>JAFBJS010057591.1:144101-205991 GCA_016785265.1 Paraplagusia blochii
CAGCTGCCTTTGAACCCCTCTTATAATCTGCACCACTGGGCCAGTGGAAAGTCCTGAAAAAGCTGCTGAGCCATGAATGCTTTTACCCTTCTATGCCCAGGTATGGATCACAATGTACAGTGCAGTTAAGTCCTAAGGTGAAGCCAAGGTGAAGCCAAGATATAACCCAGTTCTAACATCACTAGGGGATAGATAAAAAGATAAATAAATGCCAATTTGTTAACTCAAATGAAGGAGTTTATTTTGCTGAAGTCTCTTTAGCTCAAAGTACTACATGTAAGCATATGTAAGTCTTTGCCAAAAGAAAATTAGGGTAGGAGAAAAGTGAAAAAGGAGAATAATGTGTATCAGGTCCAAGCACTAATGGATAAAAATTATTACGATCTCATCAAAAAATTATCACTGTTTATTATGAAAATATTTTTACTCAAATATATATCAAATTGTAATATACTAGTAATATACTAACATGCTACTCATTGAACAGAACTTTCAAAATGTTTACAGCACCCGAGCATGGCTATGCACACCCTGTTTAGTTCAAGCTAATGAAAATAAAAGGGGCCCAGGACCATACCCTGGGGCACTGTTCAGCTTTTGTGAAGTAAGTGCTGCATAACAGTAGTGTGAGAAGCAATTCTTTTAGCATCCATGCACCTGTCCAATCCTTCCTGACAAATGGATACCCAGGCATCTCCAAGACGCTCATCCAGCCCTAATAGCCTTCAATTAAGATAAAAGACCAATAATGGGATCGACTCGGAGGCCTTGGCGCTGTCACAGACACAATACAATCCACATCAAACCCCATAAATATTATATGGGCCTGTATAGATTTGGACAATAATTCTCTGCGGGGTGATCACTAAAAAGCACCTTCTCATTATACAAAGTAATTCAACTGGCCGTTAATGCGCAGTTATTGATTGAGGCCGTGTTAGAGGTAGACTTTAATTATTTAAAAAATATAAATTAAAAAAAATGAAAAAAGTAAACCAAGCCCTACCTTTGCCAGGTCCACTAAGGTGTTGGCCTGATCATTGAGTTTTCTCTGCTCCATCTTCACACTGCGCAGTCTGGGTAAAGGCAGAGGAAAATGGGAAGGCAAGTAGACAGAGGAGAGAGAAGACAGAGTAGTGTGTGGAGTGGATTTCAGAAGAGGGTTGTTTGAGGTCATGAGGAGGCAGGAAGAAAGAAGAAAGGTGGGAAGAGCACACGTTACATCAGGAGCATTGATTTGGTTGTAAAATGTTTAATAGAGAGTAAACCATCAGCATGCATAGTAAGTTTAAAAATGATCACATTTATGTTTTCACATAAATATACTTGGAGGTAAAGATAAATACATATGTAGAGTTGTTGATAAAAGCATTCTTGACTTTGTCAATGCAACACCAACGCATGCAATTTGTGGAAGCATACAACAAATGGGAATTTTTAAAAATTGAAAAAGGTAAAAATATATGATTGCCTTAATGTCATAGATATCCATGTTAAGGGTTAGTTCGAAGATAAATATTTTCTCATGATTTTTGTGTAATATAAATTAACCTCAATCTTAAGAAGTGTTTCAGCTCAGGGATGAGACATTTTGTCCCTCTTCACTGAGGCAACATGACTATAGACAACCTACTGAGTGTACTCGCAAAATAGAAACAGAAACCCGGCCTATATGCTATGGTGGATTGAACAAATGCGTTTTTTTCAGCCTGATTGTAATATGCTTCCACAGAATAACATCTCAAAGCCTGTTTTAAATCAAAACACTTCATCTCTTCAGGTAAAATGGTTAATTAAAAAAAAAAACAACAAACAGACAGATGACATGCCTCAGTCAGTGCTGTCCACAACTCGGTGGTACACACTGGTCATTCACTAAGCGTGCAGTGACTGCGAGTGACTTTGAGCTGAATGAAATGTCGTCAGTGCTGCCGTTAGCGCGTGCGACTGTGCGCTGTCAGTCACAGATAAAAGATGACGCTTGCCAGTAATAAACTGTCTCCTGACACTGCAGAACACTGTGCAACATGGACATTTAGAAAAAAAAATGTACACAATGATACATGGGACATATTTCGTAATGCCTTGGCACCGTGCCTCTTCATCTCTAATCAAATGCATTGTGGCGCTGGAGGAAGTGTTAACATGAATAATGTGCTATTGTTGAAAGCGGCATCATCTGGACGTGCACGGGGAAGCGCTTCCCTGTTCGGCACATTACGAGACAGAATGGCATTCAAGGGCATTTATTCATGTGCAATTGGAGAAATCAGAGCAAGTCAGAGAGCTTATCTGAGTTTCATTCGTAATCATAGTTGAGTTGAGGAGACAGTTGTACCATTATCCCAGGGGGCTAGTATGTTAAATTAATGAAATTATTCACATATATATGTATCATATGTTATATAATTAATAAATTGAACATGGACTGCATATTAAAAAAGGGAAATGGCAGTGTGTAGCCACTGAGTTGCAAGTTTCCATTTCTCAGTTTTTGCAACTATTATGGATCTGAAAAAAATCCAAAATGATAATGTTTTTTCCCTGGATATCAGGAAGCTGAACATTAAAGTGTTTACTGCCATTTACTTTAACCAGGCCCTTAGTTGGGCCTTTGGGTGATAACTGATCACTTGCCCCTCTTTAGTTTGGATTGTGGGATACCAAATTCATCAACAGGTTTCACTGATAAGAATATTCTCTTTATCTTCCTCAGCTACCCTCGAGGGGAGGTAGTTGATCGTTTGTGTCCATCTCATTCTTTCTGATACCTTCACTTCTTTTACACCAATGATCTTTATGTCCTTTTTGCCTACATCCATAAATCATTTTAGCTCGCTCTTTCTTTTTTTATTTCTACTGCAAACTATGTGTTTGTGGAGTATATTTGAATGGTATTTTTTGTCAGAAAACAGTGTCAGCTTTTTATATCAACACTCTACAGAAGACTGGGACGTAATAATAATACATAACAATAATAACAATTAGAATTCTATTAATCCCTAGGGAGTATCCTTCAGAAAATTATGCCTCTGCATTTAACCCATCACTGTAGTGAGCAGGGGGCTGCTGGCTGAGCCTGCGCCCCGGGAGCAGTTTAGGGGACCATGCTCAGGGAACTTGAGCATGGTCAGTAACTTGGCTGTACGGGGATTCGAACCAGGGGCCTTGCGAACCATTACACCACCATGATTCAATCTGAATTCAATGTGTTCAACAACCTGCAAAGATCTGATCTGGAGTAGTACTTATTGCAGCTTTCACTTTAAAAACAAAGTTACAGAAGTAGCCAATGTAAATCTGTTATAATTAATTATTACTATTATAAGTCAGTATTTGTCAATATTAATTATAGTCATTATTAGTGTTGAAATACCAGAGTTATAGTAAACTTAGTTTTATCTTTTTGGTAATCATGGTTAAAAGGACTAATTTGAGGACCAACTACAGTCATTCATTAAACATAGTTACTATTCAGTTTTTGGTATGTTCAAATTCATTGTATTTGTACAATGACAATAAAGACATGGTTCTGGTAAATAACCAAATCTTGTGACTTAACAATGCAGATTCCTTTTTAGTACATATTGTTTTGCTTATAGTTCAGATTGTTCAGTCAGTGGAGCAATAGACTTTTCATCCGAGGGTTCCTGTTCAGGTGGCAGATTGTTATTTATTTTCTGTAATCACCACGTTCTGATTATTTATCTATTTACACTGGTTCCAAATAAGCGCGCAATGTTAAAAAAGAAACTTATTCGTCCACCCAATGTCTATTTAATGTCATATTTACATCTCATGCCTTTTAATGGTCTATCTTTATTGATGTCATTTGTGAGCATCGTTGTGTGAGATCGTACAGACCAGAACAGAACAAACATATGCATACAATTGAAATAATACATGAAGCAAAAATCAATGTTAGGACAACGGCAAACATTTCAACTTTATCAAAACTATATTGCAATACATTCATATGTGTGTTCACATCATCGCAACACTGTCAGGAGTGTAGGATGAGTTTTGCGGATGCAGGTTAATATAGCCCCCGGAGCAGCTATATTAATCATGGGCAACAATATACAGTACATTATAGATGATCATGAACCGCTGGGCAGGTTAAACACAGCTTATAGTTCATTCTGTGCAAGATGCTTTTTTTTTTCCCCCACACTTTTTCTCCAAGACAAACCCTTCCACTATTAACAAGCAAAACGTTGATGCTTGTTTTTGTGTCATTCCATTCAAGGAGGGAATATGGAAGGAGAGGGGAGTTAATGAAACACTCAATAAGAGAAAAAAACAAAATCAATCCAGCATTCAGTGATTTTTTTTTTCCAAAAGAATGCTTTTTTTCATGCATGTCAAACGCGGACATGTAGAGAAGTGGAGGAGGAGTAGGAGGAGAAGGTAGGTGGGAGGATGTTGAGGAAACAGTAGGTGGAGAATACATAGAAGACTCAACTTACTTCTGAGCTCTGCGGTGATAGAGCAAAACAAAGACAGAACACAGTACAGAGTTTTAACCTCACAACATCCACGAAACGAGTGAAACCATTACACTTGTCACTGTAAGCACGGGATAAAAGGGGGAGTCGGTGGGAGAGGGCACAGGGAGGGCAACAAGGAGGAGATTAACACTGGAGTATAGAGAGTGTGTGTGTGTGTCGCTGTGTTTCTGTGAGGGCCTGCATGTTACAATCAGAGAAGATGATACTTGAGTTGAAACCAATCCTAGAAGTGGTCTTGCTAAGGGTACCTCTACATGTCAGCAATATGAACTAAAAAAAAAATACAGGAGTATACTCAAATCTTGAGTTGGTCTCTTTGTTTTTTTCTGTAATTATATCAAAAGGGAACAGTTCTGGCAGAATTCATGCATTGGATTTCTTTAATTGGTCAGAAAAAGACAAATTGTGAATGTAAAGTCAATGTTTGTTGGGTTATCACATATAAAATTACATAGCTATTGTTTTTTTGAGTTGACTTTGGCTTTGGATCTATTGACTGTTTACAATAATATAAGAGGGCTAACAAACAAATTTCATATATGTTTTACCATATTGTAAAATCCCTACATGTGGCCGGTGGTGAACAATCATCAATCATCAGTGAGATCAATCAGTTTAAACAGATTCAGTCGTATGAAAGACAAGGTGGGACTTACTGGTGAATGGCTTGGAGAAACTTGCGCTGGTGTTTTCGCACCTTGGCGTGATCTATCTTTTTGACCAACTTGGTGTGTTTGTAGATGAGCCATGTTTCCCTGAGTACATTGGCAGCTGTGTTCTTAACCTGTTGAACAAAGATGAACAGTTAACTTTGCCTAACTTTTGCCCCGCCCCCCCCACCCCATGCAACACAGATGGATACATTAGTGGTAATGTGCAGTGACTCACTCGTTTGCAGAGTTGTGTGTCCATCATGAAATTGTGGACGTGCTTCTCAGCCTTGGTCAGCTCCAGCTTCCTGGCCACTACCGCTACTACTAGTGCAGTGCAGCCAGCTCCCTGTACACAAAGGCCATTGTCCTTGTTAATAAATATTCAAGATTGCTAATAAAGTGTAAATGGCCTATTCTCCTGTGATAACTCTAGTACACTGCACCAATATTTTATGAGGCTCTTTCATCACAATAGCTGTATGTACGTAGCTGCAGACTTAGATTAGGCTTATGGTTCAAATCCACCAGCATCCAGGTTGCCACTGAGATGCTCTGAGCATAGCACCGCCCCAACCCAAAAACTTCCAGTTGACTCAACACCCATAGGCTCACAGTATGGAGCAGTGTGATTTGGGTGGCAACTGGGCGTCTACTGCCCCTGGGACCGGTAACATTTAAGAAGATGAAGATGAATGTATTTAATATAATTTTTTATTTGACGTTCTTGTGAAAAACAACTAAAAGAGGAGGAGAGCTAAGGGCTCTACCGTGAATCAATAGAGCTTCATCCATATCTAATACATGGTGTTGCTCCTTGTCTTTTTGTAGCCCAAGACCAAATAACTTAATGGATTTTTTTTTTTTATATAAACAATTACACGGCCACATAGGAGAATGCCGTCCTGCTGCCTATGTGGCCCATATTTAAAATCACTGCAGGGTGCATGGCTACATTGCATTTATAAACAGAAGGAGATTATGTGCAGGATTCATGAAAGAGGGGAGCTGCCTGGCTGAAGGACACAGGAAGTCTCACTTATCTCACTTGTTGTGGAACCTCCTGAGATTCCCCTGCTGCGTCTTCACATGAGCTTAGTTGGACATTGTTCAGAGATTATTCTAGCCCAAAATGTCTAAAATAAATCTCATGATCATCATTCTAACACACAACCTTAGCATACAAGGACGCACTATTTTAACTCCACATAAAAACTAGCTGCAGTGATTGTTTTTATCAAGAAAGTAAACTATGGTAAATGCTTTGTGCATTTAAACAGGACATAGTTTACGTCAGGTTAGACTTACCATAATCCCTGTAAGCAAACACACGCATTTCCCACAGTACGTGTGTGGTACCATGTCTCCGTAGCCAATGGAGAGGAAGGTAATTGAGATGAGCCACATGGCTCCCAGGAAATTACTGGTCACTTCCTGTTTGTCATGATACCTAAGGTAATGAAGATAAGCAGAAGTAGAACAAGCAGAGTCAGTGACAGTGGCTGAAGTTAGGATGCAAGGGTTACTTTTATTCTTGTACAAGTTTTTCTTTCCCAGACATATGCGTGGTAATATTTAAATGGATGAGAAAGTCAAACAAAATTAATGATTTTGAACTGGAGAAAGTGTAAGTTTTTCTAACTGGCCTTTCATGTACTTTAGAAACAAAAAACTATATTTAAATGTTATGTCAGTGCCAATGTCTGTTTTCAGTATCACCAGTACTACTTCATTAAAGTACCACATTTTTATAACTTTTCCAGGATGACTGGCACACACTTTATGGAGACAATTAATGCTCAAAAATATATTTGTCGATGCATGTGGTTCTTAAAAAACAAAAAAAAGCCATCTCTGAATGTTCCATTAGCCAAAAGGTGCATTGCAAAGCTATGGTCGTGGATGTGGATGACATAACCGGATAATAGGTAGCAAGACAAAGTCTCTCAAAGACAATCAATACATGAATTAACAGCTGTCAAATTATCACTGACAATTAGGGGACTACATGACATTTTTTGGAGATAGAATCAAATATATATCAAACCGCTCTGAGACAACATCTTGAAAATGTCTTTCTAACTGGACAGAGGAGATGAAGTACAGTTTCTTGGGATTTTATTAAGGCTTCTCTGAAGGGGATTCTCACTGGGCCAATGAATTTTTAATGACTTTGAACTATCCTGCAGTGACCCAGCATGTGGACTTAAAATGGCTCCAGCAATCACCTCTAATTAGTGCACTAGTATGGAGTGGAACACTGGGGGACAGACTATGAATTTCTTAAGTTGTTCTGTCAACCAGAGGGGGATAACACAGAGATGGTCCCGTAGGAATGCCAGCTTGTATTTCCTGTGCAAGTTTATTGCCACTCTGTAAGTCACACATTGGCAGAATGTGTAGCAGAATGGCGGTTGTAGCTCCCAGGCCACAGCAGTAAGGTCACTGGTTTGAATCCTGACTCGGCAGGTGACCTTTTGTGTGTGGACTTTGAATATTCCTCTTGCCTGGAGGTTGATATTTCCATAAAATCATCTGTGGACGTGGTGAGTGCATGGCTGTTTGTCTTTATTTGCGGAATGGATGAAGCATTTGCAATTTGAGTGTCCCTTAAGATGCATGCATAGAAGCGGTCGTATCCATACCATGCAGTAATGAGCTGTATTAAACCTGCATGCTTCAAAGCCAGTATATTGAGAGCGGGTGTTCGGGGGTCCATTTTGAGATTTAACCACCTCTGACAAACACAGAAACATCACCTGGTGAAAGGGGATCGCAAGTCTTCTCAGAGGGGTAGGACTGGGTGAGTCGACAAAGGGAGAAGCTCATTGAATTTGACACCCCTGTCTCTTTTACCTGCATCCCCACACTTCAGCAGCTGCCCTTTGATAACTGCCACGGGGCTAAACTTGATCAGCTTGCTAAATATTGTAATTACAAGTGACTACTATGTTAATTTCATTCATCGTGTCATCGGGAAATCCAGAGAGTGAGTCATGTCTTCAAGGCAGTCAGAAATATGCTTCATTTTTTTTGTACAGTCCACTATGTATTGTAATTAACATTCTACATATTAATGTAAAAGAAAAACCAAAAAAACCTCAACCCTAAAAAGAAATAGAAGGTTGCACAAGGGGCATAGAGACAGAGGCTGAGTGGCAGTATCTAAAGGCTCTCAATATACTGTGTTCAGCTTTATATTGTCATGAAGAAGAGCTGGCACCACTTCCAACCTGTTCTAGGAAAACAGGGAGGTAGTATGAGTAACAGAGCACTTATCGTCACACCATCCATTCATCCATCCATCCATCCTTCCATCCTTCCATCTATCCATCCATCCATCCATATAAATGGTAAATCTAAGCATTGAACATTCAAAACACTAGTAACATACTGTTAGTTTTGTAAATATTTGCTAGTTGTTAGTAGTACTTTGTGTCTATTAGCTTGTTAGAACACAGAAAAAAAAAAAAAACAACTACGCTAATTAGCCAAGCTATCCTGCAAGCACTGCCCAACACCAACTAGCCCAGAGAAGACAACACTCAATAGAAATACTTCTACATGTGGACAAGAACAGCAGTCCAGTCAAATAACACAAATCCATACTGTATCTGACATCAGTACTCCTTTGGGCCTTAACTTAACAAGCTAAAAAGTAAAAGATAAGTTCTGACATTGCTTTTACAGTAGCATAGCATGTTGGCATTTTGGTTAAATGCGCATCAAAAAATCTTCTTTTTTGGCCTAAAGGTAAAGCTAAAAATTGTGTTGTTAGTTAACAAAATAAGGGCACTGCTGAGGGACTAAGTGGAACTGGCTGAATCTCTGTAGCATGATATCACTTGTTTTATACCCACTGCATTTTTTCTTTTGACAGGAACTAAATAGTTTTGTCTTACAAATGGCAACAAAATTGCACTTAAATAATGAGCAAAGCCTAATGCATTGCAGTTAGGTGACTAAGATGTGAATCTAGAGGCAGAGGCACGCCTCAATTTGCTGACTTGCTGTTTAAGCAGCAGCGGGAGGCTTTGGGTTTCAGCTGCAAGAAATGATTGAGTGTGTGTTTGTGAATCTCATTCAGACTAATTACTACAGTTGTGTAACCTGGAGAAATTTCCTGCAAAGTAACTCAATTAAAATTATTAAAAAAAAATGTCAGCTTATGCGCACCTGTGATAATAATTTGTGACATATTTTTCTTTAGTTTTATTGATGACCTGGCCAGTGAGGCTTTTCTCGTTGTGCCAAGTGTCCGTCTTGGTATAAGTACGACATGCAGGAAGTGTCATTGTTGGACAAATGTATTGTTGGAGATATTTATGTTACAAGACAGAGTGTGGTAATGTCTGTTCAAGGTCATCAGAGAGCAAGTATTCAATTTTAAATTCTCAGTTGAATATGTTGAATGTCTTACTCTGTGCCATTCTTACTTAGAGAAAACTGAGCTGTTTTTGGCATATTGTAATTGAAACTGACTTGGTTTCACCTGGACTGACTCCTGTACCGTCTCTAGCAATGACCCAGAATGAACATTTTTCCCGTTTTCTTGTAAATTAATATTTAGTGCTCGTTCAGATATGGTAAAACTTTCAAATGCAAAAGAGACAATTTACTTATCTTATATATCTATACTATATATCTAGTGGCTGTGAAGAATGTAGGGCCAGCTGTCATCTTAGGACTGTCATATACATGTGTGTGAAGGATTTACCTAAAGCCACTTTCACCCACAAGGTTCATGATGAAAATGACAAAAAAAAGTCAAGCTTCCTTTTAAGTGGGGAATTCTCTACGACTAATTAAATCCAGGGGAGGCCAGTGAAGAAAGAGTCTTTGCCAGACTGTTTTATTATGGGTCCCGGTGGCATATTTAATCTAAAGCGACATTGCTCATGCAGTAAACCAGGGCTCAGACCAAACTCTTAAAAACTTCTTTGATAACCTGTCCCACTTTGTGTAACCCAAACTATATCTATCTTGCATAGTAATTTAATTGGGATTACCTTCACCCTGTTGGATGGCAAGGCAAAATACAACTGAACATGGTGATACAGCACAGCATCAGTACAGACTGTGAGGGGCAGTCATTCCAAACCGATGTAGGATAGTTATTTTGATCTTCACACAATCCAAGTGGTACACTCTCCCCATTAGGTGCCATTCAGAGGTAACTCAGTCATTTTCGCCAATACACCCAATCAGCACGGTTTTCAAACTTTCAAACAACAACCTCATCGCATCATCGCCTAAACCTCAGAATTACACCAATATGTAATTAATCAAGAAGAGTTCAGTTGTTCAACAACTTGCCTCTTAAAGGCCTACAGATAGGCTTTACCTTTGATTACCCATCAAAACATATCCACTCATAAAACACTTGGAATTCCCTACTTATTTATGTATCCATCATATCAGAAGACAAAATGAGCACAAAACACCCTCTGACTCTTTGAGAATGTGCTATATGTGGTTGGCTACGACAGTTCAACCAGGCAGTTAAGGGTCACAACAGAAAAAGAGGTCAGATAATAGTCAGAGAGGAAAAAGAGAATTTAAAGGGAGGCAGGCAATGCATGCAAATATGAAGAAAGTTTCTAGCCACCTGGGCCTGATTCTAATGGATAAGGGGCATGGAATTTGTAGGAGGGAGATATGAAGGGAAAATTAAATGACATGCCATCTAAGACTGGTACAGTAAGACTGTCAGAGAAGAGTAAGAGAGAGAAGGGTGTAGGGAGGAAGGGAATCCTGTGATAAAAAAGGGAGAGGTCAAAGGAGCTTAGTAAAATAGTTTGGTTTTTAGTCCAGCTATGAAGACAGACTGCGTCAGAAGAGGAATGGGGACACTGATCAATGTCAAATCCATCCACTGTAACGTTAGCATTCCTCTCCACTCCATCCTCCCTCCACTCTGCCATCTCTCTCTTTCCTTCTCTCTGTTTTCCTGGTTGTGGTTCTTTCATTCCCCCTATCTAGGCATTGTCCAGGTAGACTCCATGCTCGTCCAATCTCACATCGTGCTGCTCTCTGATCGGCTTGGGAGCGTGTTCAATGTGATAGTGTAACGGAGCATCTCAGAGAAGATACGAAAATGACACACAGCACTTTGGTAAACAAGCGCCTCTTTCCTCCCCTCCTTTTTGATTTAATTTAAAAAGGCGAGATTGAGAGATAAACATAGAAACGTGCATGCTGTTTCCATGTTTATCAGAGAAGGGGACAAAGAAGTTTTAGGAAATAATTTTTTTTATGAATCTTAAAAAAAAAAACATAAACGAAAAACTGGAGTCACTGCTTTTGGCTTGAAACAAACTCCATCCTCACTGGTGTCTCCATTTAAGAAAGAGTTACAGTGCAATGCCCTTGATTTGAACTAGATATTAAATTATGGGATGTCCAGGAAAATCTTCTACACAAGACTCAAGTTTATAAACTAATCTAAGGCTTACTTAAAGAAAAAATAAAATAAAAAAAACTTGAAAAACTGGGGCCGATTTTTTATACTATAATCAACAAGTGTCTGTGGGAAAACACTGTACTATTAATTTTATTAAGAAAGACACATAATGGGATGGTAATGTGTAAACACGAAGAAGGGAAACACTCTAGGTTCTTTGCCAATCGTTGATAGTTTCTGCGAAAGGCCATATTTTGTAAAATATAAATCTATAACAATTGCATAAAGGGAGGGAGAGAAAGGATAGGAAGAGACAAATTGCCCTCTGGCATACGCATGAAGGTGACTTGGAGGAGCTGCTCCATTTTAGCACAAATTTTCTCCTCTTCTCCTCCTCCTTTCGGTCCCTGCTTGCCAAACACAGGCAACAGTTTGCGAAGAGACGCTTGATTCAAAGTGCTGTTCTCCGCGCAACCAAAATTGCTATGAACCAACAGCAGGATTGTACGGGGGAAGATGTCGCCATTATTTGACCTTGAACGTCACATATTTATAACATCAGAGGTTAAGGCATGTACTCTGGTTTCTAGAGCTTTCTAAATCAATGAAGAATTGCAAACTATAGCTTTGTTGGACATTCTTTTTCTACTATATCGTTATCCTTCTTTCTGGTCGCATGATTATTTATGGAAAAAGGTAAAGTCGACTCCCAGTGTCCCTGTATTATAAGATTACACTACAGATTACACTACAGGTTCTTACAATTGTTTATAAAGGTATTATAATATTATTTTATAATATCTTCCGTGACGCTTCTGGCCTAGAGACATTAATGAAACCCCTGGGTCCACCAGGGCAAGATCCAATCCAAGTTAGGGTGGTTACCATCCAGGTTTACGATGGGCTGGAGTAATGTATTTTGGGTGGCGGTCATAGAAACTGCTGCCCCTGTGACCCCATAATGGATAATTGGATTAGTATAGATAGAAAATATAATCTGTTTATGTTTAAAAAATCTCATGTTACAATTAGTAGTTATTTCACAATGATGGTTAAATTAAAAGAATATGGTCAACACATTTTTTAATTAGAGATAAAATAGATTTTTACACATCAAAATGTTGATCTAATAACAAATCGTTCATTCATCTTCATCCCCTTTTTGTTGCTGGGTCACAGGGGCAGCAGTCTCCACAACTGCCACCCAAATCCCACTCCTCCGTACTGTGAGCCTTCACTGGAAGTTATGTGGGTGCTATGCTCTAAGCAACTCAGTGGCAACCCAGCAGTGGACTTGAACCTAAAGCCTTGTGGATTGAAGTCCGCTTCCTAAACCTTTTGGTTGTCATTTTGTCATGGTAAATATACAACCCTGCTGTCAGCTTTTATTGTTGTATTTAGGGTAAACGGTGTAAAGCTGAATTGATGCTGGTTTTCTTAGCATAAGGACATTGCCACTTTCATGCCAACTAGAGGGCCAACCTCATCCTCTTCTGCCATACTGATTTTGGAATGGATAATTGGGTAATTTTTCGGAGTAGCTGTCGCTTTTTTGCTCTCTACCAATCCCCCTACCCGCCCCAGACTTTGTCCCCAACCCTTCAGGACAGCAGTGGCGCCAGCTTAGTGCAAAAATGATAGGTTGGTTTTTCCACGGCTAGAGACGAGGACTCACATGGTATCCCTACGGAGCAGCATAGTGGGGAAATAGAAAGTACAACAAAACATTATACAAACACACGCACGCACACACACACACACGCACATGCTTGCACTTACCTCTACCAACACTACCACTAACACACACACACACACACACATACACACCAATCACTGTGTCTACCACCAGTGATTTGAAGATTCTTTTTTTTTTTTTTACTCATTGAAACCAACACATTGTTGATATATTGCGAAGTGTCAAATGTTCATTATAGCCATAATTCTTTTTTTGGATGAATTAATGTTCAGGAATTCTTGTCTTTTGTAACGAGACACTTAAGACAAAGTGGCAGCAATAAAGTCTATTTTATGCTTGATTCTAATGCTGGTAATATTGGAGTCGGGATAGTGGATCAACGATCATGGACAACTGGTCTCCGCAGAGACAATGCTGGTGGTATTGAATTAAAACCAAGTCTCAGATGTGAACAATACCAAACAGTCTGAATTACACTGTTACAGTGGAGGTTGATTGGTTGGGTCTGAGAGGGTCATTGGTTAGATGTGCTTGGGAGGATTATGTTAGTGATAGTTAATTTGGGTGAGTGGGGGACAGTTAGAAGTCAGTAACAGGAAAGAAGGAAAGAAGAGTTTTAAGGTAAACAAGTTGCATGAGCACACTGAGGGTGTGTTCACACTTGTCATGTCTGGTTAGATGAAAGCCTGGAAGTGATGCTTTACATATTATTGTGGTCCACTTTAGCTTCAGAATAGATATACTATAATTGACGCCCAACAAGCAAAACTTGCAGACATCAGGACTGTTTAAGGTAGAGCTCTGCTTTTTTTTAAGGTGTTTAAAACCAAAATGTCTACAACAACTCATGGTCTACTTCAGATCTATCATCTGGGGGTTGTTCATTTTCTTTCCTTGACTGCGAATATATCCAATAGAATAACTTATTTCTAACTATATCATTTAAATTCCTTCTTCTATTTCTTGTCCAATCATTGAATCACATATATATTAAATTAACATATCTAAAACATATATAACATCAATTTAAAATTGTGCCTTTCAGATCAACTCAAATATTTCGCATTCTGTTTTATATCAGTGAGAAATAAAACAGATGTTGTCACAACTGTTGTTTAAGCCATAAACAGAAAATCTACAAGTAACTCACAAAATGCAAAGATGCACCTAAAGCAAGACACATCACCAGTGTCACCAGCAGTACACAATTTCTTTGCTTATTCTTTTGTCTGGCCTTAATCACATCCACTCCAAGTGTGAAAACACCCTGAGCATCTGTAGTCAGATCTTTACTAAAAACATAGAGAACATACTGGGCAAGCAGCGCAGTCATTTTGGTAGCATAGGTCTGACAAGAACCCTTCCAGTCCCCCTCTCTCATGACACCCTTTATAATTCCCTTCCTCCACTCCACTTATGCAAAGATGACTTTGAAACATCAAAGCTGGCAGTAATGTCTTATTTCCCTATGCAAATGCAAAATGGGAAAAAAAAGGCAGACTCTTTAATTTTTGCGGGAATCTCTTGCGCCCCCTTGAGACAGAGCCCAATGAGCAGACTGGGGGGAGAAATAGGTTGGGGAACCCTGGAGGCCGTGTTGCATTACCAAAACAAACCACTAAGCAAACAAACAATTAAATGCTCATGAATTATGGACGAACCGTCGAAAAATAGCAGTAAAACCAATGAATGGGAACTTTCCAAATGGTTGCTGAGCTGAGGAAATGTAGATTAGGGTGTGTTTAAACACACACAGTATCGGTGTGGACCTGCCTGTGCTTGGGATTGCACACATACCTGTGAACAAGTACCAATAAAACGCCAAAAAAGTTGTGGGATAAAAAGAAAAAACGGGAGAAGCAATAAAAGTGTTTACTATTCCACTAGGTGCCACTTAATTTCCACTTGGTCCATTATTGAGAACCCCGTTTACCTTTCGCAGACTCGTACAGTCCATGCAGCAATGATCCAGGACGATATACTGAACACCAGTAGAACAGTTCCTGGACAGATGGTCATGAGGGTCTTCATGACAAAGCGTGTGTTGAAGTTGATCTTGTTTAGGGCGCCAATGCTGCGAGACGAAGCGTCTGTAAACAGCTTGCTGTGTAGCAACATGACCCTGCCGATGAGGTAGAGTCTTAGGAACATGGGGATGGAGAGAATGATGTCCACGTCGGCATTAGCCACCGACGGCGTGTAGGTAAAAGCCAGCCGTGCCGTCCAGGTAAACACGTACTGGCCTGGTATGGGGTGGATGGCACACACCAGCAGCTCTAACACAATGAAGAAGATTCGCTCATACGTCATGGCTATCCTCCAATCGTCCGCACCGTTGTCAACCATAAACAGCTGCGCAGAAAACAGAGATTCTGTGTTAGAGATGTCAATAAGTAAAGGTTAAGGATTGTCACGCAAGCTTCGGGCTTAACATAGATATTTATACAGAGGAACAATGATAAACAATATACATACACAGCACACATGTCAACCAACGCATGTCTCGTTTATTAGGTATGGGGCAAGCAAAATCGCTCAAGGTCACTCAGCGTGTTATGGCATCATCTAATGCAGGGGTTTTCAAAGTGTGGGGTGGGCCCCCCTGGGGGACATGGTGCAATGCTGAGGGGGGCGCGAACATGCTTTTTTTTCCCCGCCGTACTACAATAAAGTGTAATTGCACATCCTTGTAAGTTGAACTATACCCCTTTTTTTTTGTTTCTTAATGTTAACAAGGATACGATGTTATGCAGAGGTGTACCTATAGCCTATACCTATATAGTTGCAGCAGAGAGTGGGTTGGGGGGCGCGAATTGTTTTCTTCTTGCTAGGGGGGGCGTAACAGAAAAAGTTTGGGAAGCACTGGTCTAATGGCAAAATGTTGAAAGGAGGAAATGGAGAACAGAAAGCTCAGAGGAAGAAAAAACAAAGGAATGAAAGATGGAATTCTTGTGTCCATCAGGCATTTTAAAGAAATCGGATGTAAATTAGTCAAGGGCACTCAATCCAGTGTGGGTTGTTCACTGTTTTGTAGCACTACATGTGGCAAAATGTTGAACCCTTTTTCAAGGGTAGCAAGTGCCCTACACAGTCACATCACACTGTGAAATGCTCAATGCATTGGCAATAGGAAAAGAGAAAGTAGGTAAGGAATGATTGTATAAAGAAACAACAAAAAAAGACATTTCATTTCAAAAGCTCCTTTTAAAGACATATGTGTATATTGGTGGACTCACCTGGATTTCCCGGGCATGGTACATTATTATAAGAGCAAGCAATATAACAGTGGAAAGGCTGATAAGGCATTTCAGTGCAAATGAGTATGGTGACTCCTACAGTGGGAAAGAAGGAAAAAAACATTTTAGTTAATAGGTAAATAAACAAATTATAAATAATTACAATGTGAAGGTTTTTAGTTTAGTTATAAAGAGGTTGTCTACAACAGTTGTTCTCAACTGGTTGGTCCTGACCCAAAAGTGGGTCACGGACCCGTTTTGATAGGTTCGCAAACAGCTGCTGTTGCATGGTCCTCAAGTCCGTCTTAATGTCTTCTGCATGCGTGGATAAATATAAGCCAAATTTCATATTATTGTGGTTTAATTAATGCTGTCTTGCACTCACAATAAAGTGAATATGTTAAAAGAAGTGATTTTTCAAAGGCTTTCATTTTTTAGAAAATGTATTTGCTCAGTTTGAATTCTATGAGAGTGGGTTGCGACTTAATGACGACAGAAAAATGTCGGTCCCAGAGTGAGACCAGTTGAGAACTATTGGTTTACAACATTTGAACATAGCCATTTGGTTGCAAAGTATAAAATGTAATATATGCATATATTTTATGCTGATCAACTTCGTATTCATTCATACACCTCCACCTCTTATCTGTTACCTGATATACCATACTGTGAGCCTTCTTGTAGGTGGTCGGCCCTGCTATACTGTAGCCTTACGTTAATGACCTGAATTGAAGCTAGTACAGCAGCTCTCAGTCATTCAATTCATCCATCCATCCATTTTGATACGCTTATCCGTTACTGGGTTGCGGAGGCAGCAGTCTCCAAAACTGCCTCCCAAATCACATTGCACCACATGTACCTTCTTGCAGGTGGTGGAAATCAACCGCCTAAATTGGGATTCCAACTTGCCCACGAGGTTAACCCTGGAGTTTCACACGGAGACATTGCATCTGGGCCTCATTCAATTAAATGATATTGTTTTTCTTATGGAGCCAGAATAGTCTCAAAACGAACACACGCGTAAACACAGATCCGCGTGTGTATTCTGAGAAGAGCACACAAACAACGCTTCACACGTCAAAATACATTTGTGAATTCTTCCAAATACGTTTGTGAAGTGTAGTACGCGCATGCAACGTAAACTTGGTTCTTGGACACAGTACGGACCCTCGTGCGCACACTGCCGTGTGATTGGCTGCAACGTAAGATGCAGCCAAAGATGTCTCAAAAATTCAAATTAGCGTGCGCGTAGTTTCACAAATTAAAAGCACAATTTACATACTACATGGACGCTTTTTAACGCAATGCACACACACTCTTGTGAAAAGACAGTGCTGCACTCGTGAGTTTTCCAACCTACTGTAAAGCGCACAAGAGCAGGATGATGTGGTTTTACACACAGACTGTGCAGTCAGGATGTTGCAAAACAATGCAGCTGCAGGTGTAGGTGCAGCCTGATATTATCTGCAGCCGCTGTTTGCCTCCATCCAAACTACCAATTAATCAAAGCTCGGCGCTAACAGGGGGGACTTTCCATTTAATAGTAGGTGCAGAAAAGGCAAGGCTAGCATTAGCAGGGAGGCCACCACAGTGAGTGCTGAGCTCTTGTGATAAATAGGCCAGCTGGATGTTAGTGTGTGTGTGTGTGTGTGTGTGTGTGTGTGTGTGTGTGCGCGCGCATACAGGCCATAGATCTAGGAAATGAGAACCTGTAGTACTCGACTCTCCCCCCTTTTTGCTGGTAAAATGCCATTTGATAAATCAACTTAACAACCATGTTGTAAAAGTGCCGCTCTGCAGCCAGCTAACGATCATAGGGTTGTTATTATAATAACAGCACCAACAAACAAATGACAAAAACAACAAGTGGAAATATCACTCATAATTGTCAGGGAGAGCTGCTTTCCCATTTCTCTGTCCTTCACTGGTCCATATTCCAGGGCGTATTTTTAGCTATCAACTAGATTGCTTTGCCCTTTTGGGTCGGCAACATGTTTGCAAGACATTCTAATGTCTGACATTGTTTTGAGAAGTCTCTGGTGGAATAACATTAAGTAAACCAATTAATCCAACTGCCAGGGGTTCAAGGATTTTTTTTTCTCCTTCCCTGTATTTGCTGCCATTCAACGTGTTTCATCCTTTAGGATGTAGAAAAAAAAAGATCTAGGCAGAGCCTCAAGTGTCTGGCGTGCGACGTGACCGTTCACAGCTCACGGTACTTGTGTGATATGACCTGCCATCTGTGTGCCACTCAGAGACAGAAGGTCATTTCCATTTCGTCTGAGGTCGGCTTGATGAATGGACTCAGGCTCGGTCACTAACAGTCAGAGACAAACCTATTGACTTTTTAAAACCACATAAATCATGCTACAGAATGCTGCACTGACCTAATACACAAATTCACCTCCGAACACACTGGAAGGGAGCTTTTTTTATTAATTACAAATAGGCAAACTTAAATACCTTTATGATATGACCATCAGTGATAGGTTATTAAGTGAACTGATGAGATCCATTCCTTAAAATATTAACCCTTTAAAAGCCTAAATGAAATCTCACAGCATAAGAATTATTCATTCATTCATCTTCTTCTGCTTGTCCGTTGCCTGGTAGCAGGGGCAGCCGGCACCACCCAAATCACATTGCACCATATTGTGAGCCTTCCTGTGGGTGGTGAGCCCACAAGAAGTTACGTGGGTTGGGATGGTGCTATGCTCAGAGCACCTCAGTGGCAACCTGGCAGCTGGAGGGTTTGAAACCGAAGCCTTGCGGACCCAAGTCTGCTTCCTTAACCACTACACCACCACTGCCGACACATAAGAATTATATATAAATAAATATTTTAGATACTTATATTAAAGTAGGATCAGTTCACTCTTCCACAAGAACAAGCCATTTTTCAAATTGCAAGTTCATAGTAGTCAACAATCATGAGGCCATGTGAAAAACTAACTAGCCACTGCCTGTTTCCCTGACCTACAAATCAAGAATTCTAACTGACATCCTGTCGTTTGGTTCAAGGTCATGATTCTTTTTGTCAATGTGTTTAACACTGTATATTTCACATTCAAAATTTCCTGCGGAGGCCTTCACTTTGGCCAAGGTGCAATTTCTATATCATTGGTGTGAAACTCCTGGGTTCCTCTTTTGGGCAAGAGCTAATCCTGGTTAGGTCCACCTGCAGGAAGGTATGGTGCAGTGTTATTTGGGTGGCATTTGTGGAGACTGTCACTCCGGTCACCAGCAACAGATAATTGAGTGAAAATGGATAGATGTGTTCCTGCAGATACTGACTAAATGGATCATACTAGATATGGATTTAACTTTAATGTTTAGTAAACCTCAAACTTTTTTTTCTTTTTTTTGCAAAAAGGTACAGATATCACTGTCAATCAAAAGACCAATAAAAAAAAAACAATAATTTGCTCTCTTACTGATCATTGACTGTTGTATTTCGTGTAAGTTCGGTATTTAAGAACAGTGGGGTCCTGTTGTCAACACTTTGAGTTGTTATTTATCGCTTTGTGGCAACCCATGCTACATGGCCCTGTTTGTTAATGTACATTAACTCACTATAACAATAAGATAAAACAAAATCCCTTGATTAATGAAATAGTTTTTTAGGTTAATTATACAACCACCCTGAATTAACACAAAGGTAGGGGCCTTATTACAGGGGTTTACATTTGCAACCAGCTGGCTATATTCATATATTCTTTGTACTCCCCCGCACTCAGTCGCAACTTACCTTACTGTAAACTCCCCAAGACAGTTCAGTTTCTGTCACCATGACAACAATTCCAAACATCCCAAAGATAAGTGCGTAGTCGCTGAGCCTCTTTCGCTTCTCAAACAGCGCTCTCCGGTGGCCGAGCTTGTAGCCAATGTCCCTATTCTTCTTCTGTGGCGCCCTGCCTCTGCCTCTCCCGCTGCCTTCCCTGACCAGATTCTCGTTAGACGTCTTGCTGGGGTCTTCACCACCGTTGCCCTTGGACACCACCACCTCCAGGCCGGAGCTGTGCAGGGTCTGCAAGGGCTGAGTCTCCGAGTCGAGGTCTGCGAGGTTGCGGCGGGACGAGGATGCCAGGCTGCCAACTAGTGGTCTCACCACGCCTCCATTGTACTTGTAGGTGTTCATGGCTATCTGAGGGAGTCGCCCGCTGCTCTCGGAGAGGGAGGGCTTGGATCCAGCATGGCTCAGCTTCTTCTGCTCAGTTGTGGCCTACAACGGAGAGATGGGGGAGAGATGAGTGATTAACACAAATACTATCAAAACAAAAATGTTGTGGAAGATCACGGTACACTGAAGAGCCAAACACTTAAATGGACTTTAAATAGAGCCTCAATGTGGGAGTTTGTTTCTTCCCTGGCCGTGGCTCTGGAGAGGGCACAGAGATGGAAGGCAAAACAACTTTGCTTATAAAAGCAGACAGATTTAGTGCTCAGCAGGACATGTGATCGACACACAGTGTCAACCACCAAAAATTGACAGTTCCTTTCCACAAGTCCTTTTTCAAGGTCCTTCATAACGACAGCAAAACGTCAATATCACTGTTATTGCTACACAAATGTTATAAGCTGACACATTCTATAATTATTTTCTATATTTTTCTAGTCGTGCTGTAAGTTTGTTTAAAAGTTCTAAACCTTAATTTCAGGAAATAGTCATTTTGTAGACAACAGCTAGAAAAACCCAGAGAGATGGAGGTTTGAATTGGAGAGGAATGAAGGTCAGTCGTAACAAAGTAGAGTATATGTTTGTAAATAAAAAGGGAGAACAGTAGAATGGTGAGGTTACAATGAGCAGAGGAGTAGAAGGAACAGGAGTTTATATACTGAGAATCAACTTTTCTGAGCAGCAAAATATTTGGAAAAGAGGAGAAGAATATAGTACAGGCAGGAAGGAACAACTGGAGTCAGGAGTGATCCATGATAGAAGAGAGTCAGCTAAGGTGAAGGGAAAGGTTTACAGGACAGTTGTGAGACCAACCATGATGGGTGAATTAGAGACACTAGGAATAGGCAGACGACAGGAGGCAGAGCTGGAGGTGCCAGAATTAAAGATGCTGAGATTTTCTTTAGGAGAGACAATGGTGAAGACAGAATGTGATGGTTTGGACATGTTCAGAGGAGGGACAATGGATAAATTGGTAGAACAATGATCCTATAGATGGAGTTACCAGGTAGGAGACAAAGAGGAGATTGGCGGATGCAGTGAGGGAGGACATGGAGGTAGTTGGAGTTAGAGTAGAAGATATAGAGACAATAGAAAATGTTGATTCGCTGCGGAAGCCCCTGAAGAAGGGACAAAATGGAAGGTGAAGAAGACTTTTACCCTATGCTCAATATATTGCACTCAATAACATTGTGTTGTCACTTATTACTAAATCAGAACCATTGATCTACTATATAGACCTGATATTTGGGAACTACAGTGTGGGCAGATGTATACGAAGGTGGATTTCTTTTACTCTTGTTTAATCAAAGACATGAGCTCCTCATCTGTGGTCATCTCTGCCTACATCTGCTGTGTTAAATGGACAGATATGGACTGCAGGCAGGGCAGTCAAACACTTTCATACTGATTAATCCGGCATTTGTAATTCATATGGACTAAGAACTGACTTTGTTCTGCTAAAAATGTGAATTTTTAGTTGTATGCCTTTAAAAACTCCCTTCTGGTAAGCAGTGGTCATGGTAGTACAATGGAAGTGTGTTTTTTGGTTGTTTTAACAAATTGCTTGAAAAGGTGGTTCACATTTGATATACTATAGAACCTTTGCGCTGTAACTCCCTCCGAGTTATGTAGCGTGTTCTTGTGTTTTGTTGAAATGCATAGTTCATGGCATAGGCTTTTATTTAAAAAAAATCTTTAGATGTGAATGGTTTGCAAACAACTAAATAATGGATTTGTCTACAGTATAAATAAAACCAGCTATCGAATAAAGGGCTCTACAAAGTGCAGAAAATTGAATCTGTGCACTGCACAAATTTAGATATGAATGATTAATGATCGGTGTGACCCTGTTTTCCTGTCAGAGAACCACTTTCCCTCTGCAGAGATGAGCAAGAGACAGTGGATCAGTGGGCAAAAAAAAACACAGGCGTGTCACAGGGATCTAACGTGAGAATCACACTACATTTAGGTAAAACAAGTGATAGTTATTTTAGATGTAAAGGATATAAATATGAAGTCATTGTTACTTTTACGGGACTATTTTTCAATAAATTATTGATATTATACCTGGGCTGTTGACGTCTGCTCCTGTGACTACTGCATAGGCCACTGAGGTATGTGTATTTTTGTGCTTTTCAAAATATTTGTTGTAGTGTTCTGCTCTGTTGTATTAAACAGAATTTGCACAATATTTGAAAAACAGAAATGTATTTGAACAAGGACTATAGAATTATGGATTGCGATCACTAAGGTTGAAATAGTTGACCTAATCCAGAATTAGGGAATTCTTATTATTCCTGTTGCTGCTCTTTTCTCCTAGGTGGCAACACTTTGTTCCTGTAAAACCACAGAAACAGGAATACATACTGCAGAGTTATGACCTTAGCATATATTTGCCCGTCCATCGTTTTCCCCTTATGCCGGTGCAGATTATACTAATGGGCTATGAGAACATCATATCCAAGAGTGTGTTTTTTTTCCTGAAATATGTCAAGACGCATGATAACACATCCTGCTTCCTAGTCTCCACAGAGCAAAGCTAATGTCTGTAAATGTGCAGGTGGGAATAAAGAGGAGTTCCCCCCTAATGGAAGATTTACCAACTCCTGGTCCCGTGATGCTATCATCTAAAACATATTGTGTCTCCATGAGAACACGACTAAAGGTTAAGGATTAGTGCAGCCCATCGTGTTTCTAATCCCCTTTTCTCTTTTAAATTGCTTTTTAATCTCTGCCATTAGGAGACCTCTACACTTTTGAAGGCCGCAGTCTGTGAATTTTCAATTTAACTGGACAAGATATACTTAACCAAAAGGATACCCACATTGAAATTAGCGGCTTTGCAAGAACTGAAGTTTTCTCAAACTAAGCCAATAGAAAAGCAAGAATATTTTTAAGCCGTCATATTTCAAAAATGTCGTAAAATTTTCCAACAAAACAAGCAAGAGTGTTGTAGAGGTTGGTCCAGGTTCCTAACAGGGATTGTGGTTCTCACTTTTAGTACATTCCTTTTTATTCCTTTTTTTATTTAACTTTTTAAAGAAAAAAAAACAAATTCCTCTTTAAATTTTTTTTCCAAATAATTAACCCAATTTAGCATGTACTGCAATGGACTTCTGGGACAACGACTAGATAAAACTAGATAAAACACTCACCATAAATTTCTTTTCAATTCACATGGTCCCTTTTTCAGGGGACCATGTGGGCCACAGAAAATCATCATTTTCCATCTCACACTGTCTTCTGTATCTTCTACTCTGACTCCAACTACCTCCATGTCCTCCCTCACTGCATCCTTCAATCTCCTCTTTGACCTTCATCTTTGTCTCTAAGACAACTAAGGCCTGGGGGCCGGATGAGGCCTGCCAACCTTGTCCAAAATAATAATAAATTTGTATAACCCTTGTACTTCTGCCTTTTCCCAGTAATTCCCAAGAGATGATGTCATAAAAGCTCTAAGAGGTCTAGCATTTTAAGTTCTATACGTCAGTTTTACATGCTATTTATACTAGTTCTACAAACGCTCCATCTTTGTGATCTTGACTCGGCCCGTGTCCAAATCTGGGACCAATTGTGACCCGCAAGTCAAAATGTTTGCCCACCTTTGCTCTAGGATCATTTTCTACCAATGTATTCACTGTCCCTCCTCTGAACATGTCCAAACCATATCAATGTGGCTTCTCTAGCTTTTTCTCCAAACCTTCCTGACTGTGTTGTCCCTCTAATGACCTCATTCCTGATCCTGTCCATCCGTGTCTCTCCTAAATTGAATCTCAGCATCTTTAACTCTGACTTTGTCTTGTATACTTTTTGTATATTTTATTGTATATATTCCATTTATTGAATTCAAAGTTCTATCTAATCTAAACTAACATACATATTTTTTTTATGTGTGTGTGTGTGTTAATCAGTCGCTGGTATCGCACCTGTCGCTGGTATCGCACCTTTAAGGATTAACAGCAGAACTCAAACTGCTGCTCCCACTGTTTAAGAAGCTTTTTTAAGAAGTTCCTGTTGTTCAGGTTGATTTATTTTAGAAAAAGTGTTGAATCTGCAGCAACAGAACTTTATCTTTATTCCTGTGAGTGTCACAGCATCATGTCATTCATTTTCAAAGGCTAACATCCTGCTTTTGTGTAGGAAATAAATAATTCCGTATTATTTTTAAACTCCGTCAAACTCAGTGACTTTGACAGGCTTGATGTGCAAATACGGGTCACGGGCTGAGAAGAAAGACGAGACGATGGAATCAGACGGTAGCTGCCTGAAATGGGAAAATGTTGATCGTATTGTGTTTTGGTACCAATGTAGTGTCTCAGATTATAGTTTTCTAACAACCGCACAAGGTTGAGAACCATTTATGACATGACATATACATCTCTACAGTTAATACTGTGGTTAACCTACATCTTCAAAAGTTTCTTGTACTTGTTCAGTCAGTGTCCAACCATCATATTTCCTCTTCAGACCTGCAGATGATATTAACCATGGGATATTTGAAAAAGTAGACGCCGGTGGTAGACCTCAGTTGGTTTCCAATAACCAATTACAAGAGGATAAATCAGACTTATGTAGCCATGTTTTGACATATCCGGGGTAAAGTAGGAGGTTGATATGTAAAAGGAGAAGAGTTGGACAGGCTTAATGACAAGGACTGATGAAGGACACACAGAGTACTGCTGTTACATCCACATCTTTAGTTACCTATGTCTGGTCAATATCAATCACTCAGTCAGGTCAGGACTGATGATAGCTTTAACATGTTTGATCTGATCATCCTAACCTAACCAATCTGTTTGCCCGTTTTCCAAAAACGTTCCAAAATGGTCCTCTGATCATAGCATTGTCCCATCCACATAACATCTAGTGGGCTCGCCACCCACAGGGAGGCTGACAGTATGGAGCAGTGGGATTTGGGTGACAGTTGTGGAGACTGCTGCCCCCTGAGACCGGGTAATAGATAAGAATATGAAGATGAATGAGTGAAAAGATATCATTCATACTTTACCCGATTTTAATTCAATATATTTGTACTCAACAAGTTAGTTTCAGTTATATATAACATATAACTTGAGCTTTTTGGGCCTGAACACAGATGCACACTCACCTGGTTGTTTTTGGAGGTCGCTCTTGTGTTTTCATGGGTTTGTGTCTAATAGCACATAGTTTTGTGCCTTCGATAAAGACAGGCCAGCTGGGCCAGGGACAAGACAATCATAGATGCGTCCCCTCCGGCTGGGATTTATCCTTTACCACAGTTTAATGAGGACTCAGACTTGAGCCTTGTGGAGCCTAGGCCTGGAACAACAGACCTGTTTATTTCTCACTATCACCTGGATGCAAGATACAGCGCCTAATGACTTTGACCTTGGAATTAGAGCTGGAATGGTGTGGGAAAATCTCTGTTTAGATGGAAAAACGGCTTCTAGAATAAAGCTCGTCTTCTTCTCCTTTCAGCCTGTCCCTTTTTCAGGGGTTGTCACAGCAAATCAGCGTTTTCCATTTCACCCTGTTCTTTGTTTTTATGCTCAAAATCTCTTTCAGTTAACCTAGTTAATGCATAAATAATTAAAATATTTACTTATTTGACTCTTATATACTGAATCATACTGCATATTGCTCAGTTTTGCATTCTACAAAACAAAAGGAAAAAAATTGAAACAATGTCACGTGACTTCATTTCAACTTTTTCCTCTGACTTTGCAGCAGGACTCCTCCATCTAACACATTCAATCACTTACCGTGCACTCGCCCATTTAGCCAGCCACTCAAGCGTCCACTTTTTTTCATTTCCCCTGCAACCTGACTTAAACAGCACGGCGGAAGGGCACGGCAGGGCAGCACTGCCCATGTTGTCCCCTGGTGCCCTCACAGAGGAGACACACAGGGAGGCCAGCTGTTCAGTCGCCCGACGGCTCTATTTCAGTATGAATAGTATCCCACGTCCAGTTTCTATTAAATAGGGCCACATAATATAAATGGAAAAGCCTTAGTGCAGAACAGTTTAAATGAAGGGAACTCTCCCTCTCTCTTTCTCCCTACCTTTCTTTGTCTTTGTCTTTGTCTCTCACCCCATCCTTCTAGCTCTCCATTTTTCTCAATGTTCAACTCAAACCTTTTAGAAAACCCTCATTCTGTAGTCGTGCATAGAGCTTCTCCGCGGCAGTGTAGACGGTTTTAACCGTAGTTCTATGTGTGTTTGGGTGGAAGAGTGTGTACATATGTGTGCCAGCATGACAAAATGAGCCCTGATCATGCGTTGGATTAAATGGGATATTGACTAAGACAGAGTGCAGCAGGAAACAAGCACGACTTGGAAATGTTGTCTGGAAGAGGGGGGTTTATGTGCGCTATTTGTTAACAGTGGACTGATGATGACAAACAGACACGAGAGCGGGGTCTGTAAAATGGGGAAAAGACTGAAAAAAAAACACAAATCTTGGATCTAAGAATAGGGACAAGGGGGCTTAAAGGATGGACGTTGTGTAACAGACAAATGGTAAGAGAGGAACAGTTCACTGTGGGTGTCTCTGTCAGCCCCCGTGGTGATGGAGAGCTGCAGGCTACATCCTCCAGTTTGTCCCTGCACATGAGACGATGTCACATTTCTCTGACAGGCGAGCGGGCACATGGGCTTCTCTGTCTATCCCTGACCGACGAGAGGGTCGAAGCACAGCACTGATAAAAGCAAGAACTCCACATACACAGAGAAAAGTTCATATTTTAAATTCCAGTTACAGTGACAGCTTGAAAACAGTTTTTAAAAGGCTGACCAGCAACAACTGACAATGACGAGACATTTACTCTTTTAAAATAGATGCATTGTATTTTTCCATGTGTTTTTCCTTAATTTAGATCTAGTTCCATCCATCTTTCGGCACTTATCAGCAGGCAGCAGGCTCCACAACCATCACTCAAAGCACACTGCACTGTAATAGTCCCTTTTCAACCTCCCTCCAGGTGGTGAGCCCACTGGAAAGATCCAATCTAACTAGGATTCAATCTTACCCTGCAGGAGAACCCTGGAGTTCACCAATGAGAGAGACATTCACTCTGGTCCAAAGCACTAGATCTCAATTGTGAGACCTCAAAAATGCGCTTAGGCCTGGTAGTCAAGCTGGGTGTTAGAGGGTTAGATTGGCAACAAGTAGGTTGGGAAAGATTGTAACACCAAAAAAAAAGGGTTCCGGTCTCTATCCACCAATTTCCTAGCAACCACTGAGGTCCACTAAGCATGGCATTGTCCCCACACTTTACTCCGGAGCTGCCCACTGTTCACTTTGGTGATAAATGCAGCATTCACATTGCGTTGTGTGCAATGGTGGGAATCACTATCCCACAATGATGAGGAGCTTGCTTTCCTTTCTTAATTTCAATACGTAAAACCTCTCTGCCTATTGTACAAAGGTTCAAACTTGACAAATTGACAAAAAGTATAAAAAATATCAGTGGTTTGTCTAAGGAATCCATTTTGTCTCTTATATTTTTCAATTAGAACACTAGGCAGACCAGGCTGAACCCCAGTGGAGCAAGAAGGACTCAGGTACTTCCTCTGGGAGCGTGTTCTTGTTAGGCCTAAGAACACACTGTGTTTGGCAGGGACACAATGCTATTAGAATAAGGAGCAAACAAGGTTACTCCATGTATGCTCATGCTCATGTGTGTGTCCTATAATCCAAGTCCTGCTGGGAGAACTCAGATGTGGGGAGGAGGCATTCGGGGAGGTACTTTCCCTGCGGGACACCCATAGCTCATTACAAGCAGTGTTAATTTCCATCAAATTAAAGGAGGAGGTTTTTCAGAGACCTGATTTGAAAATCAGAGCCAACTGAGAGTCTGCTTCTGGAAACATTGTAAATGTTGACTGCTGTTTTGTGGGCATATTGTTTTATTGCTACATTTATTTTCACCCGCTTATCCAGTACTGGGTCACGGGGACAGGATTCTCTACAATTGCCACTGTACACTTCTGTAGTTGGTGAGTACAGTAGAAGTCAACAACCCTAACTGGGAATCAAATTAGCCCAGGAGGTAAACCCTGGAGTTCCACACCAATGACAGAGACACTGTCTCTGGGCTAGCGTGAAGGCCTATTAATTCATTCCTCGTCATCCTCTTATCCGCTACTAGGTTTCAGGTGCAGTCTTCACAACTGTGACCCAAACAACACTATTCCATACTGTGAACCTTCCTGCGGGTGGTGAGCCCACTGGAAGTTATGTGGGTCGGGACGGTGCTATGATTAGAGCACCTCAGTGGCAACCTGGCAGCTGGTGGATTCAAACCTTGAAGAGCCAAGTCCCCTCCTTAACTGCTAGGCTGTAATGTTGCTGTTTAGCTTTTAACCCATTGTTACGCTCCAATACAGCAAGGGGATAATAGCAATTGTCTATAAAATATTTCTAGGTACACCTCTGCATAACATCGTATCCTTGTTAACATAAAGAATACCAAGTGACAAAGATATAGTTCAACTTACAAGGATGTGCAATAACACTTTATTGTAGTACGGCAGAAAAAAATGGCATGTTCCCCAGGGTCACAGCATCAGCATCGCACTGCGCCCCCCCAAGGGATCCCGCCCCACTATTTGAGAAGCACTGGGTTAGACACACTTGCAATTTGCAGAATACAGTAGGCAGAGTTAAAGAGGCAATTCTCTTAAGGAGAGACAAGGAACAACAGGATCAGGAATGAGGTGTTAAGAGGGACAACTTAGACAGAAAGAAAAAGTTTGGAGAAAAAGTTTGGAGAAAAATGTTAGAGAAGCCAGATTGAGATAGTTTGGACATGTTCCGAGGAGGGACAGTGGATACATTGGTAGAAGAATGATCCTAGAGATGGAGCTAGCAGGTAGAAGATGAAAAAACGATTGATGAATGCAGTGAGGGAGGACATGGAGGAAGTTGGACTCAGAATAGATGATACTGAGGACAGGGGGAGATGGAAAAAATGATTCCCTGCAATACCTAAATATGGGAGAAGCCAAAAGGAAAAGAAGATGAAGACAGTGACTCTGAATTTCTCTGTTGTTTTACTTACTCCTTCGTACAACTTGTCCATAGTAGTAGGGACTTGTTATACGTTTTGTTAACATTCTAAAAAGTACCAATAGTTAATAGCTCCATAAATATTAAAAGCAAGATTTTTATTTTGCTTAAATTAATAGGATTTTTGACTTTATTCCAGATAAGGTTTCATTTAATTTAATAAGTCACATCATTTAAATATTGTTTTTTTTTTTACTTTTTAAGAATTTTAAGTACAGCCTGTTCCATTTCAAGCACTGTTGGGACACAGTGTAACATCAGCTGGATGTTGGATCAAAAAAATAAAAAAAAGTTGCTGCTGAAGTGAAGAATCTCTTCTGGGGCCTGACACTGTACATGTTAATGGGACCAATGGATCATTTCGAACATGTACTAATTAGTTTTGGTTAAGCAGTTATTCCCATGGATTGGGTCAGGACCCAAAGAGTGGTTTAGGATATTTTATTTGGGTTGCCAGATAAATATGTAGATTTTTGTCCAATCCTCTTTCCAGGATTTATGTGTATACTCTACGTTATGATTTATTCATTTAAAACGCTGCATTTTCTATAGAAATGGCCTGTTTACCCTTTTGAGTAAAGTATATGCTCTGAAATGGAAAATAAAACAGTGATAAATATTATACCCAGTACAAATTGTCTCCCGTCATGATTAATATCAGGGTGTGATAATTTGTCATCATGAAAAGTGGTTCCTCGTAGGCAAGTTTCAGGAAACTCTGCTCTGAAATGTCTTCATTGTGGTTGAATACTAAATACTCCTTGATGATTATGGTTTTAGACAGATATCAGACAACAAAAGGCCTCCATGCCAGACGTTGTAGGATTTTTTGGATCTAAACAGTGCTCTGCTTCAGAGTACAGTGGCGACGTTCATTAGACTGATTAATCCGAAGCTCAGTATTGTTGTTGGTGATGTACAGCTGCTGTGAATGGAAACTGCTACCGTGAAGCTCCCAGCGTGCTGATGTTAATGCCAAAGACGGTTTTGGAACTTTTGTAGTTTGAGAATCACCACACGCTGGCAACTTTCCATACACTGTCTGTGGCTACACTCTGTGCCATGTACAGGGGTGTAGAAGCTAATTTTGTTGTAAAATTGGCATAGGATTGTTAAAGCGAAATAGCCTCCTTCTGATAAAAAATTAAATTATTAGAGCAATAATCACATCCAGAATGAATTGATGTACTCTGGGCCCTGAAAATATGATCACTTGTTATACTTTGAAAGATAAACATCACAAGTTTCCAAAAAAAAAAACACACTCCACAAAAATCACACTGCACCATACCAGCCACCTGTGAAGCCTACTCTACAGTGATGGAAAAAATATTAGACCACTCTTTCTTTAATTTCTTGTGCATTTAAAAGTCTGCTTCCACATAATCTACATTAATCTGGACAAATATAATAACAACAAAAAAGGCTCATAATTCAGTTTAATTTCAGAGCTGATTTCTGGCCATTTTGCATGGTTTTATTGACAGTGACAAAAATCACTTCCGTTCCTACATCACTAGCAATAACATTGTTCTGACAAATACAGTGCTTTTAGTCATTGCACGGTTTTGTGTTCACTGTTTCCACCAGGTGATAAACCTTTAGTGGAACAAGGCATTAAGATGAACAAGGAATTTAAGAAAACAGCAGAGTGGTCTGATCATTTTTTCCATGACTGTAGGTTGCTAGCCCACTTGACCTAAATGTTCTACCTCAAAAATGCTCTCAGGCCTTTCGTCGTCAGACTAGAGGCGCATTATAATGTAAACAACGTAGGTCACTAAGACGCCATATGTTAAACATTCAGTCAATTGTGTCCCCATACGTTCTGGATTCTATCAAATTAAGGATTTAAAAATCAGAGCCAAATGAGAGACTGGTTCTGGAACGGGGACAGCATTCTCTACAATTGCCACCCAAATAGCATAACATCACCCTGTACATTCCTGCAGGCGGCCCACTAGGACTCAACAACCCTAACGGGGAATCAAATTAGCCTAGGAGGTGAACCCTGGAATTTCACACCACTGTAACAGTTGGAGCAGATTCTGGGTTCAGCACTTCTTACCAGTACGTGGTCAAATGCTACAATACCAACAAAGCACAGCGCTACTTTGAAATATCAAGTTTATTCTATTGACATCTCGGGAAACAAATAACCTCTACAAGAAAAAGACAACAGAAAGATTGTGACACCAATGAAAAATTTGCATCAGTGTTTTCCCTAATAAATCAGTCACATGAAGACGTTTGTCGCTCAAAGACAATCGACCTCCTGTGGGTTAAAATTAATCGACGCAATAGTTGGGGGTTATTTAAACTCCACTGAACTCATTCAGAAAAACGCTTAACACTGTACAGATAAAACAATACACTACTTTTATTCAGTTCACTCCTCTTCCACTAATCCATCAAATTCTTAGAGTTTAACTAGCGGTGTCAACCATGCTCGGTTCTGTCTCGTCATTGTCCAAGTTGGTCTGGTTGCGTTAACTGTTCAGTGATGAACAATCATCATCGCAATAGCAATAGGCCAGAAAATTCGGTGCTAACAGAGATAAACAACCATGCACACTCTCACTCGTACTATAGCTAAATAGTTCAAATGACTTTAGCAGGACTTTGGTATCAGTGAGGACACACAAGTTGCAAAAAAAATATATATAATTTCACAGTGTGGCATCATAAAAAAAAAACACACTAAAATTCCTGAAACACAGCCGAGTGTATGCAGCCCCTGTGGAGCAAACCATCTTCATTAGGTGACTGTTCCCCTGGTAGCTATTCCACATCCTGACAGAAGCAGAGTAGCCAGATATCCTTCAAAGATTATCACCTTTAAGTGCTCCATAACCTAGAAGCAATCCCCCCACGATCCCCTCCTGCATTTAGCACGCTGTGAAGCTACAAGTGCATCGACGTGTAACTGCCACCGTGTGACAACCTGTATTTTTATTGTGTGGTGATTGTAATTCATTTGAAAATGAGCCCAGTGTAAATTTAGGCTGAGGCAGTTTCTTTCTTCCCCCTGAAGACACAAACATCGATAGCAGAGGGAGAAGCCAGGACAACCTATAGCACAGGACAGATCAATAGCACAACAAACTCAGTAAAGATTGACTGGAGAGTTGCCTAGAAACGTCCTGCCTGAGATTTATGGTGGAAGGAGAGCGTGAGCCAATAGGAGAGGGTTATGGAGAGCAGCAGCGAGACAGTAATGCGGGAAGAGACACTCCGATTGTATGGTTTTCACTCGGGTCCTATTTAAAATATGTATCTAATAAATATCACAGCTGCGATATGATAAATATTTGACTGCATGTTGGAAAAAGAAATGACCAACGATGTGATTCTAGTAAGTTGTCATTATCAGTATAATTATTTATATGGGACGTTTCTTTTTCTAATATATCTCGAATATATATCTGTCCTATCTTGAATATGTTTCCAGCTTGCCAACATACTGTCTAAGTGATTTATTTTGAAGTTCAATGAGGAGAACCTGCAATGCACTCCACTCATTCCTAGATTTTGTGATTTACTTTCAGATACTCCTTGTGTTCTGAGATACACGCCATAAATAAGAATCCTGACTGTGATACAAACAAAATAAATTCTGTGCAACACCCACAGGTACACGGTTTATTTCAATTTCAACGTTATACTGGGCAACAAATGATGTTGAGACTCTAGAAATCAATGCATAACATGTTTCGTAAGTTCAACTCTTTGTCTTTCTAAATATTACACAATCAGGTATAATTTAAAATTTTACTACTAAACATTTCAAAGGAAATTTCAGAAGAATTCAGAGCAGGTCACAGAGCTTTTTGAGCATAAGATACATTTTCTCATAAACAAATAATTAAAACCACGGAGCAGGATATGCGTCTGTAATATTTTCCAAAGAATCGTGTCCTAATTTATCATCACAATTATTTTGATTCATGTTGAAATTACAACTATTCAAAAGAGAAGAAAACATTATCATAAAAGCTTATTTTACCTTAAAAAATACAAAATGTTTTGTATTGTATTGTAACGTGTTCAATATAGGTTCTGTGAGAATTTTTGGTGTTAGGGAGGTCAAGTTCTCCCGAGCAGTTAGCAGGTTTGGACCATCTCTTCAATCCCAGTGTTGGTTTGGACACATGTCATCATCATGACTCTAGCTCATCACACTTCACCATTGGCTAATCCAGATAGACAGTAGCCCAAGATTGTTTGAGGTAGCAACTGGTGGCCTTGCTCTGATCATAGCATTGTCCAGACCCACAGAACTTCCCAGTGGGCTCACCACCCAGAGGAGAGTTAAAGGGTTTAGTTTGGCAACTGGACATTGAGCATTTTGGAAAACCTCTCATCCAAGACGCTTCTTCTTTAGTTCTAACTGTTAGTAACAGGAGCTCTACCCTGTGAGTGAGGAGAAAGGGGTGTTTCAGGTTCCTCCTGTTTGGCCCTGGGTTCACTTGCAAAGGGGTGTGACATAGGGTTTAATATTTTTCCTGGAAATTACAAAAAATAATTCGAATCCTGGAAAAAGACAAGCTATTTCCCGGGAATCCCAGACGCGCTCTCGGGCAAGCGCCTGGGGTAAAGACGCTCCGCAAGACCCTTTGCCGTCCACATTACTGTATGACTACAAAGAGACACACGTCACTTTTTTTCTCCTCTTTACATTTCCCAAGTTCCCGGTTCCAAAGATTAAACCCTAGTGCAGGCATGGCCAACCTGTTCCAGAAAGAGCCGCTGTGGCTGCAGGTTTTTTTTCCAACCAACCAAGAACATATAATTTGACCAATCAGCTGTCTGATGACTGAGATCAGTTGACTGAACCACTCTTCCTGGAACAGGTTGTCCATGCCTGCATTAGTGTGTTGGTTTTGTCCCATCAAAAACTGAATGCCCAGTTGCTAAACTAAACCCTTTAACCATGACCATGACCATGACCATGACCTGGATGACTAAGACTCTTCTTTGACAATCACAAGAAGGCTCACAGTATGGAGCCGTGTGATTTGGGTGGCAGTCGTGGAGACTGCTGCCCCTTACACCAGCCAATGTATAAGAGAATGAATAAATGAACGAGTTGTCACAGTGGGAAACTCATCAACTGCAGTATCTGGTAAACGGAGTCTACGTTTGACATTGCCACAGTTAGATTTCTGTAAAAGAGACAAGATGTATTGAGAAGATATCATTTTGGTGCTTGTCGCACTCTTACAGGGAGCCCTTATTATACATTAGCCGAGTTGATGCCGCTGCCTGTGCTGCTGCAGTTGTCTGCCTCAGACTGAGGCTAATTGAATATCCTTATCTGGCTCTGAACCCCAATTTTTCTCCGCTGAAGTGAAACAGAGGCCAGTCTGAAAAGCAGTGCATTTATATTCTGCCACAGAGGCCTTTAGGAAAATGTAACACACAGGAACACACATACACACCCACGCATAGTCGCTCAGATGGTTGCTGCATTTAACTGCACTGCACGAAATTCAATTCTCAAGACGGTGAGCCACCACCAGTCCTGTCTCTACTACAGCCCAAAGTGACATCTGTCTTGTGAGTCCGTCAGATTAGATGGGTGTAAGTTTTCAAGTGTATTTTTCTTATTTTAAAATTAAGTAATGCAGTTTTCTAATGCCCCACGAGCCTTTTAAAATAAATTGATCATAGATCACAAAGCTTTTTTTTTCCCTAACTCAACAAAGAAGATGCAGTGACATGGAAGGAGAATTGGAAAGAGGAGAATTCAAGAGCATCTTTGTTCAGGAAAGAGTTAAAGAAAAAAAAATACCAGTGACAAAAGAAGGAAGTGCAGGGACCAGTGGACCATTAAGGGGTTAACAGTCAGAGGGAGGCCGATAATAAAAGCTGGCGGAGCTGTATAGGAACAAAAGCGTGGAGAGAGAGCCAAACACCATAGAAACCATCAACCAGAAAAAAAAAAACATAGGGAGATGGAAGGAGGCAGGAAGACAGGCGCTGGTGGGTTTGTTTTTTTTCTCTAACGTCAGCAATATGTGTTTCTAGCAGTCAGACACATCAAATCTGCTGCATAAAAATACACCGTCATATAACGGATGCTTTTATCTTCCCGCTCTAATGTGCTGTAAAGACATGCCAGGTCTCTGTAAGCACAACTGCAGATCCATAATTAGGCACAATGAGCAGATGCTGTGGCTCAAACGGGAAAATCGTTCTTGGAGGAGACCTTGGTGCAGCGAGAGGGTCTTCCCCCTTCATCGCAGGCAGCGTTGGAGTTAATGTGGCCACTATCTTCTGAAGACGAGAGTGTGGCATCCACAGGATAATAATACACCAAAGCGTTTCCTCCCACTCGTTTTTCTTCCTCTCACTTTCTCTTTTATCACATACACACGGTTATGATGGAAACATGCAAATGCAAGAACGTACACACGAGCATGTCTGGGTAATGCCCCCGTGGAACATGCTCCTTTTCTGTAGCCGACGCTGCCTCCAGACTCCTCTTCGGGGATGAAGTCTGTTTCACATTCAGCAGCTAGGTGATTTAAGGTAACAAAGCAGGGCAGGCGGAGGAGGAGAGAGAGGGAGGAAGAGGAGGAGAGGGATGCTACAGGAAAACAGCTTCATTCATCTCATCTTCTCTCTTAAGGTGCGACAGAAGATGAGATGTGTTGGTGAAGATCCAGCGGATGGTGACAGTGAAGGAGTCACACGTCTCTGACTAATCTAAGACGTGCTAAAACCAGGAATCTTACACCTTCATTTGTGAGGCTGCTTCTTGTACGTGCAGCAAAGACCGTTCTTTTTGAGCCATTTCACTTAAAACGACATCTGTCTCAGAGGAAAAAAAAGATGGCACGGCCGGGAGAGAAGGCAACGGCGCAGTGTTACGCATAGCACCTCGGGTTTCCGGGTTTGATCCGACCGACGCACACGGAGGCGGGAAAACGTTTCGCTTCTTCAGCTCAGATAAACAAGCAGGCCTGTCGTAATCGTCCGTGTTGGAAAAGAATTAATTGAAATAGACTGAAGAAGACAAAAATATAATTACCGGCCACTTCATTAGGGAACGTGTGTCTGTTGATTTAAAGTCTGTCTGGCAGAACGGGCCTAATTACGGCACGTGAATGTTGTTATGATGAACTGTTGAAGTTTAAAGTGAGAATCAGGACAAAGAGAGGTGACTTTGGAGGGCGGGGTATGTAAGTACCAGGTTGGCTGGTCGGAGTATTTAAAAAAAACTGCTGATCTGCTAGGAATTTCCTGTGCAACCAGGATTTACTGAGAATAATCCAAGGGAAAATTTTTGAGTGAGCAGCACTTTTCTTCATCACTGAACATACAAAACATTAAACCTGGAAGCAGAAGAGCCAGGACAGAAGAGTCCCATATGTGTGTGTTGCTGAGAGTTGAGAGTTACTCTCAGGTTTTCACTAACACACACTAATGTACATTGACATGAAAAAAAGCCTGATTTTTCAGACCCAGGGGTCTTTAAGATTCTCTTAGGGAGAGACAAGGATGGACAGGATCAGGAATGAGGTCATTAGAGGGACAACACAGAAAGTTTGGAGATAAAAATAGAGAAGCCAGATTGAGATGGTTTGGACATGTTCAGAGGAGGGACAGTGGATACATTGGTAGAAGAAGGATCCTAGAGATGGAGCTACCAGGTAGAAGACAAAGAGGAGATTGATGGATGCAGTGAGGGAGGACATGGAGGATACATTGGTAGAAGAATGATCCTAGAGATGGAGCTACCAGGTAGGAGACAAAGAGGAGATTGATGGATGCAGTGAGGGGGTACATGGAGGTAGTTGGAGTCAGAGTAGAAGATACAGAGGACAGGGGGAGATGGAAATGGATGATTTGCTGAGACGTGGGCAAACTAACGGCCGGGCGTCCAGATGTGGCCAATTGGGCTTTTTCATCTGGCCAGTCAAGGTGTACTGTCCAAATTATATAAAATTGACAATAACTGCATTTCCCCACATTTTAGTCAATATGCCAGAAGAAATTCCCATAAAAAAGGCCTTATTTATACATTTAACATTGTACTGCAGCTGCATTTGATCATATTGACCAATACCATGAACTCAAAATAATATAATATATTAATATTATATATTATTTACTTGTTACATAGATATTACAATTAAAAGCATAAACGAACAATATGTATATCTAAAGTAATTTGGAGATCTTGGGTATAATTGGGTATCTTCAATAAATAAAGTAACAGCACAGACCAACACAGTTGTACCTACAACTCGTTTTTAGTGGTCCAGACACATTTTTTCAGATTTCCTGAAAAAAGGAAATCAATTTAAATCCAATAAATGACCAGATTGGAAAACATCCAACAGTTATTTCTAAAAATATATATACATTTTTTTTTTTTTTTTAAACCTGGAAATTTATGACCGTGACTGGTACAAATACAGCAGTTCCTTTGTAAACCCCATACACTTGGGGTAGATTTGATGAGATGCCTGTCAGCACAGACTTTTTTGTCGCTTGGTGAATATTTATTGCTGGACAGAGGAGTCTGAGATTGAGTTTTACAGAGAGATGGTTGGGCTGGAAATCAAACACAATGCCAGCCCAAGGGATCTCCAGCCAAATCGGGCTGAGCGCTGAGCAGCGGGATGTGTACATACAGTAAATCTGCATACACACACACAAACACCAGCGCACCCATACAGGACACCTACAGTGGGGAACCTTAAAAAGTTGTCACTCTTTGCAATGCAATTACTTTCTGGTCCAACACAGTGTTGCGCAAGCACAGTAAAAGTTGCTGTTCTGGGCATTTTCGCTGTTGGCAAGCAAACAGTCGAACTTGACAGACAAATATGGAACTAAACATCAGATAATTCTGAGCCTGTAAATACCATGAGTGAGCAGATTTATATATACCCTAAGGTTTGCTCCTTCACTATCCACCTTATAATGTTTTTGTTTTTTTTTCTGATATTGACACCCATACCAGACTGTAGTTCTGTATTTTATTTTTCTGTGAGTATATAACTTAAGACACTTAACGTTACAGTGAAAAAAAGTAGGTTACAAAAGAAACGTCACTAACGCCTGCTTACAAATTGCACTGACCACAAGCGGAGAAAAAAAAAAACTTCAACCGGACTACGACTCGTTCCGTAACGTAAGTAAGCAACTTCAGCTGGTCACAGCAACCGAAGCACGCCCGCCCTCACCCCTCCCGCTCCCCTACGCACACATTCTTTCTTTCCGCACTTTGTATTCAACTGGACTGCAAGTAATTCAATACGTCTCCCCCTTTGTACTGGATCACTCAAATGAAACGCAGAGTGAATGAACTGTACTAACTGGAACAGCATAGGAACACATCAGTTACAGGAGCATCTGTGTTACTGGTGGACTGACCTCAACTCTGAGAGAGAGACAGAGAGAGAGACAGGTTACTCTCTCTTGATTCCCATTACTGACTGTAAAAAATGAACCATATTAGCATTCTAGACCTTTAGTTGACCCTGGCTGTAGAAGTTCGTTGGATTAGAAAGTTACAGAAAAATTAGATGTACAGTAACTATTAGTTGAGAGCTTGGTTGCAGGTAACCAACACCAGAAGAAAAGAAAGAAATAGAAATTTCATCATTTGTCATTGTGACGTTGTGATTCACACCAAATTTGGCCTCTGCATTTAACCCATCATCAAAGTGAGCAGTGGGCAGCTAATCAGCTTCCTTAACCTCTAGGCCACTGCCCTGTAAACCAGGTTGGTACTTTTTGTTAATTCTTGTTTGAGTCTGTCAACCAAACATGGCTCCATGTGAAGGTCACCACAAAAAGACAACAGCAACCACACACTGTAATACAGCTTAAATAAAAGCATAGAATACAGACAATATATCTTTTATGTAGATACAGCCATGGACAAAAAAAATATTAGAACACTCTTGTTTTCTTCAATTCCTTGTTCTTTTTAATGTCTGGTATACCAATAAAAGTATAATACCTGAAAAATACAATGGACAGGGATACATGGAATCCCTGTTCCAATAATAGCACTGTTTTTGTCAGTGCAATGCCATAGCTATTGATGGTAGAACTGAAGTGATTTTGGTTACTTTCAAAAAACTGAAAAATGCTATATATTACCTCTTTTATCCACACATTTGTCCAAACAAATCCACCTTTAGTTGAACTATGCATTAAAATGAACAAGAAATTGAAGAAATCAGTTGTGGTCTGAGAATTTTTTTTTCCATGACTGTATCATTTGCATATTGCAGCAAAACTTGTCCTGACCAGCACAGGTTGCCCTCAAAAAGAGGGTCAAAGATAGAGCGAACCAAATGTCCTCAGTAATGTCCAGTTAATACAGTTAACATCCCTTGTTTTTGATTGTGGAATTTAGGATTGCAACGTTACCTGAACAGTCAGAAAAATCTTTTAATAGTCCTCAAGGAACCCTAGGTTTAAGATGTGAATTTTGCTACTGTTAAAATCCAGGTGGGTTTTGTTTTTTGTTTTGAAAGGCTACAGTGTACAAATGAACGAAGTCAAATAAGCTTCCCCACTGCTGCAGGAAGCTGTACCTGTAGGAGCGTGAATGTGTGTTATTTTAAGGACACGTTTGTGAGTTCGCAATACGGGTCAGAAACAAGTGAGGAAAGAAGGATAAATCCACTGGATAATCTTGTTGTACATGATTCCCTGACCAAACCCAGAGAAAGAGACTGAGACAGAACGAAAGGAGGAATGATAGGGAGAAGAAAAAATAATATAGAAGGGCAGGGAAACAGGGAGAAATAGAGGGAGAGAGAAATACCAAATACCATGCGGATCTCTCCATAGCAACACATGGTAACACCGGTCTATTTCAGAGCAGGGGCTCTGACTTGCACTTACACCGCAAACAAAAAAAAAACAAATGGGGAAAACAGCGATCAATTATTAAAGGATCTCCATGTTCATACTCACAGCCTGTGTGTTATCAGCTGCAGTCCCAACTCTTTAGACACTCCAGAACGTTATTATCAGAGATCTGCTTCCTTTGACTCAACGTGAGCCTGTGAACTGGGATCTGCCCCTTGTCTGACATTTAATTGTTCGCCAGGGTGTGTTTATTTTCAAGGTGTTGGCTGCCCTCACGGTCCGAAGCGCAGAAGGCAGTGGAAACATGGTTGCCTAATGAGTGAAAAACAAACGGGGGCCGTGCAGCGACAGCAGAGAGATGACCGATAGAGAAAGTTTAAATCAACATAATGTTGCTGCTGGCAATGGCCAGCCTGTAAATCATAACGCTGTAAGCAGATCTGTCCACATCAATTGTTCCAATCTCCAGCATTTAGCGTTACCGCAGCGTTATTACGGAGCCAACATAAACACACCACTGATAAGATAAACGTTTTTTCCAAAGCCAGCCGCCCTAGCAATTCCTTAACATTTTCCTTCATTTGGACAAGAGGAATCCACCGAAAAAAAAACAACTTTTTAATGAATAAATACACTTTAAATAAATGATATTAGTCATAAGAGAAGAAGTAAACAGTGAGAATCCACTGAAACCAGCAAATATCCCGCTCTATTAAAGCAAAAAAAATAGTTGTTTTTGAATTCCTTTGTGCAGAGGACACGTCCGTTGTGCCGTGCGCAAATGACAAAGGGACGGAATTAAAATCCGTCCCGCCAGCTAAAGTCTGGCAAGTATGGGACGCAGACTGCTCTAAATCCTGCAGACGGAGTCTGAGAGACACTAACTTGGTTGCCAATGGCACTGTGATATATACTGCGTTGACCTTTCTCAGATCATATGGGGTGATTATACGCGTGTCGGGCTACTGTTTGGCAGGAGATGCACGAAAAGCCTTTACTGTAATAGCTATTCTCCCCTTACAAGCCATCCATTCTGCAATGACACATACAACCTTATGTTCTGCAAAGAGGTTGGCTGGCACCTGTCTCTCTCTCTCATACATATACAGCACATACACTGACACACATACACAAGTGCCGAAACAGTAGAAAGGAATCCACCAGTATCACTCTGATATTGGTCAAAATTTTAGGATTGAATATCAGAAAAACAACTTAAGCCTGTACGGTACCTTAAGCTTTAAGCGCTAGACTATTCCTATTTATCTTCAGGGCAAAAGTCTCCACAAGTGACACCCGAATCACACTGCTCCATACTGTGGGCCTTCTTGTACTGGAAGTTATGTGGGTTGGGACAGTGCTATGACCAGAGCAGCTCAGTAGCACCCTGGCAGCTGGTGGATTAGAACCTGAAGCCTTGTGGACTCAAGTCTGCTTTCTTAACCACTACGCCACAGTTACACCGTTTAGGTCAACTAAAGCAGCCCGTGGTTGATAGAGGTGGAAATGTACCAGATCAATGTTGGTATCAGTGGATAATAGTATAGGTAGTAGTAAAACTAGCCATTACTATAAGCAGTAGTAAAGGTACAAGTGTTACATGTACAGATGCTGAGTTTTTTGGTTGACTCTTAAGTACTTCCTTGCCAATGACAGATCAGCTAGCATGAGACATTTTCCTGAAACAACACCTTATCTTCAAATCACATCCTCTAGTTCTACATCTAGTGATACTTCACCTTTCGTCGAACCCCTTGAAACGTGCACTGTTCAAACCAGAGTTCAGAAAGAAAAGAAATTGTGACTGTAAGATTTTCTGAACATTATTTGTATCAAGGACTGGTCGGCCGATTAGCCTTTACTTAGTAGTTTATTCTGTTAGCATCAGGAATTTGACCAGATTAGTACCTCATACTTATTTTCTGTGTCCTACTGTGACCTGGTAACACATGACTATCACTTGCTCCCCGACCAAAGGTTGGGGGCGTCTGATCATCAGCAAACAAATAATGACTGAGTTCCAAAATGTTTCATTAACCGTAAAAAAGGTAGAGCAGGAATCCACTTTTGTTTATGTATTTGTGTTCCTGTAGTGAATTTCACCATGGTGTTTAAGTGGCGTGCTTTGGAGTACTTACACAGCCTATCACAATGGATGCACTGATGCACTTTTCCGAGCACAGTGTTACCGAGGCGGCACACAATATCGTACTACCTGCCATCAGTTCAGTGGGCTGGCTATTGAGTTTCAGGGCGTGCTGTGGGACGCTGTAATGGTATACACTTTATCAGGCTTGTTCTGTCACAGGTATTTTGTTTAAAGGGCTTCAAATGAGATCAGGGCGAGGGGGCCTGACTCATTAGTGGCGACTCAAAAAGACGTCAGTGCGGTCCCACAAATATCCATGATTTGATAAGGCCGTCTGACCATATCACAAACCTGGCAGGGCTGCGTCCGAGCTGCTGGGAAAATGGGGTTTGATGTGAGCACATGAGCGTGTCCCCCCAGAACTTTTTTTTTTCCCTTCACTTTTCAGATTCAGGAGATCCATAAGTGAAATGAGATTATGCTGAGCGCTTTGGTACAAAGTTAAAGGGTTGTTACGCTGCAAACAGCTGCATATACATATTCCAGCTCATTTTCCTCCTTCAGCCTTTTCATCTCACTTTACCCTTCAGATCACTGCTAAAAGGTCACGTCAATTGTCTCTCATAGGAATTGGTTCTGTATTCTGTGTAGCTGCTTCACTGGACCTTAGGCTTCAAGAGAAAAAAACAAATATATATATATATATATATATATATTGTATATTTTGTAGTTTTATATTGCTAGTACAGACTTCCTTTGTTGTTTTTGTTTTTTTACATAGTGTTATACACAAGACCCAGTGACCCTGTATACATTACTGTGTATTTTTTTTTCAGGTTACCATAGGGCGGCAGTGGTGGCTTAAGAAAGTGGACTTGGGTCCACAAGACTTTGGGTTTTAATCCACCAGCTGCCAGGTTGCCCCTGAGGTGTCCACAACCCAGTCCCGACCCACATATCTTCCTGTGCCACCCACAGGAAGGCTTACTTTATGGAGCAGTGTGATTTGGGTGGAAGTCGTGGAGACTGCTGCCCCTGAGACAAGGTAACAGATAGGTGGATGAAGATGAATGAATGGATGAGGTCAATGTGCAGCATTGAAGCGGAACTTGAAAAGTTCTGGCTGTGTTTAACTACCTACAATATATAAAAAAAATGTATTTAACAAAATAAAGCTCTTGTTGCTAGTTTAATTTGTTCCTCAGTGTGACACACTGTGACAGCAGATGGACAGGGCACATATTGACGTTGTCTCCCATCAAGCAGCCGCGCTTTATGTCATGTTAAATTGGAAAATATATATAAACAGTATTTAGGATTTAACACAAGGGAAAATATTAGTTCTCAAACCAATAAGAGCATCGGTCAGAGAGAATACATCTTCAACATGCACAATACATCCAACATTATGGGGCTTTCTCTAATACAAACTTTGATGGATGGATCTACATGTGATACATAACCTACATAATCTTCTGCTGATGCTGCAAGTTCAAAACAGTCATGTCAGGGTAGTTTGGTTTGCCACCTTTGCTATAAAGAAGTCTTACTCTGAAAACAACAGCAGCCTTTTATGAGGTTCTCCTGTTCTCTCTATCTCTCGTTGCTTCTGAGGCTTCACACCTTCACATCAAAACTTCCTGTGGATCTAGAACTAGAACCTCACCCCCCCCAAACCAGTTTAACAGCTCTCTCCAGTGTTGATCTGTTATTAAGTTGTCATATCATATTATTAAGGATTATGTGTAGTCCGTCATAACACTGGCCGCCTTCTCACCTGGGATGTTTAGGTCAGTATCATAAATTGTGATATACCTCAGATCAGTGTTATCTGGGGACTGTCCATAGACATAGAAGTGTGTTATTTCCATTTTTGAAGTATTACTCAAGGTTTTACACAATGAAAACCAGTTATTAAACTAGCAAAAATTGACCATGGACTCCTAGGAAACTTAATGAGAGACAACCCCAGAAAAAAAAATCTCTCGTGGCCCTCCTTAGGTCACAATCCAGTCTTTGGGAAACATCACTTTAGAAGGGAGTCGCAACAGCAACAATCCGACAGGCCCTGGTTGGAACGTTCAGTCAAATTGACTCAGATTTAGAATTGTCTGTCTTTTTTCACTTATTCAGACTGGGTTTTTTTTAAGGCCTGACAATTTCTGAACAGAACCTTAGTCTGTTTAGACAGATGTTGGCTGGAGTGAAAAATTAGTACTATGGCAACAGAGTTACTTTCAGCACCAGTTGAATTCTTTTTTTTCTTCTGCGCTTACACTGACACAGAGAGATGACTTCACAGATAAACATGCTGTATACTGTCTGTATTACTGTATCTATGTGCAGTGTGCTGCTGGAATTCATTGTAAATTGACTTCCTCTCACATTTCTTTCATATTTCATGACTTTCTGCACATACTGCACCAGACAGAGTCTCTTTTCTCACACCTCAACATGATTAGTGGTCACCTGTATATTTTCTGGGATCATACGACCCACTCTACAACCCCAGTTTGTCATTATGTCCTTAAGTCTTCTCCATTAGACCCTCCTATCCAATCAGATGGCTGATCCAGCTAATTTCTCTTGTTGCCATGTGACTGAACAGACGAAAAGGCCCTCACCTGTTTTTTTTTCTATTATTATTTTCCAGTATAGTGAAAATCCTTGCATTCCTGCATGAAAACACGGCTCTGGGAGTGAAACCAGTTGAGCAGCAGCTGCAGAAAGTGACTCTGGATGTCTGACAGTCACCGAACCGAGCACGGTTCGCTGTGTTTCTATAGATCAGCTGTGGGGAGACGTCATTAGAACCGTTTCAGTGGGCCACCCACCCCGAAACAACACTGCAACATGGAACAGGTGTGTGCGCGCGTCTCTGGGCGCGCACTTGTGAGAGCAGATGAAACAAAACGGAAGGTTAGGTGAGAATATCACGCACTGCTGGAGTGTATTAGCAGCAGGTGGGTGTTTTTAAAACGGAAGACAGTGAATGGGGAGGCATTCAACATTTTTACATATACACGCAACACAGCATGCGCGCCCTGCACATACACACACGCACATGCATCACCTCAAACACACACACACACACACGCACCAACACATACAGGCTAATTCTCTGTCAAAGCATATGACAGGCGTGGTCACTTTGGTTTTTCTAGAAGGAAAGGTTGTCGTGGGTGAAATCAGACAAATGAGTTCTACCTTATGGAGGTCGATGCGTATCCTCTCTTCGCCTTTATGCGGGCTCTCCGGCCACAGGTGATAGCTGGAGCCGTAGTTGGGGCTATATTTGCTGCTGCCGCTGCTGTTGCTCTTACTGTTGCTGCCAGTCGCAGAAGAGTTGCCCGGGTACGCCTGCTGTGTTACCGGGGGGGTTACGCTGTGTGGCTGCGCCTGCGGTTGGCCATGCGCGGCGATGGTGTCACTCTTATTGCGGTTTTGTTCACAGTGCTGCTGCTGCTGCTGCTGCTGCTGCTGCGGACGTTGGGTATAGAAACCCAGAGCTCCTTGCTGCCGCTGCTGCTGCTGCTGCTGCTGCTGCTGTTGATGTTGCTGTTGCTGTTGCAGCAGAGGAGCCTGATGAGTCCTACATATCTCTTGTGAGCCGCTGGCGCAGTAGTTGATAGGCAAACTGCTTCCCACCAGCAGCTGTTGCTGCGCTCGCAATTGTGGTATGTGTTGCTGCTGCTGTTGCTGCTGTTGCTGCAGGTCCTGAGTCTGAGACTCAAACACTCTCCTGTTTGCCTCGTTTGACTCACATACATTTAAAGAGCGCCCTTTCAGCGAGTTTGCACGGATTCCTTCAGGGGAGGGGTCCCTCTGTTGGAGTCTTGAATTACTCTGCTGCTGCTGCTGCTGCTGCTGCTGCAACAACTGCCTGTGGTCCTGGTGCCCTTCTGCTCCTCCTCCTCCCCTGCAGCGTTCCACGATGCTTGCCTGTTGGTAGTAATTATTGGCACTCCTTTGGAGACGATCCCCTCTTTTAGATGCCCGGGTATAGAGCCGCGAGGAGTAGGACGAGGTTGGTGGCGGTGGTATAGGCGGCGGAAAAGGTGGGGAGGGCTGCGGTGGTGGGAGCGGATCGACAGGATGGTGCTGATTTTTAGTAAAGCTCGCCTCCTGTTCTGAAAAACTGCAGTGGCAGCTCGGGAAAATAGGCTCCTTCTCCGACTGCGGCGGCTGCTGCTGCTGTTGCTTTTGATGGTGATGCTGGGAGCCGGTCGGGGCCCAGGGATCCTGCCGCAGGTGCGCCGGCTGCCCGGTGTTGAGTTCACCGGCTCGGTGAGAAGGTCGCTGGGCGGTGTCGGTGCTCGCCAGAGGTAGAGGGTCGCCGCTGTGCACGGGTCCCCGGGTGGGCAGGCTCAGACAGGGGAGCTCCTGGAGACTCTGGCGCTGAGCGGCGGTGTTGGAAGTGCGGTCTCGGTGGTGAGCAGAGGGCGGGGGTGGCAGGCTGAAGACAGGAGCGTCTGTGTCTCGCTTCTGCCTGCTGCTTCCTTGGTTTTCTTCGGGGGCTTGGCGCTGATGGACAGCCCCAGCGTACCGATGCCGCATCCCCTTGATCGCCTCGTCTCGCTGTGGTTGCTCCTCTGCCGTGCACAGCTCCGACACCCGTTCATTGCGATCGGTCCCAGCAGAATAGGACCGACTTGTATCATTGGAAGGTTTGACCAGGACCTGCCTTAAAACGTCACTGTTCAGCCAAAACACCCGCCTTCGACTGAATGTCGCCCCATTGCCTGCTCAATGCGCACAGGTTGCAGCGGATCGATCACAGTGTTTCAATACAGCGAGCTCCTAGACGTGCAAAGGTGTTAGAATCCAGATCACATGGTCGATTATCTTAATCCACTTTGCAGCCAGTAGATCGACTTTGTCAATGTTGTCACAACCGCGCTGCAAAATCAGAAATCACTTTTACTGCTACGTCATCCAAACACATTCACAGACCCACCAAAAACCTGGGTCTAGACCTCATCTCATGGCCACATAGACTCATTTATTCTCGTTTCATGGTTACACGTCACCGTCGTCTTCGCATTTCAATAATAACACAAGCAGCAGGTCATTATGAGGCTCAATTTCCAGAACACATTTCCACTTGTTGGCCCACAGAACCGAGCTGTGACCATTACCTCATGCCACGCAGCCTATGTCTCGCAGTCTGGTATTTAATAATTGATTAGAATATGCCTGGTCTCGCATTACCAGGCAGAAATATTTAGAATGAGTGTCGCAAACACAGTCCTGGTGTGGTGCGTGTGTGTATGTGTGTGCGAGCGAGCACGCGCGTGTGTGAATGCTCGTGCGCGTGTTTTGTTCTTAAATATGCTGTAATCGGTGAATAGACATTACTTCACTGTAGCAGCAGTCAACGAGTGTCAATCATGGCACTGTCCATGGTGCTGAAAGAGTTTTTGTGTACTGTAGGTCATCTATCTATCTATCTATCTATCTATCTATCTATCTATCTATCACTCTGTCTGTCCGTCTGTGAATGCTTGTGACTGTAAGCAACACACATCGGTCTTGTGTGGTTTTCAGTTTTCCTGTGTTCTCCTGGATCTTTTCTCAAATCTCTCCCCCTGTAACAGACCTCTCAAGTGGATGTAGTTTAGAATATAACTTTTGTAGATTTTCCATCAAATTTAAGTGAATGCATTAACTGCTACTTTGGATTCATTGGAGTATTTTTTTACTAGATCTAAAGTACTTTACTGTAGGTGGTGTTGGCTTTAGATATATTTTCCTCTATTTTCCTTCTTGGTTTTACAAGACTCCCAGGTTTGGATGCACTAAGCTTGATTTTGATTTTGTTCAAGCTGCGTTGCTGTATTGAGTCATTCATCTTCATCTGATCTGTTACTGGGTCTCAGGGGCAGCAGTCTCCACCACTGCCACCCAAATCACACTTCTCCATAGTGTGAGCATTCCTGTAGGTGGTGAGTCCGCTGGAAGTTATGCTGGTTGGGATGGTGCTGTGATCAGAGCACCTCAGTGGCAACCTGGCAGCTTGTGGATTAGAACATGAAGGCTTCCACGGGCCATAGGTTTGATACACCTGCACTAAACCATCTCCATAGGAGACTGTTTAATTGTTTAATAACCTGAACACTATATATGTTTTTATATGGTCTAAAAGGTAAAACATTTATATTGTACAGTGGATGATGTCCAACAATAAAACCTGCTACTCTGTTTGTGACTCTACTCTTATCTCAACAGTTGACACAGCAAACACAAACCCTTCCTCGAAATGAAATAACATGAGAAAACTATTCACTAAAATTCATCCCTGAATTGGAACAGGGTGATACTAGGCTCCATGCCACAAGGCGTGGGATGGGGGTCAGGGATGGAGGGGGAGCCAACTGTTACATCATAGATTAGCTGTTCTCAATAAGTAATAATCCTTTTCCCTGAAGCTGTCTCAGCCATTTGGAGTTTTGATGGGTCTAAAAACTGCAGCGACGGCACACTTCGCCTAAACACGGAGAGAAAGCTGAGGTGCACACTGTTTTTATAGCTGAGAAGTAAAGCAGGAATGTGGAGTAGAGCCACAGCCAGGGATGCATCAGAAACCTGATCATTTTCATTAAGTAATTGGTCGCTGTGACCTGTGTGAGTTCCTTGGCCAGATGGGGTTTCATTTGCTAGTTTGGGAAGCAATGTTACTGCTTCCACATGAATAATTAAATTAAACTTTACAACTCTGGGACACACATAGTAAGTACTCCAAACTCTCTTCACCCCTTGCTGCACGCTGGTCCTCCTCAGACCAAGGAGAAAATAAACAAACCAAGGAATTGACCCAGACCTGGTTGATTCAGCCGTGAATCTCAAACTGACAACAGAAACTTATCCCTGTCGTTGTTGACTGTTAAACTCTGAAGTGTGGTCCCATTTATGACACTAGGATGTTTGATGGAGAAAACAAACCATAGCACTTTGGGAACACCAACCACTTTTCACAATCAGATTTTTTTTATTTTTATCCCATGTTGATAATAATAAAAAATGACAAACTAAAATAACTCTGCTCTAAGCGTGACTTCCTTTCTAAAGATGGATTTTAAATAATTGATGAGTTGTCCCAATTGGGTACTTTGCTTTTGGTTTTCAACTAAATTAAGTGGTTGAATGAATTTTTTGGTACATATTTAAAAATCTTTAACATAATAAATTTATGTAAATATATGTGTATATGACATACAGTATGTGTATTGCAAAACAAAATCAACAGTTAACTGTCTGTGAAAAAATTATTTCTACTTATTTCTACTACTTAAAAATAAAATAATTTCTTCTTTTCCAACTTGTACCTTTTTTCAGGGGTTGTCACAGCGAGTCAAAAATTTCCATCTCTCCCTGTCCTACCTCCATGTCCTCCCTCACTGCAACCATCAATCTTCTCTTTGTCTCCTACCTGGTAGGTCCATATTGAGAAATATTCTACTACCAATGTATCCACTGTCCCTCCTCTGAACATGTCCAAACTATCTCAATCTGTCTTCTCTAGCTTTTCTCCAAACCTTCTTGTCTGTGTTGTCCCTCTAATCCCCTCATTCCTGATCCTGTCCATCCTTGTCTCTCCTAAAGAGAATCTCAGCATCTTTAACTCCTCCACCTCCAGCTCTGCCTCCTGTCTTCTGTCTGTTGGTAGTGTCTCTAATCCATCCATCATGGCTGGTCTCACAACTGTCCTGTAAACCTTTCCCTTCACCTTAGCTGATACTCTCCTATAACAGATAACCCCTGACATAATTTTCCACTTTTCATGTTCCATCCTGCTCTGTACTCTATGCTTTAATATAGAAAAATAATGTTTCCTAACTTGGTTATAGAATATTCTATTCTTACATCTTGATTTATCATATCTTAATGTAAAGGGGAATCTATATCTAGACACCAGCCACTGTTCAGAGCTCCACTAAAAAACGAAAAAGGAAACAAGCACCAGGTAACCAGTAACCAGGTTTTAGACCAGATTCTTAATGACGCTGTCTGGCCTCCTTAGACATTCCATTGGTTTTCCCGGTAGAAGGCAGCCATCTTGAATTGGCCTGTCAATTCACGGCATGTCGTGTCCGTGTCTGTCATCTCACACTGCTATGACTAACTGGACCAGTGCCTGCAGGACAGAGACGGGGGGAGTGTGAGTCTGCAAGAGCGAGACTCCTCTGTTATGACCAGTGAATAATGTGACACACATTCATCTGGCCTCCGTAAACCGTGACACGTGATGAACAACCTGAGATTCCACAGATAAAAGATGAGTCGTGCCGCGTCCTGAGCCAGGCACCTTGGCGCGTTGAAGGCAGTTGGTGAGAGACGATACAGAGGGCAGAATTCAGACAGCGCATCGGGGGGGAGACACAGGCTGCCACCCCCAGCAGCAGCAACGGCGGTGGCGGTGGCAAGGCCCTGCGCCCAGTGGTGGAATTTATCCCTGACAGCTCAGATCATTAGTTAGATTTGCCACGGCTGCTCAAATGACTAAGCAGCTTTGCCATCATTCAGGAAAACACAACTGTACAAGAGGAGTAAGTGCTGCACATCAGCTGACATGTTTGCCTCCCAAAGTCTCATAACAGAGAAGAAAGACCGGCACAGAGTGGACGACCGTGATGAAGTGCTTTCTATTACTGCCACAAGCAAAGCCAAGGTGCTGCGGGTGATGAAGTGGGCGACGGAGGCAGCGGTTGTGATGCGGAGACATGCCGAGCAACATCCGAGACGAGATGTGATGAGATCCCATTGAAGGAATAAGGAGATACTCGAGAGGCAGACCGGGTAATCCTGACACACGATTCTAAGCTGAGAGGAGCAGAGGGGCAAGTGTTTTCATCTATCTTGGAGGATGAACAAGAGAGCAATTAGTCAAGAGGGCAATATTCTGCAGAAAATGACATCGCTTCAGCAGACGTCCAAGGATGGGCAGGTTTCTCTACGGTCTCTGTTAAATTTTTTTTTTAGAAATAAGAGAAACTAAAGCTTTAGGGGAATCCATTTCATCAACAATGGTTACACAGACTTTTTAAGGTGTGATCTGGATCTGACAGAATCTGTCTCAGAGCTTGTTGTAAAGTTTCATAGTCCTGAAAATTCTTAGAAAAATCAACACAACCTGGTATATCTTAAGTTTACAAAAATCCTGTCCTGTCCTTATGGTGAGACATTTTATGTAGAACTAACTTCTTCGGGGTGTAATGAGATTTTGGTTTTCATAGACCATCTGTGTCAAACAGAGCCGGGGTCATTTTGTATGACCCACGGGCTAATTTTCTTCCTTCTTCCATTTACAACCGGCCCTTCAAGGGAACTGCACTGTTGATGTGGCCCACACCGGTAAAAATGTGGGCCATGTCAACACCACTGTCCTAGACCAAACCAGTAGCTAATTGATGCCAGTCCACCATTGTGGCTGCCTCCATGGTTTTACTGAACGTTACAGATACAGAGAAATTCTCCCTGTAGTCTTCTACAGTAAAATATACAAAGTTGAAACGAAGAATTATGACAAACTAAAGCTGAATAAACACTTAACAGTTTGCAATTCTGATGTGAAAATTCTACGCTGGTCTGAAACACATATTTTTTTATTTTTTTTAACTGGCCAAAGGGAAAAGCTGAGATTTGTAGATATAACACCAAGCAGATAAATAGAAAAACATCAAATTACGCTCTTGTTGACTCAAGCAACATTGCATCACAGTTACACATTTGCAGCAGAGGAGGAAAAAAATCAAATGAATAATATTAGTAATGGATGAAAACGCCCCCAATGAAAAAGAATGTGATAGTGACAGTGGAGGATATCTGATCGAATGAATTTTCACAGAATTGATCACAGTAATAATAAGAGAAATTTTCCAAAAGCAAAAAAAATGATTTTTTTTTTTTTCAGTTGTTATCTGTAATGTACGAGAGCCCTGAATGCGTCACACCCTCCAATCGCTCTGACAGCGGTGTTAATGCCGCACTGACAGAAGTGTCTCTGCAGCTCTACATATGTGCCTGACGTCAAAGGTGACACACCAGCACACACACCAACACACACCTGCATCATTCGAGCTCACGTCTAGTTCTCTGGTCAAAGACTAAAGGAAGAAAGATACTGCTGTTAGTTCAGGTTCTTTAGCTTCAGACTGCAGTCGACGTAGTGAAGCGATTCTGAACGTGACATCATTCCCCTCATGTGCCTCATACTCTGCTCGTGCTCACCATTGTGCATGTGTGACCACGTGCATGTGTACCTATGTGGGTGGATGGCACCAGCTCCACAAGTGAGGCTCAGTTTGCCCACTTGTGCAGAACATGGTGACGAGGAGACGGAGAGAGAGGGAGAAAAACCTCATCACTGATGCAAAGGTTCAAAGCCTCGGTCACCGTCTCATCATCAGAGCCTCCATATAAACAAAGACCGGGAAGGTTGGAAGAGGAGCTATATTTAAGTCTATGGTCACTGCTGTCTTATACTGGTCTTCGTGAGCGGTAGATCCTTCGTATGGAGACTGAAAGGTCTTTTCCATCTCTGGCACATGTAGAGTCCAACGTGTTTGTTCCTGCTGAAGCTCCAGACCTTCTACTGTCTTACTAAGGAATTAAAAGCTGGGGAAATTAAAAAGCAAAAGGACCGGAGTTTAGCCACAAACCCAGGATGTTCAATATTACCTTCCAATAACCAATTTTGCTGATAATGTCCAAATACTTTATTTCCCATTCTGAAATTAATCTTTACTGGTTCTATCAGCCATTTGCCTCCAAAACGACTTTTTGTGCAAAATTTGGCAAAGCCCTTGCGTTATTTTGCCTGGATTATCGTTATCGGAGGAAAAAAAAACGTTATCAGTCTTACTGATACTACATTCTAATATGTGTGATACAAGACATAGTGTAATCGGATTTTCTTACTGATTACTCTATAATGATAATATCATCTCTTACTTGTGAGACCTGCTCAGTCTTAACTTTTGCTCATTTCCAATTTTCCAATTCATCTTTTTCCAAAGAGTTAATTTGTGATTCAGATATCAACAATACTGATCTCAGCAGCCGTTTGCCTCCAAAGGTGGCGTGAACGCCTCATGAACCTATGTGTGATTCCAGCAAATTTGACAAAACCAAGACGCGTTATCAAATTTCCATTATTGGAGATAAAAAAAAGTGAAAAGAAAACCTCTGTTAAGAATCCTCTCAATGCCAAACGGACATTGCAAATTTCTGCATGGACTGACCAAACCAGGCTACACTAACAGTCCAACTGTACTGGGATATCTCCTTTATATTCCACACTGCATGAAGAAACACAAACACTCCATCCCTGGCTCCCTAAGGTGCAGCTCTGCCAGATAATAATTCATCCCCGCGCGTACAAAGTGATACAGCAGCGCTGTTAGGTGTTGAAATGTAAATGAAGCGGACTGTAAAATCATTGGCTGCAGATATCTTCATGCAATGTCTCAAATATTGTGTTTTAGGAATTGAAAAAATGAAAAAAATTAGCATAAAACGAACAGGCAGTAAAACGGACATACCTTGTGTCAGATGGAGGTTGACCGTGGTCTCTGCGCTGGTGGAAGAGACTTTAACAGTGATTAGAAATGACAGTAAGGCAATCAATGGTCCTCCTCTGTGAACAGGGGCTCTCCCACTCTCCTCTCACATCCACGGGAAAACACGCTCTGTTTTTTTTCCTTTTTTTTTTTTTTTTTAGCAGATTCTTAAAGCCATACACAGGCTGTTCTGTCTATTTTAGCATCTCCTCCACCTGTTTGTGCTTTTGTATATGGAACCCACCCCAATGTTGGTTCTGTTTAATTCCTTGTTTTTATTTTATATATAAGGTCTGCAGTGAAATCTCGTTTCCATCACGGTGTGTCATGAAAATTAAGTACAGGAGGGGCGTTAAATGTGATTTAATGGAGGAGCGATCGATACAATTTGGACTTTTATCTGTTCAGGGCCATCAAATATAATCGGCCGCGGTGCTGCGGGCTCTCCGGATGAAGAAGAGCAGCGAAGAGAAGAAGATGAAGAGTAGGAGGGAGGGAAAAAAAAATGCTGATGGGAGCTGTGACAAATCAAGAAAAGCACCAGAGGGCGGTTTTATGACCTTGTGTGTGTGTGTGTGTGTGTGTGTGTGTGTGTGTGCGTGTGCGTCTCTGGATACACACACCTTCTCCTCCTACCCCGCTTCCTCCTCCTCTCCCCCTCCCTTCGCTGAATTGATGCGGGGATTCCTGATGCTATTTTTAGCCCGCTGGTCGTGGAGAGCCATGAGTGGGTGGAGGAGAGAGAGAGGGAGAGCAGCAGGAGGAGGAGGATGAAGAGAAAGAGGAGCGCAGGCAGGAGGTGGAAAGATGGAGGGATGAAGGGACGGATGAAAGGATGGAGAGGGGGTGTTCCCTCAGCCAACATGCAGACTGGGGCTGCAGCATAAACACCAGGCTCCACATTGCTGCATGTATGAGTGTGTGTTTGTGTGTTTGAGTGAGTGTGTTAGGGGTTTAGAATCGTGACCAGACAGCCGGGGGGAGTGGAAAAAAGGAGCGTCGTGTCATTGTCTTCGCACAGGACGGTACAGCTTTCTTTGATTTTCAGCCTGATGTTTTTGCATATTTTACGTTTAAAATTTAAAAAAAAAACAGAGGAGAAAACATTTGGATCTAACAGGAACAGAGAGTGAGAGGATTTCAGATCAGGGGGAGAATTTATAAGACAGTGTATATACAGTCATGAAAAAGAAATATATTAGTCCAACGCTGTTTTCTTCCATTTCTTGTCATTTTAATGCCTGGTTCCACATAGGGTACATTAGTTTGGATAATATGATAACAACCACAATGGCTCAGAGCTGATATCGAGACCTTTTCCATGGTTTCTTGATAGTAATTGTTGTAGTTGTTTCAGTGTTGATGATGTGGAGCTGTACGGTGAAGAAGTCTCCGTAGTCCACAAGATAGTACAGCATCAAATCAGGATACCCGGTTTGCCTGGAGGAACCCTGGCTGATGTGGATCTCCTCCTGAACATCCCCAGATCTCCAGCTTATGTACTCTTTTGGAGACATTTGGATGTATTTCGGGAAGCATTACATGGAACTTTCTCTCCTAAATTGATGTTCTCTTAGTTCCAAGTCCTGGTAATGTCCCTGCAAGGACTTCAGATGCCCATGTTACATACAGTTGTATGATGTTAATCACTGCACAGCACAGAAGACCTCTTCTTCAACTGGCCTTGGTTATTTAAAGACGCTGACCACTTATCACATATATGGATGTTCAGATAATGTCAAGAGTACAACATGACAGGGGAAACACATGAGTACAGGAACCTCACTCCTGGTTTTCCATCAATAGCTATGACACAGTACTGACAAAAACAGTATCTCACCAAACAGAGCCACACACTAGGGATGTCTGATATTAGCATTTGACCAAATCAACCAATTTTGCCTATATGGTCCAAATACTTCATTTCCGATATCGACCGATGCTGATATGAGCAGCTGTTTGTCTCCAAAAGTGAGGAAAACTCCTCAGGACGCTGTGTGAATTTGGGAAAAACAATAAATAAAAATGATCAGATTTTTATTACCAAAGGAAAATACAATAACAATCTTTTTGATATTACCTTGTGATGGTATTATCGGACTGATAGTAATTTTTTTCTGATGAGTTTAACGTTGCCAATGTCGGATTTTGCCAGTATTTTCCAAACCTAATTTCTGATTTTCCAATATTAACCAATACTGATATTTCCAGCGGTCTGCTTCCAAAACTGATCTAGACATCAGAGAACTCTGTTTGGTTTCATCAAATTAGACAAATCTCAGAGATGAATTTTTGGATTCTCAATATCGGAGGAAAATTGATAATGATTTTACCAATATTGCGTAATTTTGTTTATATCTGGATAATATCAATAGGCCATTATTATCATCGTGGACATCCCTATCAGAAAATTTTAATAATTAGGTTTTAGTTTTTTTCTTGTATCTTTTCACTTTTCACAAGATTTAACATTTTATTAAATTTTTTTTTGTATCAAATTGAAAAATCCCAGTGATTCCTAAGCCGACTGCCTACAGTCTGAGACAATGTCCTCTTCTGTATCAATGAATAACTTTTCTTTCTTTTCCCTAAGTATGAAGGGATTATTTCCTAATCCTGTTTTATCTGATATCCCTTTCCAGGACATTGTGTGCATTTATGTTTTTTTTTCAGAGCGTCTTTAAACTCACACCGACCGCAGCCTGACAGCTTTACATTTCTGTCCGACACAGCCTACAAATTAAGTCGTATAATTAGCCGTACAGATTAAATCCATGCAGGAGGGAAGTGGAGGGAGGCCTGGCATATGGGGAGAGTTTTATGAGATAGCACCGGCAGATTATTTTTAGTTCCCGCTGCCATCCTGGCATCCAGGGTTTCCGGGAACATGGATGGCAGGTTTCCCCGTCACCTGCAGATCACGCAATGGGGGGAAAACCTGGGCTCAGCCTATAGGGAGGGAGGGAGGGAAGGAAAAGACAAAAACAGGCAGCCGGGGCGACCCACTCAGCTGGCTCCATTCTTCACCCGTCGGTTATTCCTAAACATGCAATTACTATAAAAGTCCTTAACTGTTGCATGGTGAATAAGCATTTAAGAAAAACACACGTCTGCAGATGAATGTGTAACATGGAGGAGGGTTTAATGGAAGGAACTACAGATGTGGTGTTGGTCCTTCATTGTCAAAAACATCATGAAAGGCATCTTTATGTACTGTCAACCATGGATCAAGTCAAATATAAGTACCAACGTCCAGACGTGTTACTCCTTTTGTAGTTTATTTCTGAAACTGAAAAAAAAAACTGATTGTTTTACCAACCTGGTGTCTGGGGACACCTGGTAGCCCCCATGGTCTACCAAAGGTGCCTACGAGGAACTGACCAATCGGATGGCTAGGATTCCATCAACAATAATGCAACTATATTTGATTAGGAAATATTTTCTCAGTAAAGACAACAAATGTTGCAGAGTCATTGATACAAAATTCTAACTTTTTATACCGATCTGGTAGCAGGAAGTTATAGGCTGTTTGCACTTGAGAAATCCTTGTTTTGCCTACGCACAGTTAATTCGGGTAGGAAGATTTTATAGGTAGGAAAATCTTTCAGAACACCTGAAATGTAGTTTTACTAAGGGGTATTTATCTGCCAAAACTTAACGGCCTGTCGGTTAAAATAGTGCGAGACATTTAACGGGAATGTGACGCAAAAAAGGTTGGGGAACACTGTACTATACTACATACTAAATATGGCATAATATCATTTTTCTCTAATAACAATAATAATGAAAATAACTGATGTAATGAGGGTCCCTTTGATTCTTTAACCCGGCCTAGCAAACTTATTGTGAGAGTGTTCTTAATTTTTGTCATAGTTATACTTCTCCCTTTGCAATGCAATGCCTCCACTTTCCCACTAGATGGCGCGGAAAATGCTAACAGCATTTGAGCCTTGGGACATGACAATAATTGCTATTTACTGTCTATCTTTCTGCTCCTGACCCAGCACCACTGTCCGATTTCAGTATCTTCACCTAGTCTAGATGCTGGTGTGTGCCTGGGCCTCAGCAGTTGTAGGTAAAAAAGTGTAGCTGGATGTGAACTGGTGTAGGTCATGGTTTTGAAGATCCCCTAAACACACATCATTAGACCAATGTACAGATTGTTCTCTTCGGAATCTATGAACGACGACGGTTTTAAAGCCAGGGCGTCACTACATGTGAGAACAGAACATGATTTTTCATCATTTCGTCAGTTCAAGACTGATCACGCTTCAGGTTCAACACTTGAATTTTAATAGCTTGTGTGCCTAAAATATTACTCTTTCATGGGTTTCTATCAGATGAAATAATGACGCTCTCAAACCTGAGAGTGAAACGGAGGCTCAAGCGAAAGAAAGGGAAAATACAAAGTGATAAATAAAGTTATTCGTAAATAAACGGTTGAAAAATACGTTAATAAAAATGTAAAAAATATAATTGAAATTTATGGGGATGATTAAAGGAGACATGCAGAGTAAATTCAGATGTTCTGGATGATAGTGTTGTCTTTTGTCCTGATGAAAAAAGACTATCTGATGTTATCACTGCACCTCCTCTCTCCTCTGTCCATACCTCCGTCTTTGCAAGGGAGAAAAGTCACTTTCTTCGTACTTGACACAACGAAAAAAATACACAACAGGGGACGAGCTCTGTCCCTGCACGTGACCAAGTGTCTTTGAGACGTGGAGAGGCATCATGTCCAACATCGCTGGCTGGTGGTCCTGGTTGTCTGATCCAGCCCTCCCTCCCTCTTCTCTCATCTCAGCTTCTTATCAGACTGTCAACTCTCCGTCTGACTGTCTCCTTCTCTTCTGTGTCGTGACATATTTGAGCAGACCTCCATTTTCCTGAGCATCGTTACGTCTCTGTCTCTCCGCACCGTGACCTGGGAGCTTCAACCACACCCAGGAGCAATTTTTCACTCGACGTATCGATGCCTCCGCTTGTGAAATTGCGGCTAATTCAAAGCGGAGCTGGAAGAGAGAGCACTGATGGTGTCACACTCATAATTAAGCATTTAAAGCAAATTTAATTTAAGAGCATTAAACAAAGTGCCCTGAATGTTCCAGATTATAACTCTGAAGAAGACTATTATCTCCAGGCTCTGCTGTTTGAACCACAGAGTGATATGGGAATATTCAGCTTTTAGTTTTGTTGTATTAATATTTCTTCTTTTTTTTTTCATCCATCCATCTGCTTATCCATCACCAGGTTGTGGTGCACTAGTCTCCACAACTGCCACCCAAATCACACTGCACCATGCCAGCCCCCCCCCCTGAGCTTTTCTTTCATGGAATGAGTCACTGGAGTCCATTGCTGCCAGTCTGGTTTTCCTTTGGTCAAATAAAAAATACTCTAGTGGTTTCCAGCGACTTGACCACCTCAGAATTTCCACATTAAAATTTTGGGCCATAAAGATTTATTAGAAATTTCCCTTGTTATTTCAGTGTTATCAGCATTAGTTTGTCATAATTCTACTCATCGTAGGTATAAACCTCTGTTTAGAATCCATTTGTACCAATGTAGAAGACTACAGTGAGAATTCTTCTGTATCTGTAACGTTAAGTTAAACCATGGAGGCAGCCATGTTGGTGGACTGTTGTCATCAATCAGCTACAGCTACAGCTATAAGGTTTGACCAGGTATCGAACTCCTCACCACAAAGAATGAACAGGATTTTAACTTTTAGACTTTTTGTTTCAAGCTTGACTTAACTGGTTTCTTTTATGATCTTGAGATCTTGTGGTGGCCTCCACTTTGAAGGCCCAGAGACATTGTCTCTCTCTATGGTGTGAAACGCGAAGGTTCACCTCTTGGGCAAGTTCATATCCCAGTTAGGGCAGCATCCTTCCAGTGGGCTCACCACCTGTAGGAATGTTTGGTATAGTGCACTGTGATTTGGGTAATAGTTCTTGACACTGCTGCCCCGGATGAATGGGTGGATGAATGGATGGTGATCTTGTAGTTTGGGGAGATAAAACAACCTGCATAAACATGGGCACAACCCTATTGTGCCGAGTATAACTTAAACTCTTGTGTTATTCATGTTTAATTTAACAAAAAAAAATGAAGTAACAGATGTAAATGGAAACACACTTATTCTGCTGCAGGGATCATAGCAGGGGAAGCAGTGGCACATAGATGAACAGAGACGGAGTCTGGCTTTAAAAAAATTAGGCTGGAGGAAGGACGTCGTGCTGCTGGACTGAACAAAACTGGTATTAACCACAGTCAGTCCCACGACAGACCAATTTTAGCCCAGTGACTCACTTCTGGGTCACAACCCAATATTTTAGAAACGATGTTGCGGATGATTAAAGTGCAGACCGATGTATTTCGGGGGTCTTCTGTTCCGTGTTGGCGGAGGGCCGACCAGATGTGGTTGCCATCCGTCAGCCTCCGACGTCTCGTCCGTGTCACTAACGGCTCCCGCTGGAGCTGCTTCTCTGTAAAATGTGTCATATTATTGTTCTAATTTCTTTCTCCTCCCTGGGGAGTAGAATATGATTTCACAGAACATTAAGTGGATGGGATTTAAGGGAATAGATGAGAGACTGCGGCTGGTGGTGCTGGTGGTGGAGAGTGGCGGTGATCTGGCCTAATTAAGCCCTCTCCCCATCTTCCTCCCTCTTCTCTGACTTCACTCCCCACCAATTTCCCTGCCAGCAGCCCCTGCCCAGTGCCGGTTGATAGGCTGGTGACTTTCACTGTGGAGTGTGAAGGACGAAGAAGTATTCCTTAAATCATAATCCTCCTGACTGTGAGAGAAAAGAGATTAGATTGGCAGTGAGCTGAGGAGACGAGCGGGGACAGACGTGGCCTCCACCTACACTCTCTCTTACCTCATCATGTGTATATATATATATATATATATATATATATATATATATATATAAGAAAATGTATAGATGGAGAAGATGTAGTTATGAAGCAGTGATCTTCTGCTTTTAAAATAAAAAGTAATATAAATATGTAATAAATATAATATCAGGTTATTTATGAAAAAAGCCGTCTTATATATTATATTTTTTATAAAAAATAATTAAACTAATATTGGTGGCAGTGGTGGCCAAGTGGTTCAGGAAGCAGACTTGGGTCACCAAGGTTTCAGGTTCTAATCCACCAGTTGCCAGGTTGCCACTGAGCTGGTCTGACTTTAAGCAATCTTTTCAAAATAAAACATTTTTTACAGCGGTTTTCCATTTGACCATTAATTTTAACAGGCTAAATTGCCATCAGAAAATGTGACTTACAAAATCTCCTTGGGGTTTTATTTGCTATAACCTAAAAAACAAAAATGATCCAAATTACAAAAAATAAAAACATAAAATGTAACATAAAAAATGCTGGAATGTCAACTCTAATTCTAACATTAAAATTAATACCATGTCGCAGGCCAAACTTGATATTTATTTATCATCGTTTGCCATCTCCCCCTGTCCTCTGTATCTTCTACTCTGACTCCAACAATCTCCACTTTGTCTTCTACCTGGTAGCTCCATCTCTAGGATCATTCTTCTACCAATGTATCCACTGTCCCTCCTCTGAACATTTTCAAACCATCTCAATCTGTCTTCTCTAGCTTTTTCTCCAAACCTTCCTGTCTGTGTTGTCCCTCTAATCACCTCATTCCTGA
>JAFBJS010057591.1:208387-234407 GCA_016785265.1 Paraplagusia blochii
AAAAAAGCCTTGAGACTTCACTTTACTGAAAAAAAGAGTTCAGTGCTTAACAAAAAAATGATTTATTATGTGTGTATATATGTATGTATGTATGTGTGTATATGTATGTGTGTATATGTATGTATATATATATATGTATGTATGTATGTATGTGTGTATGTGTGTGTGTGTATATATATGTCTGCTTTTCCTTTTTCTCAGGGTTTAAGGTATGGAAATCTCTTTGTTGTCTTGGATATTTGATTTGGCCAAAGTTTTAAGCCGAATGCCTTTCCTGACCAACCCTCATCATTTATCCGGGCTTGGGACCGGCGCTAAAAAAACACTGGCTTGTGCTCCCTAGTGGCTGGTTTAGTGTATATGTGTGTGTGTGTGTGTGTGTGTGTGTGTGTGTGATCAGTTTATCATATACTGTATTGTATGTGAAAACACAACTGTTTCAGCAGCCTCAGCAGCAGAGACCACCTCGGTGAAGTGTAAAGTCCATCACATTGACTCGTCCCCATCAATCTCCCAGTAGTTGATGAATATTAGATGGGAGCAGCAGAGGAGGCCTTCCCTCACCCTCCACTCCCCCACCGAGCGCTCGGTCCGGGCTGCGTGATCAGCAGTGAGGAGCTGCCCGCCGAGACCAAGCCAACGGCTGTGGAAAGACTCCGGCTGTAGATGAGGAGCAGGGGCTGAAAACAGCGTGACGGCAGGTGGATGTCATGCAAACCCAGAGAGACGGAGGATGTGAGACCAGGTGGTAGAAGGAAGAGATCACCTTCAACCTCCAAACTGAATTTAGCAGCGGTTGTTTCTCCATCCTCCTCTTCAGGGACCTGCAGTGGGTTCCAGGGTTTTTTTTATTCATGTCTAAGACTTTACATGTGTTTGCATGAATAAGGCATGGATTCTATCGTCATCATCGGCTGCCACTGCAGAAACACATGCAGTTGGAGACGTCAGGATTAATAATGGAGTGTAGAGTGGGATTACTCATTATATGCATCAACTAGAGAGGAGATCTGTGTAGTTCATTGATGATATGGTGTGAGAGACAGAACACATTTATCTGTAAAGACAAACACTTACTAAAAATAGGAAAAGAACAGTCAGCAGGGGTCACTATAAACACAAAGCTGCATTCTGTACATTCTTGAAAACCTATTCACAACATTTTTTGTCCGAAAATTAGTTGCATTTTTTGAGATAATTTTTTTCCTGGGGCTGATCCCAACCCTTCCCTGTTTTCACTTTCCTGGTTGGAGTAGCTGAAATCCTTTGAGCTGCATCACTGTCACTCATGGTTTCCATCTTTATAAGGCAAGGACACTGCTATACGGGTGTAGCCCGGTATAATATTGTAGACGGTATCACATTTCCAGGAGGAAAAACTGACGTGGAGTTCACCTGAGGCAAGTTCACCACAGGCTAACTTCAATAGGTCGTCCTCATATGCAGTCTGACAATATGAGAGTTAATGTCTCCACTGCCTGAAAAGATTCTTCTCATTTAAATACTATATTTAATCAGAGTTATTCCTGGATTGTACTCAAGAATGTGAGTGTAAATGCCTGGCACGGGAACCGCCTGCGTGTGTGTGCGTGCGTGCGTGCGTGCGTGCGCTCATGTTATAATCCTGGAAACAGCGTCGCCAGTCTTCAGTCAAGGTTTTCTTTGGAGCCACTCCAGCTGAATTAATGACTAATGGCACGAGCTAAGTTAATGTCCTTGTAACATTTGTATTATTTTACAAGGGCAGATTTATGAATGGATTATTCCCTCACTATTGCCTCAGAGTGTGTCGAAACAAGTGTGCGTCTGTGCCAGGCGAGACTATGTGCGTACTCCATCATGCCTATGTAATGAATCACTGATACTTTATCCTAACAGCTGCAATGGCTGAGCAGCCAGGTACATTACCAGTCTAAATCCTGTAAAGCCCCAAAGCTGGTGACAGGGCCACCAGTGGGTCAGTGGTACAGTGGCCCATGGAAAATGCATTAACTAATAGGAGAGACAAGCCCATGCAACGCAGATACAACATTAGCACGACGACGGGTTCTTGGGTTTACCTTTACATGGAGATCTGAGCAGATATTTGAAAAGTGACAATGTAGATCCACTTTTAATCACATTTTTAAACCCTGAATTCAGAAAGTTCTTTTGAAGGTGGCAAACACCATTGTTAAAAATTGGCTAATTCTTGGTATTTCTAGGTATTTTCTTCTTCTTCCTGTTCATTACATTGAACATTTTCCATGTTACACCCCTATCCTGTGTAGTATAAGCCATAAATCTGTAAAAAAAAAAAAGGCTGCGGAGGGTGTGGACACTTTTTCTCTACCAAATATTAACAATTAACATGTCAATTTGGACAAAATCTCAATTTGTCCTTTTTTTTTGTCCTGATGAGGGCTGTGGGAGCAGGAAGGGGATGAGACCCTGAATTTGACCCCATGTTTTTAACACGCTAAATAAATGAAAAAGACATGAAACTGAAGGAAAGAAGGAAGTCTGATACTTCAAACTCATTAACATGCCGTTGGTCAGGCCCCAAACATCACCTGGTCTAATTCAGGAAGAGAAATACACTTGCTGCTGATGGAGCTCCCGCATTGAGTATTGATGAGCACGACGGGATAGGATGACAGCGCAAAGTGAAACCGGAGAGTCGTCACCGAACGAGGCAGGCGGAGAGGAAAGGCGGCAGTGACGGTGTGATTTAGGGTTTTAACATTATCACTTAACAAGACGGGTTTGGCACCAGGCCCCGGTGTGGAGGCCAAGAAGGGAAGCAGGTAATGAAAGGAGAGGAGGAAAGAGGGAAGGGAAACCGAATGTGAAAAAGGGCAAATTTTTACTCCTCTCAGGCAAACATGTTTCTGTTTTATACTGGAGAGTGACAGAATAAAGCAAAAGAGAGGATGAGAGATGGATGAAGTGGGAAAGAGGAGAGTCGACACCTACACACAGGGATGAGGGTGCAGGTAAAGAGGAGAAGGAGTGGAAAGGCCAGAAGAGATAAAAATGAAACACTGCTACTGTTGGTGGTGGTTTGGAGCAGAACTGTGTCTTTGTCGTGTCTGAAATGATAGTGTGGAAAATCAACACTTTTACTGAGGATTTTTGAAGATTAGTTTTTTGAAGTTTTTAATTTTTACACACTGAAGTATTTATATAGTATGAAAACTGTATTTTCAGCTTGGGACAAATAAAAACAATACTGTGTTACAAATTTCCCTCAATATTTTAGTATCAGCTGCGTTAGATTGTCCTAATTCTTTGTTTCAATTCTTTTGTTTATCTCATACAATCATATGTATATGTAAGATACTGTTTAGAATCCATTTGGTCCACTGTAGAAGAATTCCTCGGCATCTATAACGTCAAGCAAAGCCATGGAGGCAGCCATGTTGATGGACTGTAAACATCATCTCAATCATCTCCTGGATTGGTCCAGAACAGACAGGGGCAAACTCAGGCCTGGGGTCCAGATGCAGCAGGACCTTGTCCAAATTAAAGACTGTATTCACGTTATCATTATATTTCTGTCTTTTCCCTGTAATGTCTGTGTTTCCCCAATAGATGGCATCATGAAGGCATATCAAATTTTAGGTTTCATATATGACTTTTATATGCCATTTATCTTAGTTCAAACAATCGATCAACTTTTCTGCTCTTGATTCAGCCCCCGTGTCCAAAAAAAAATGAAGGCCTTAGATAGGCTTAGAGACTGATCATTTTCTGTGACGTTCCCAACCAACGAAGACAAGAGTGATTCCTGCATGAGGTTAAACTAAAAGATCAGTTTTTATCAGAAAAGTCAAACTAATGAGTCAAAGAAGCAGGAACTATTTCCTAAAAGTACCTCATTAATATCTTTAATGATGCAAATTTTATAAGGAATGGAGTTAATTAGCTGAGAATGTGGTCTCCAGGTGAATACAATGCTTCTTACAACAGATACATCACTGAACAGTTCATCCATTAACTGTAAAATAATTGAAGTATTTTCTCCAGACGATGACAATGGAGGAATCCATATTGTAATTGATGGCCTACTTCTCCAGGGGGCGCTCTGACAGCCACAGTGAAATCCTCACTGTGTGTATAAGTGGAAAATCCCATGTTCTTCATCTAAATGTCTTGTTTGGCTGATTTTAAATAGTGTCCAACTTTTACTGACCAGTGGGGGCTGTGTTGACCTTTGCAGTAATGGAGAGTCCAACATGGTGGACTCACAGTATCTCTGTGGCATTTACTTTAATATGTTTCTGCTCTGCTGAGCGTCAGACAGCACAGACTTCCCATCTTCATGTCTGTTTGAACAGCAAACACAACATCAACCAGTCACCTTTATTCCTGGGAATGTTTTTTTTTTTTGCAAAGTATGAAAACAGTAAATATTTGCTGACTCTATTGTCCTGTTCTGCAGGACAGTGACGCCTCCACCCTCTTCATTACCTGGCAGTTTTAGATAAATCTCCTTGGAAAGCACATTTTTCACAGAGGGAGACAAAACTCTGACCTACGGACCTTCTGTCTCCGATGATGGAACCGTTTACTGGACGTGTGACAAAGATGCAGCTTTTTAATTTCCTAAAACACTGCCGTCCCTTAGAGAGATCCTGTTGTTCTGCTTCCCCGAGCTCGTGTCGAGCCTCACACGCAGACACACTCCTAGGAGTGTGTGTGTTTCTGCTTTCACCTAACAAATGTTGTTATTAATATTTGAATATTTGGAATCATAGTCAAACTAAACAAATATTTATGTATATGTTGCCTGCTAGTTTGCCATACATCAGCCTTAAAATATAGATTTTTCACTTTTGTTGGTCAGACATACACTTGGAAGACATGACTTTGGCCAAAAAGTTTCCCAAAAGAACAGCACAAATGAGGAAAAAAAAGGTGAATGTAACACAATCCAAAGTATAATATACAAATGGAGGATGTAAACAAAGTTTACATCTGCATAAAGATTTAGACACCTAGGCCTGGGTGGCTACTGAAATTTGCTACAGGCGCCAGGTCAGGAGCAGATAGGTTCCTCATTCGATCTAAGATAAGATGCCTATCTGTTACTGAGTTGCGAGGGCATTAGTCTCCACAACTGCCACCCAAATCACATTCCACCATAATGACCTTCATGCAGGTGGTGAGCCCACTGGCAGTCAACCGGGATTTGAACTTACCCAGGAGGTGAACCCTGGAGTTTCAAACCAAAGACAAAGACATTGCCTCTGGGCCAAAGTGAATGCTGAATATAGATAAAATGGGAAAGTCATTAATAAATAACCAAATACCTATTGGGGAAATGACATTCAGAGGAAAACAGCAGAATTTTTTCGATAATTAAAGTTAACAATGTATAGTTTAGACAAGAATATATAGTTTGGACGTATATATATACTGTATAGTATATTATATAATTGGGACAATTTTGGCGGGCCAGATTAAAAGGCTGAATGGGATGCATCTGGCCCTCCGGCCTTATTTTGACCAGGTCTAGTACATAGAGTTGCATGATAATAAATCCATCCATTCATCCTGAGTTTAAATGTGGAAATTTAGAATGATGGAACAGTATTTTCACAATTATTTATGGGAGGTAGTGACTTCCCATAAGTAACCATGACGACATAAACTGAGGACCGCAGAGGAGACAAGCAAAGCTTCTCCAGGGTTAATGTGGCATCAGACTTAACTCTTGATTCTTTATGGTCCATCGGGACAGTTGTAAAGAAGTGATGCTCAGTCTCAGCAACCTGCGTAAGCAATGACACCACTTCATTAATGAGGATCTGAAAGTAGAGTGATATCAATGGACGTCTGTGCCACTAGGTCATTATTACAAGTGTGTAATTTCATATGCAACAACAAGAACAGTTGTGTTGTGTTGTGTTGTGTTTTGTTTTGTTGTTGCCGGCGTTACAGTGTCTTGTATCTTTAACCAGACAGCCTTCAGGTATTTGGACCGTCCTGGACCTGGACCTCTTTCTGCTTTCACATCACATCAATGTCTGCTTAAACATCTCTGCAGCGGTGTCTTTAAAGTGTCAACTACAGCCAGCCAAGTGTTTGGAGGAACGAGATGAATGATAGGTAACAAAAGGGAGAACAACAGAGCAGCTGATGAAGTGTAGAACGTAGTAGATGAAGTGAGAACTGAAAAGATTGACAAGGTGCTTTTTTTTCTTTAGAAAGTGCGGTAAATACACTGAATCAATGACATATTTCTGGCTACTGTTGGGTTATGTAAATACATATTTTTAAAAAAATGTTGAAAAGGTATGAGATAATGAGACTCACTGAACGACAAAAAATATCAACCCGATGACTTCTTTATGGTTTCTTTGCGTCAACTCTTGAACGTTCGTGACAGACTTCCTGTTTACAAAAGGAAGTTGCTTGTTAGGATCATTAGAAGAGGAACAATCATAGGATGTGGCAGCATACTTTCTGCTAATCACGGGGGATGATCTCCACAGCGACATTGGAATTGTTTATGTTAAATTTTTTTTTTCCTGGGTTTCCCCAAGCAGGGTTTTCCTAAGAAGTTTATTTTCTCTTGGAATCTGAAAACAATTTAGCTTTGAATGATGTTTTGCCAAGAAGTTCTTTTTACTTTTGCAGAGTGGTGACCTATCTGGTAAGGAAACAGACATGGCTCCTCAGGGCTTCAGGTTCTAATCCACCAGCTGCCAGGATGTTTCTGAAGTGCTCTGATCAAAGCATAGTCCCAACCCACATAACTTCCTTGGGTCCACCACCCACAGGAAGGCTGACAGTATGGAGCAGTGTGATTTGTGTGTCACTCATGGAGAATGCTGCCCCTGAGACCAGGTAACCAATGAGAGGAAGAAGACGAATGAATAAATAAATAAAACCTACAGTAGGTTTTGTTACCGTGAAATGAACATCCTGCACAGGGAATAACCTACAGTTATAGAAGTAATCCTTTTACAGTTGCATCCTTTTATTTTGACTCTGTAACAAAACTTTAGAAGTTTTTTAAAGGTCATTGGTAAAACTTTTATGGAAATTCAGTTTATTTAGCAAAGGCTCATTGATTTCTTGTCCAAATTGAGAAAAAAATGGATTGGATTGTACATTAGACATCTGAAAAATGCATAAATAATTAAAGTTGTTGGAGACACCTGAGACATTGTCTGAACACATTCGACTTATTAAAGTAAGACACCAGTTCACGTTTATTAATGAAATAATGGACATTAAAAAATAAGGGAGAAATTGAGCTACTAAGTAAGCAAAGAATAAGAGGTCATTACAAAGTGAACTGTTTCATTATCTTAGTATATGATAGTAGATATAATGTAATTAGTTTCCCTCCACTATGATTTATAACACCGCATAAAGATCGCAAAGAGATAATAATTTATTTAAAAAAATTAACAGCGCTGGTCTTTAAATAAAGTGTTGTCACCGCATGGCTGAAATGCAGACATCTGCAAACGCTGCTTTTTGCAGATTTGCAGATTCGAAAAAAAAAAAAGAGAGAGACAGTTCACTTAAATCAAACAGACGTTGCAGCTTCATATTTTGGGGGGAGGGAGTTGAGATATTTGCAGTGTAAAACAGTCCAAGAGCTAAATATAGAGAGTGTAGAAAGATGACAGGTTGATCAGAGCACATGGAGAAAAACTGCAGAGCTCTTTAGAAGTTCTGTCTTCTTCTTCGTCTTCCTGTTCCCTGAGGAGAGGCCTCTGAATAGTGCTGTCTGGCTGCTTACCGGCTGATGAGGACTAATGATGCTGTTTAACAACACTAACAAAGTAGTAGTAACTAAACTTTTCTTTTTCTTCATTAATTTCAATGTCTAATCCTTCCTGTCTTAGCTACCAAAGCTGACATTTATTAAGAAAGACAAATTACCACATTATTTTTATTTTCAATCTGTAAATTTCCACTTTTCGAAGTTTTCTCTTCTATCCAGGCTAATGTTGCTCTTTCTTTCTTTCTCTCACATACTATGTATAACTTCCCGAGGATTCCGCCGCAGCTTCCAGGTCTTTTGATGCAATACTGCCACCTATTGGTTTGGTTCCAATTGTAAACAATACGCATTGCATTACACCCGCTGAATTTTTCACGTTTAAAGGTGATAGAAAAGGAAGTGACACTAATATATAGAGAATGCTAGTATTTTGTTTCTTCAAATGTTTTAATGTTATAAAAAATTCACACTCACTTTAGAGTAAAGAACATTTTATATTTCGATGACTAAGAGTCCGAGGGTGAAATGTGAGCCTCCACAGCTAACAGGTGTTCAGTCCTGACGTCATTAATAATAATGTCATCGGCCAGCGGTGTAAAAATACCACATGGCGTCATACAGTCATTACTCCGGTCTTTGTGCTGTCTGAGGTGTAGAGCTTCTGACCTTTTCCGTTACTTTACAGTTTAGTGAACAAAGTGTCGTTCATTAATCCAAATTATTCGTTTTTCCAAAGTGGAAAGTAATTACCTAAACAGCATACAATGGTTTAAACTCCTCTTTGTTGAAGTTAAATGGAGCGAAGAGAAACACTGGGCTGTTTTCACACCAAGCTTGTGGCAGCTGAATTTGTCGACCCCTAATGGTCATTAGAGGTACTGTTGGAGACTGAGAAATCTGCTTTTGTTTTTGTTTCTTAGAAATAAAACATATTTGTATAAATATGAAGCTAAATCTAGCATTTGCGAACGCAACAGCACAATATAACACTAGCTCTATTGTTATCTTTCTTTAAGCTATAAATTAGATTCTTACACTGAACTTAAGTCTCTGCTAACAGGTTTCAGGTTACTACAACTGATGTCGTGGGTCAGAGAGATAAAGCTTCATCTGTGTATAACTTCACACTTGATTCATGTCTAGATGTTGTTCTCTGTCATGTTTCTCCGTCAAGTTGTGAGTTGTATAGTTGTTCATTATGTGTAACTATACAAAGATTAATGCAACAAAAACAAAGCTCATAAATCTGCATTATGACACATTCGATAGATAGATAGATAGATTTGCAATAAATCACCAATTGTGCAACAATACAGTGAGAACAACACCAATGAACTCAAAATGACACCAACTATTTCAGAAATCCTGCTATTGTTCATGCTCTGGTTGGAAGGTTTTAGAGGTAGGACATTACCTCAGAACACTGGACTTTGACAAATTATTTTTTTTTGAGACTGTTACGTCTGTTAAGTGCAAAACACACTTACAGGTTACATGACAACAGTGGGATAGCTATAAGCAAGCAAGAAGTAAGTAAATAAAAATAATCAGTTTTATAGCTCAATACAAGGCCTTTCGTTGAAAAATCTTACACATTAATAAAATATACGATTGTCTGTGAATTAAAGAGCAACTTAAGCAATGTGACATACATTCATTACCTGCTTAGTCTGCAGTTATGTTGTTTTTTTTATGTATTTAATGAAACACAAATATTCACAAATTACACATGTACAGCATATCTAAATATATATTGTTGATGGTGACACGCTTACTGAAAACACTCTGACTAGAGAGCCTTAAAATTTACATGTAAATTGACACCGCCCCTCTCTCTCTCTGCGCCTCCTCCTCTTCGTTTTCCATCTTCAGGTCATGACAGCGTCAGCAGTCAAAACTTCTCTTCTGTCCTGTGCCTTTTCATCTACATATATACACGGGCTGAAATAAAGGAGAGTGGAGGGAAGCGGGGGTCTTTCAGCTTTCTATTTTAACACTGACTTAATCAGCTTTCCATTTGACAAAACAGGGCCGAGGAGGAGTCCATCAGAGAGGCCTTGTCTTGTCATCTGCTGAATAATGATGGTCTGGAAGCGGAAGAGTCCTCTGATCAAATTTCACTTCTGGCATCACAAGGAGATAAAAGATCACTTGAGATGATGAAGTTGATTTGACCAGGATTATATGTGAGAGGCGCCGCAGGGAACGAGGGTAAAAGCAGCTGAAATGACTGAGGTTGTTACAGCTGGGCTTCAATTGGACAGAAAGAAGCTCGTGTTTGAACTGAGAACCCTGGACCACAGTGAGAGGGAGAGATGAGCCGGAATAAGATATCTGTCGCGCTCTGCTGGTCATAGATTGACACTGCACTAGACCGTTCATAATCCTAACTAGAACTGCAAAATTTTATATAATTAAGTAAATAGTTGGCATAAAATGAAATAATAATAATGAAGAATAATATTTTAAAATAGCAATTATAGAACATAATTTTTCCTTTTCTATGAAAGAATATTTTCTTTCTTTTTTCTTTTTCAATTTTCAGCTCGTCCCATTTTCAGGGGTTTTCACTGTCAGTCTTCCTTTTCCATCTCCCCCTGCTCTCTGTATCTCTCACTCGGACTCCAACTACCTCCATGTCCTCCCTCACTGCATCCATCAATCACTTTGTCTCCTACCTGGTAGCTCCATCTCTAAGATCATTCTTCTCCCAATGTATCAACTGTCCCTGCTCTGAACATGTCCAAACCATCTCAATCTGGCTTCTCCAGCCTTTTCTACAAATCTTTCTGACTGTGTTGTCCTTCTAATGACCGTATCCACCTCCAGCTCCAGCCTCCTCTCTTCTTCCTATTCCTAGTGTCTCCAATCCATCCATCATGGCTGGTCTCACCACCATCATGTAAACCTTTCCCTTCACCTTAGCTGACTCTCTTCTATCACAGTTGAGTTTTATCTGTACAAATGCTTGTAATATGTCCAACCCTCTACTGTTAACTCTGATCTTCAGATTAACAGTAACTGAAGGAAGTAACAATGAATAAAGACCAGTGTTGCCAAAAGCTCAGCTACGCTGCCCTCATATTCTCTATGCAGTAACTGCAACTGGACCAAATAACTCACCAGTCTAAGTTGAAATCTGCCTCATTTGGCCCAAATACACGATGGCCATAAGGCTGTGGGCCAGATCTGTAATTACTGGACATCACTAAATGGCTGTAACCCTAAAATATGGACAGTCTTCAATATAAAGTCAAAAATCAATTTATCACGGGCCAGTCAAGACACAAGCTATAATACTGTCATAATCAAAACAAACAAAATTAAATTAAATTTCCACTCTGGCATAAATTCAAATAAATACTTAAAAAAATAATAATTTCAATCTGGGCATTAAGGACTAAAGGAATCGAGGATCACAGGAAGTCAACATGAAGACACACGTCCAAAGTGTCAATAAGTGAAATAGTGGACTCTTCGATTTGACAAGGTATTTACACTTGTTGACCAAAGTCAAAGATGCAATGAATGAAATGAAAACACCTGTTGCGTGTCCGTCCAGTTATATCTTGTGGACCAAATTTGGACCATGAGCCAACACTTAATAACCACTGCCCAAATCTTTCAGTTTTTTAGGTTGTAGTTTCATTCTTTTTATTTACTCCTCTTGACCTGAGTCACCAAATTTCCATTGAGGATCATTAGGCAATTCCCAGATCACATATCTTTCTATCTTTGGATCAAAAAAAGACAAATATTATTTCATGATAATTCATCAAATGCTTTATTAATATTAAAATATATGCAGAAAAATTGAGTCAACATGGAGATAAAATCTTTGAACAGCTTGTTTTCACAATTAGATATGATTCTGGAAATAATTTATTAAATATATATCACCTATAATTCTCATCTTCCCATCTGATCTTTTGTCTAATATACATTTTTTCTCTTCAATTTTTTTTTATTTATTTATTTTTTTTTACCATTTTATTCTTTCTTCTAAATGTGCCAGCAAGTCTACACCTGGATCTAGCAGATCTGAATCAGCTCTCTCATGCTGCAGCCCTTTTCACAGCAAATGTCAGGTATTCTTCCAGAGGCACGCCGGATCCTGGAAGACACTGGGAACCAGTGCGAAGCCAGGGACGGGACGTCTGTGTCCCCAACAGTCTCTGAAGAGATCCCTGCAGCTTCTCCTTTAGTAACCTCATCCGCTACACAAAGGAAAATGATTTTAGGTATTTGCACATTACAGTATAAAGTCATTTATTTTATAAAAGGATGAGAGAGAGAAACAGTTTTATAAAAATCTACTTACAGTCAGGAGTGAACTGATGTGGACCAAGATCTTCCTCCAGGACACTCCTCCGTAGTCGTGAGTTGCCACAGGTGGAGACAGCCAGGCGCACCAGCTCTCTGCCGCACATCTTAATGTCCTGCGTGTGAACAACACACACGGCGGCCGAGAGAATCACCACCAGAGTCAGGGGCAAACGCTTGGCTGCAGGCATGGTGCGTTCAAGTCTCGGCTTAAGTGATGCTTTGATGGGAGAAGTGTAGACCAGCAGGGTTAGCTGAAGACTGATGGACTGATGGGTGAACTTGACACGTTTATATAGTCGGTCCATGTTGCCCATGGTGGCAATTTTTTAGAAACTGCTGAGGCCATAGAACAGCTGAAACCTTTTCAGCCTTGATGAGGAGCAAAGCATGTCCTGATCTGGACAGTGATGTCTGTCCACAAGGACAAAATGTCTCTCAGAATCATAAAAACTGTTGTTATCCAGGTTTATTATATATGTGCAAAATATTAATAACACACAGGACATATATGAACGGTTTATACATCTACTTATGTTTAAGGTTTGCGTCACAATATACTTCCAGAACATCCAGAATTATTAATTTGTTTGTCTCTGTTTGTTTTACAGACTATTAGAATTTGAAGGATGAATTCACCAAAAGGTTTTCCTTGAGTGAGAGTCTCCTTATCTTGACACAATGTGAGTGATGGAAGCTCACAGGACAGAGTGCAGCTGGAAACTGACGTGTGAAGGATACTGACGTTATTGTCAGTTTTCATGTTCCTTCCATGGTCCTCAGGTGTTTACATAACCTGGTCAGATATGACGCCCATGTGTCTGAGCTGAGGCAGCTCAGCCTTCGGCGCTGACATCAGTTGTTGATTTGCCTCAATTTTTTTCCCCAAACTTTGGTAAACCTTTGTGACCCAAGTCAAGAGACGTTATCATTGACTATGATCACGATCACTAAGGTTAATGAGGATATTTTCATTGTGAACTGAATGATATCTGAATATTTAGTATAAATATATTTAGTACAAAACCCAAAAATAACTAAACACCTGGTAAACATGTTGTGAGACGACCAAGAAAAAGAACTCATATGACCCACCTGAAGGGTTAGGGTTAGGGTTATGTTATCAATATATGTTGAGGTTGTGCCTCAATATATAGTGATGATGGATTACATATTATGTTGTGATATGTTAGATTCTACTTTGTTCACCTTCATCTGCTTGTCCGTTGCCAGGTTGCAGGGGCAGGTGGCGCCACCCAAATCACCAAAGCACCATATTGTAGAGGCTTCCTGTGGTTGGTGAGTCCACCAGACGTTATGTGGGTTGGGACAGTGCTATGCTCAGAGCACCTCAGTGGCAACCTGGCAGCTGGTGGATTAGAACCTGAAACCTTGAGGACCCAAGTTCCCTCCTTTGACCGCTAGTCCACCACTGCTGCCAGTCTAGTTTACTTTAGGTCAGATAATAACGACTCTGTTTTGGCCAGTTACCTGAGCACCTGTAAATTTTTTGCATCTAAATTGTTGACCATAAAGTTTTTATTGCAATATATTTATTGTTGAACACTGGCTTGAAAAGCGATGCTCGCTCAGACTACTGTCATTTATCTGTTGAAGTAAATTCCCTTGCAACTATAACAGTCAGAAAAAGGCATGAACACCATTGCACACCTGATTAATCATTAGCAACGTTTTTTTCTAACTCTTAATCTATCGTCTGATTAATTGGCATCACTGACCTTCACCTTAATTCCTGTTAAACACCACCTATTCCTGGCAAATCAGTGTTTAAGTCTTCTAAGCCAGGAAGGATAAGAGTTTTATTGATGGTGACGACAGTACTTAACCACTGACACCACGACCATTACTTTAACGTAACTCCATTAAAGAGACACTGTCATTTATTAGAGGAGAGAGCACATAATATGGAGACAAAGACTTCTCAGTGAGATGAGACTGATACAGTAGAGGAAACCCAAGTCGGAACATTTATTAACACATGACAAATGTACATTGTCGCACGTTTTGAGGTTCGATTTTCAGTTGAATCTTTCAAACTGAAAATACAAGGACATTAGAAATTTGTAAATGCAACCACATACAGTCATGGATAAAATTATTAGACCACTCTTTCTTTCATTTTCTGTCCATTTAAAAGTCTGCTTCCACTTAATCTACATTAATCTGGACAAATATAATAACAACAAAAAGGGCTCATAATTAAGTTAATTTAATTTCAGAGCTGATTTCTGGCCATTTTGCATGGTTTTATTGACAGTGACAAAAATCACTTCCGTTCCTTCCCTAGCGATAACATTGTACTGATAAATACAGTGCTTTTAGTCATTGCATTAGTGGAACAAGGCATTAAGATGAACAAGGAATTGAAGAAAACAGCAGAGTGGTCTAATAATTTTTTCCATGACTGTATATACAGTATGTTTAGTTTTGTGATGCAAAAACCAACACATCTGTCCATTGAGATCTGTCTGTTTCAGTTATGTGACAGTCACACATTGCATGTACACAGCAGCTATTAAACCGAGGCTTATAGATTATCTCAACTCGCTGCTGCATCCATTTGCCTACTCATCACGAAGAGTCTGAGTTGGAGGCAGAGAGGGTTCTGACAGTTGATGGACTGATGGACGGGTAAGGCCATTCAGGGGACATTGGGATGTTCCAAGCACTGCAGCCCTGCTCAGTTCTCCTTATCCTGACCAGGTTGTCTTCCAGCGGGCGGCGTTTGGATCTCATCGTCTGATTCTACGGGCTGAGGGTCGAAGCAGCTGTCAAATTTACGTCTCAGGCGTTTTCTGAGCTGGAAGGTGCGCTCTGTGTTAGAGAAGGTGTATTCCTGCTCCTTCAGTTTGGCATAGTAGTCAGAGAACTTGTTGAACAGGATGGAGATGGGCATGCCGTTGAGGATGATGCCGAAGGAGATGCACCCGAATGCCACACAGCGGCCCAGATATCCCACAGGTACAACATCTCCGTAGCCCACGGTAGAAATGCTGACCTAAAAAAAGAAGAAACACAAACATGAATATGGGCCTTTCTTCTAACAACACAGACTCTGCTAGAGTGTATTATAAATATCAGAGAGTAGAAATGATATTTTCTTGAAAATGACACATAATCATATAAAGGCCAAGGATCTTTGACATTTATCATGCAAACAGTGCCTGGCAGTGAGTTAGATGCATTACCATGTATTAAAGAGGATTAGACTCATAAGTTGACAGCTGCCAGCAGAGAAATAAAACAAGTTCTCAGATGAAAGCCATGAAAATAGAAGAAACAGGAAGACAAAAGAACCTGCTGTTGGGGTTTCCATTTGTACATATTAGCATCTTTTATCAATTTTTTTTTTATGCTCTGGTAACATCCATTGCACTGTCTGTCCATCCAGGAAGTGGTTCTCCCTAAGGTTTCTACCAGTTTCTTTTCCCTGTTTAAAGGGTTTTTTTCCCTCTGTAGTTTTTCCTTACCCTGACTGAGGGTCTAAGGACAGAGGATGTTACCAACCCTGTAAAGACCTATGTGACAAATCTGATTTGTAAATGTGGTCTATATAAATAAAATTTGATTGATTGATTGATCTATTGACAACTAGTCTTAAAATGGTTGCAAAGTGTTAATCTGTTTATGTATCTTTGTTTAGTTCCGGAGTTTAAACACTAAGAGACCTGTGCACTTGTCTTAGTCAGGCTGGCCAGACAGCACAAATCCTGGAAGACTTAATTAAATCCTTGACACTCGAACTGCACCACGGTGCTAGATCATGCTGTCAACTACTTTCTTCCGTCTCCTCAGCACAGCCGAGAGGAGGAGCTTACCAAGGTCCAAACCCTTGTTAACTGATCAAGAATTTCAACCGCAGCCAAAAAAAAACTCACTCTAACTTTACTTCAAATAGTAAGTTTACATTGAAGGTAAATCTGTCCTCTCTTCAAATAAGTGGCACTTACCGCAGCCCACCACCAGGCGTCCGGGATGCTGCTGAAAGGTGTCCCAGGTTGATCCACCTCGACAGAGTGCATCAGAGCAGAGAAGGTGAAGATGCCCATGGCGATGAAGAGAAACAAACAGCATACCTGAAAAACACAATAATGAATAATGCTTCAGATCACAGTACGATACTGACAGAGTTAGTCAAAAGTAAGTCAGTTTTTACTCAAATAATAAAGTAATTTGGCCAAAAAGCTGCTTTAACATGATGGTAAATATAAAAGAAAGACACTGTTTGTGAGGAAACACCTTGTCCATAACTGAATTGTCCAGTCGTAACCAAGTCATTTTTCCAGCATCTTTTTAAACTTTCAAAAGCATCTTATTGACCTCTGAAAGGATTTGAAGTGAGAGATTCACAGCTAGGTTTCAGTGAATTTGTTCTACATTTGTCCCCACCTGTTCAGAACACTGACGAATGGTGAAACCGAACGCCCTCATGCCAGTAGAATGTCGGGCAAGCTTCAGGATACGGAAGATACGCATGAGTTTAATGACTTTGAGCACCTTGCTAACTTTGCTGACCCTCGCCATGGCCTTCAAATCTTCCTGTGCGCTCAGGTTCTCCGTATCTATGACAAACGCCTCAAAGATGAGCTGGATGAAGTAGGGCATCACAGCCACTATGTCCACAAAGTTGAGGGCGCTCTTTAGAAAACATTTAATGTTCGAGGTGGTCAGAAGTCGCAGGAAGTACTCGAAGGTGAAGAAAAGGATGGAGGCAATCTCCACCCATTCCATGTAGGTTTTGCCAGCGAGTTTGTACTGCCTGAGTTCTTGCACTGTGTTCATCGTCATTGCGACAATAGAAATGAGAACGAAGAGGCTGGAGAACACAGCGAAGGCCTTGGCTGACACCGAAGAATAAGGGTTCTCCATCAGGTCCCAGAGGGCTTTTCGAAAGTTGCCCAGAAACATGGTCTCGTAAGCGCCATCATCCTGGTGAGGTTTGATCTCATCGATCAGCTCCTTGTTGACCTTCAGGTGATCTCTGATGTCATCCAGTTTCTCCTCGTATAAAATACGGCAACACCTGAGGCCAGAGAAAAGAGGGGATTAGGAAGTTCTCGTACATTAAACACAAACAGTGAGTACATAGACAAGCACACCTTGGACTGTCCCTTAGATTGAGCCCCCAGAATGACATCTCCTCCTCGAAGTTGACGGGGCAGAGACTGTCCATCACCCACAGAACATTACTGCAGTAAAAGTGAAAAATGTAATGGAAAAACATAGGGTCCCTGTCAAAAAAAAACTCATTGTTTACGACGTTGTAGTCGTCACACAGCGTCAGACGCTTGACTGGATTATCACAGAGGGCAAGGACACCGATCCTGGTTTTTGGGTGGCGCAGGGCCAGATGTTTTGGAATATGAAATACTTTTCCACCCACGTTTACACTGACGATGTTTGAAAGTCTGGGCTTTGGCAGGACGGGATCTTCTTGTTTCTCATCAGGAGCATCCAGGTTGTCCATAGAAGTCCATGGTTTGACTGAACTGTCCTGTGAAAAAGGGAACTCCTGTGGGTCTTCTTCATTGCTCTGTGAAAAACTAATTTCCCGTTTTATGGATGCAAAAAGACTGGAACGTCGCTTCTTTAACACTTTCAACTTTGGCCTCACAGTTTCCATTGTGGCAGGTATTTAGCGTCCAAAACATAAAGAGGTGTTGTTTAATTCTGCGGTAGGTTCTGACTAAACTAGTTTAAATAAAAAGGAAAAAAATCCACCAGGTCTTTAGTCAAATAACATTTTCCGGGAAACTGTCTGCTTTCATGTTGAAATCCAGATAAAGTCAGTACGGCTGTGCTTTCCTCAGATCAACTGCGCGTGTTACCGACTCAGCTTTGCACTGATTCTCTAATCCTATTGATGTTCTTTCTGTCCAAACGCAAGTTAAAAATACTGTTCACAAGGATTAGTGTTGTGATTTAAGGCTTTGGGCTCTGACAGAGAAGGAGAGGCAGCAGGAGGATTGTGTTAGCTGCAATGAATCAGTAACAAGGATCTTGATTTTTTTTTTAACCAGAAGTTAATATTGAAGGTTCAAGTACAGTAGATTTGAAGGGATTAGTGCAAATCTTTCAACTTAAAATCCGTCCTTCTTTCTTTTACAACCACTGCAGTAAAAGTATATATGTCTTAAAATGTAGTGCTGTCATTATATGTTAAATAACTCCAACTTTAACCAACTTGAATATGACATACAATTATATTATTAATTAAGATGTACAAATTAAAGATGCAAGGGACAAGGATGGACAGGATCAGGAATGAGGTCATTAGAGGGACACCACGACAGGAAGGTTTGGAGAAAAAGCTAAAGAAGCCAGATTGAGATGGCTTGGACATGTTCAGAGGAGGGACAGTGGATACATTGGTTGATCCTGGAGATGGAGCTACCAGGTAGGAGACAAAGATGCAGTGAGGGAGGACATGGAGGTAGTTGGAGTCAGAGTAGAAGATACACGAGAAGATAGAGAAGGGTAATTCATTGTGGCAACCCCTAAATAAAGGACGAGCCTAAAGAAAGAAGAAATTATGTACAAAAAAAAAAAATTGTACAACTTCAACTACATTTCCCTCCATTTTTATCCCAGTACAAATTAAGTTCTTGTCATGTCAGTACCAAATTAATACAGAACTAACTCCCCCAACAGAAGTTAAGATATTCGTAAAATTAAAAATACACACAGTGGCAGAAAAAGGTTAAGAACTATCAATTATTCTAACATCTCTACTATCATTAATAAAGTTCTATCTATCTATCTATCTATCTATCTATCTATCTATCTATCTATCTATCCAACATACACATTTAAACCTGAAATAATACATAAAAGCGAAGGTTTCTTTATTATCCATCCTAAAATCGGAATAAATGCCCTCCGATCACAACGGGACGTAATAAGTTAGACAGAAACAAGTTAGTACGGTCCAAAAGGTTACCTCTACCTTTTTTATATTTGAGTGATGGTAGTTTCCGATCTACCGGAAGTATGGAAGTATGCATACGAAAAGTATTTTTTTTAATAATAGTTTTTGCAAATTCACGCCGTTAAATATTTGTCATATTATTATATAAATACAGTAATAGATAAAAATAAAACAATATATTTTAAAAATTAAAACATTTAGATAAATTAAAAAAAATCTCTACTATATACGCCGTCACTGCACCACGTGACTTCCTTTCCGCTCTTAGCCGACAACATGGACGCCAGCCGCGTGCAGCCGATCAAGCTCGCTAGAGTAAGAAACATAGTTATTTTTGTATTTAACACAAACACTGGTGGGTACGCGGGTAGAGCTACGTCTTATGCACCCGTTGGTGTCAAAATATTGACGCTGCTTGAAGTTTTGAGTGCTATATATTTACGAAGTTATGCTCACGCCAGGCTGCCATCATGGAGGCCTGTCGATGCTAATTTAGCTATGCGTGGTTCACTCACTCCCTGCTAGAGTTTAGTCTGGATAGCGTGTGTTCCAGCAGTGGTGAGAGTTTTAATGTCTTTTACGAATATTTAATATGTATTTCTTGTTGGTTTTCTTAGGTCACCAAGGTGCTCGGCAGAACTGGTTCCCAGGGACAGTGTACACAGGTATGTTAACGGTGGATGAACAATCCCAACAGTGGACGTTTTGCTGTGGACGAGTTGTAACGAAAATAATGTCTGCGTAAAACCGTGTCAGGACTTTTTAGTGTAGTGTTAAAACGTTTATTATGTGGTTAATGGTAGATTTTAGTCAAACTACGGTGCCTAAAGAAGCCTCTTGGTTGAGAGGTGAAACGTTTTCTTGAAATACCTCATGTCCATTTTCTTAAAGTCTTACCTTGACCATGTCCTGATGACTGCAATTGAGTCTTAACATTTGTCACTAGGAGTATTTTTTTAGAAGGTGATGTTACTATAATATTAACCGTAAGTTATCTTAAGGTTTATTTACAATACCAAGACTGTTACTGTCTAACTATATAAAGGTATTGTTAATTTGGCGTCTAATTACCTAAATTTTAAACTTTAATTTTAGTGCCAAATCATAATAACCATAAACCCAAGGAACCTTTACATATAATTATGCATAAAAACAAGATGTGTCAAACAGGAAAATATCCCCTGCCCTTCTAGACCCTCACACGGGCCGAGGAACGACTGCCTGAAAAAACCCAGGCGGGGGGGGAAAGGAAGAAACCTCAGGGTGATTGGTATTGAGAGGGATCCTCACCCAGGACAGACAGGCGAGCAGCAAGGACAAATTTAATTTATCTGCTCAAAAGTCTCCGGGGACATGAGGCCAACTTTTCCCTGTGAAGACTGAAGTCTCTCAGTAAAGGATAAAGTTAGTCTGTGCTTTGCCTAATCTTTTGGGCAAATGTCCTCTCTTAAAAGGCATTTCAGGTTGAACTGAGCAATAAGAAAACCTGCTGTTTTTCCCCCCCAGGTCCGTGTTGAATTCATGGACGACAGCAACCGTTCCATCATCAGGAACGTGAAGGGCCCAGTCAGAGAAGGAGATGTGCTGACACTTCTTGAGTCTGAAAGAGAAGCCAGGAGGCTGCGATAGGTGAGGAGACACCAACATTTGTCCTTACCTGATCACTGACCGTAAACACTGCCATTTTTAGGAGGTTTTTGCAAAGTGAAAATTCCTAAGCCTAATATATGTGCACTTAAAGGATTCTCAATGAGATCAAGATGGTAATTAGAAACCATATGGTTTAGACGAACTATATTAATTAAATATCTTTAAGGCGTTGACCAGGGCTGCAAATCAGCACCAAAATAATCCCTGCTTTTTAATGCATAAAACTACGGCACAGGGACTTAACATATAATTAATGAAAAAAAAAAAGAGTTCCATTACACATTAGGGAGTAAATTACGTCTTTATTTAACAGAGAATATCTAATAGAATGTTTATGGATGCATGGTTAAATGTATTGTTGTAACTTTTTTTGGACTTAACACACAAAACATTAAAACATAAATTGTATTTGTGTCCCTAACATGGTTCATCCTCTTCTCTTAACAGGTTCTTGCAGCTGTGAGATGCCAGTTCAGTGCCATGGAGTGGAGAAACCATCATGTTCACTCAAAATGGCAGGCGTCAATCTTATTCTGGTTGTTTTGGAATAAATTTGGTTGTTAAGATAAAATCAGAAGTTCTGTGTTTTTTATTTTTCTCATACACAAGTCAGCAAGTTTTTGTCAATAAATGTAATTCTTAACAAGTCACTGCATAGGCTAGTATGGTGAACTACCACTGACAACTTTAAGTGGATTTAATGTACATTATGTAAAGGAATAACAGTTGGTTAGGTAGCAGATTGAATAGATTAACAGTTTTTATCTGCCTTTCCTGGCGGTCCTAATGCATTCTGAAGAGCAGCTTTTTTAAGATGTTGGTGTAACCATCCATGGCTGGGTTGGATTACATGTAAATATCTAGTATAAATAGCCTTCAAGTCAGTATTAACGATAGCAGTGAGGGTAAACACAGCACAATTCACAACAGATTTGGCTGTAGTATAAAGTATTGCACACAATTTTGGTTATTTTCTAATAGTTGGTGCCTAGTGGTTAAGGACGTGGACTTTGGTCCGCAAAGACCCTGGTTCAAATCCCTCTACTGCCAAGCTACCACTGAGGCCAACTGAGCATGGTTCCCCCACAATACTCCCCGGCAGCTACAGTGATGGATTAAATGCAGAGGCATAATTTCCCAAAGGATACTCCCGAGGGAATAAAAGGGTTCTAATAATAACCAAAAAAAAAAAATTAGAGCGTCAATTCATGCCTTGTCCTGCAGATGGCGCCATTGTTCCTGTTTTAATTACGTTTAACTCGTTACTCGACCATCTCAGGCCTATGTTTTTAATGAAGGTTTACTTTGAGGGACAAACTCGACACATGCAGGGTGTAATTTTACGACTTTAAAATCAAATGTTCAACAATCGAATAAATAGGTGGACAAGTCCTTAGTCACTCACCTACTGCAACCCTGTGTTAGTGACATGTCCATGGTGGAAAGCTAATGCTTTATTTCCAAAGATTTGAGTCTGATTCTGCTTTTAATCTCTCCATTGTTGAAAGTCAAGGTAAAAGACACTGCAATCACTGCAGCATCAGGAGGAAAGCTGCAAACAAAAAGCAGTTAAGACGATAAAACCTTGTCCTCGTCCAGACCTGCTATCAGAGCAGCCTGTGTGCATGAACTTGACGCATTTTTTTGTGACATGTTTATGCTGGTTTTTTTTCTCCATCGAATGATGGGAAGAATTCACTAGTTGTTTTTGCTGGAAAACAGGTCAGTGGAACCAATGAAACTCTTCATCTGTTGGAGCTGCTGTTTGTTTACTGTAAGATTTAACTGATGCAGTTGTTTTTCTTGCTTTGACCTACTTTTCACCAGGTTTTGCTCTATGTGTTCAGCTGAGGTTTTGCAGCAGAATCACATATTTGTAACAAAAGTACAGTATAAAAATAATTATATGATTTTACTTAATTCCTCACATGGACTGGGAATAAGTTATAGTGTGAGTTCATATTGCTATACCTGCTTTTTTCTGTCACAGTTGTCTAGTTAGAGTTTCACAGTCACAGACGGTGGTGTCTACATCAACATCATCTTATTTGGACCTGAAGGATTTCAGTCAATAACAAATCTTTGGATGAAAACAGCTCAGGGTCTCGTCTTACACACCCCTGTCATCACTGCTCCACACCCTTCGTCTTCGTCCACCCACTGACCTGTGGTTGACATGTGTTTACCACTGCTCTGTCTCCCAGCCTTTCTCTTTCTGTCCCAAGGTCGATCTCTGTTTGTCTGCCACCAAGGTCTGACTGAGCTCAGAGAAAACACCAGAGGTGGACAAACAGTGTCTAAATGTTATTGTGGAAAACTTTTCTTCTTTCAACTGCTTATTTGTTTTTAACTAACTTTCACTAATTGTTTGAGAACTTTTATTCCATTTAGACCCGATCTTTTGAGCTAAAGAGACTTTACACTCAACTTCCTGCAAGACTAAGACTCATTTTTAGTAGTTAAATTCACTCTTTAAACCAGTGCATTGTATTTTTTTGTCTATTTTTTGTATTGCAGATTATCTTTCTGCCTTTTGCTCATTTTTGTTCTGTAACATAAATGTATTTCCATTTGTTTGTGATATAATAAGCATTTTGTTACATCTACTTACAGGGTTGTGCAAGACATAACATGACAGTACAGGTAAATGATTTGTTCAAGTTTCGTTGTTTGAGATTTTGCAAAAGTTCATACCTTATGTGAACCCTCCTAAAAGGTTCCTTAAAAGTAAATATATACAAATGCAAATAATAATATTGTTGGCTTATTTCAGCTGGCCTTAGGACGATAGACTAGGGACGACTTTATATCATAACTCAATCTGTTTTTGTTGTTGTTGTGAGACCAGCCATGACGTATGGTTTAGAGACACTAGCAATAGGCAGAAGACAGGAGGACAAGCTGGAGGTGGAGGAGTTAAAGATGCGGAGATTCTCTTTAGGAGAGACAAGGATGGACAGGATCAGGAATGAGGTCATGAGGGACAGTGCATACATTGGTAGGAGAATGATCCTAGAGATGGAGCTACCAGGTAGGAGACAAAGAGAAGATTGATGGATGCAGTGAGGGAGGACATGGAGGTAGTTGGAGTTAGAGTTGAGAACACAGAAGACAGGGTGAGAAGGAAATTGTTGACTCGCTGTGGCAAACCCTGAAAAAAGGGACAAGCTGAAAACGAAGAGAAGAAGAATCTATCGTTGTTGTTGTCACTGACTTCCCCTGAGCTCAGGGTGGTCCAAATCCTGCAGAGATCATGATACCCGTGAAGGATTGGTTCAGATGACTCTTTCTGGCGTTAGGGGGGGACTAACAGGAGGGTTCAGGTTTTGTTTATTCCCTTCTGGTTAACAGGATGTGCAGCAAGGAGGTCACACTGCCTCCAGCTGAGGAGAAAGAGGAAGACAGGGGAGAGGTCTGTGATTTATACACTGTGGTCCCAGCAGTGACCTGGGTCATGGCCCTGAAACTCACAAATGGGGCCTGGAGGACATAAGGAGGGGACATCAAGAAAAACAGTCACCCTAGAGGAAACTAAGAGACATTCCATGTCCTCTCTCAGTCTCTCTCACCCCCCTTCACACACTGTCTCAGTTTCTACAGGTCAGTGAACTAAAGTTAACTCTTCTGTTTTCATTGCCTGCCCTTTTGCTGCAGAAGGACATGACTACACTCATAACATGCAGCTTGATATTTACCTGTTAATGGTTATAGACCAGTCCTTTATTTGTTCATGCAGCAGAAAGTAGGACAACTTTAAGTAACAAGGACAACAGGTGAGCAATGGGAGAGGAACAGCTGCTGGGATAGATTTGGACCAGTGCAGGTGCCATAAAAAGTTCTCCTCTGTGTGCACGACATTCTGTCCAGAACGGTTAACAAACTGGAAACCGGATCGGACTTGTTCCCCAAGGCCTGGGTCGTGGACCTTGGTTGGGTCAAAATTGGGTTTTTTTGGGGTTGTCTTACATCATGTTTACTGTAAATTTACATTTATTTTGTTGTTTTACTTAGTGTTTTTTGTTGATTAGAATTTAAGTAATACTAACTGTTCCACACTAATGATTAATAACGGTCATTAGTTTAGGGATAATGTCCGGCAGATCAGCATCAACTGACATTAAGTATTAAAAATCCTAATTTATGCAATGATGATGTAGGATTGAGGGGGTGGACTTGGGTCTTCAAGGCTTCAGGTTCTAATCCACCAGCTGACAGGTTGCCACTGAGGTGCTCTGATCACAACATCATCCCGACCCACATAACTTCCAGTGGACTCACGTCTTTGTGTGTGTGTGTTTGTCTGTTCTTTATTTTGGATACACTTAGAGCCAAAACCATAAAAAACATTTTGGTTTATTGTTTAATTGCAAACTATACATTCTGACTAGACAAGTTAAAAGACTTTTTATCCAAAAAAGAATCCAGATGCTGCGTGCACCAACCTCGTGGAGGTCAGAAAGGTCAGAAAAACAAGTTGTCCATTTATTTTCTGTAGCCTCACTTCCCTGCAGTGCATGTCAGTGTAATTTCTGCACAGCACAAACAGCAGGTGCAAATGCAGATGAAAAAGGAGGAGAAAAAAGTTTGAAATACAGGTCCTACAGTTTTCGATTACAAGACTTTTTGAGGCAAAAAAGTGCAGTTTTAGCAACAGGGACTTTTTCAGGAACTTGTATGACAATTGAATCAACCGTAACCAGGGTGAATTCAAGGTGATAAGGCTATAGCCTTACCACTTTTGTTAATATATTGACGTGCCCAGAATTACAGTTTATGGAGATTTTTGCACGAATAAACTACTTGGCAGCATATCTGGGGCTATAAACTTGCAATTTAGGGCATTTTGGGCAATTTTCATTTTTCAACTAATTTTCAAATTGATAAGGCTATAGCCTTACCACTTTTGGTGATATATTAACAAGCTCAGACAGTTTTTGGAGTTTTTAGAAAAATAAACTACTTGGCAATATATCTGGGGCTATAAACTTGCAATTTAGGGCATTTTGGGCAATTTTCATTTTTCAACTAATTTCCAAATTGATAAGGCTATAGCCTTACCAGTTTTGTTGATATATTAACAAGCTCAGACAGTTTTTAGAGTTTTTAGAAAAATAAACTACTTGGCAATATATCTGGGGCTATAAACTTGCAATTTAGGGCATTTTCTATTTTTCAACCAATATCCAAGGTGATAAGGCAAAAGCCTTACCACTTTTGTTGATAATTTTACATACTCAGAACTGACAGTTTTTGGAGTTTTTAGAAAAAATAAACTACTTGGCAGCATATCTGGGGCTATAAATTTGCAAGTAAGGGCATTTTGGGTCTCTTTTAATTTTGAACCTTTTACAAGGTGATAAGGCTATAGCCTT
>JAFBJS010057592.1:0-19672 GCA_016785265.1 Paraplagusia blochii
ATATATATATATAAATATATATATAGTATGATATATGTATATATAATAACACACACATACAGAATTCCATGATTCTAATTTGTAACTATATACATTTATACATAAATATATACATATATAAGCACACAAAATATGTATATATATTTGTATTTGTATATGCATATACAGTATATTTTTTGTATATTTTGGATGAGGCTAATATATATATATAAATATATATACTGTATGTATAAAATATATGCATCTAATATATGCATATATATATATATATATATAACTTGGGCAGATAATCTAGAAATTGATTGTGTTGATGTTACATTGGCATAATACTAGTGATAATACCTTTGTTCTAATTCTAATAACCCTAATAATAATCATGATAATTATGGTGGTTTACTAGTGCAGTGGTTTGCGCGCCTGCCTAACAATGATGCAAGGAGGTCTGGGTTTGACCCCAGAGGAACCACAGTCTGTATAATGTTAACTCTACTCTTTGAAGCTCTTTGGATCAAAGTGAAAGTGTTAATGTACAATAATAATAATAATAACGCCAGTGGACATACAGTACACACACATATATGTATATATATATATGCAAACACAGCCTCTTGGCTCTGCTACATACGTCTTTGTTTGGAGGTGCAATGCAGGCCCTGATTTCCTCATGTTTTACTGTATACTTTCATTATTTACACTTGTCTGATCTCCAATATAAAACACACAAACACCAGTTGGCGCTGCTCGCACTGCTTTGTTCTCAGGCGCAATGCAGGGCCCTGATGTTTTATTTTATACGGATTATTTATACTAGGTTGACTCCCAAAACACACACACACACACTCATCTGTCCCCCGTGGTACGTGTCGCCAGTCCTCGGTTTATTTGACAACTTGACACCTTTAATGTTCAATCGTTTATCCTCACCACAGCAGACTGTTGTCATTACCGCTGATGCTCTGCTATTTACAAGTCACCGCCGATTGTGTACTGTAAATAAAACACACATGCAAACTTCCCAACGCTGTCGTCAGTCATGACGTCACACAGTTGCAGATTCCTGGTCGCACCAGAGCCATAAAAAAAAAAAAACTACATACAGCCTGTAAACACAGGTCTGCGTTCCTCCTTCTCCTCGGAGCAGCTCCTCTCCGGCGGCCGAGTATCAGCCGGGTCAGCTGACATCCGCAGTGGAAGCCAGCAGCCATAAACAACAAGCCTCAACACCCAAAACCCTCCGCCTCCAAACGTGCAGAGCCCAGCAGGTCGCTAGGGGGCACTGTCGTGCGCTTTGTGTACAGTTTTAATGTCTGGGTGCATTATGTGTTTATGTGGGTGAATGCGTGAAGGTGAAGGTGCGGGTGGGTGTGAGGTTTTTGCAGGACAGACAGGAAAGCAAGCAGGAAATGCGTTAATAAGATCAGATCTGGCAACACGTTCTCCACCTGCCTGGTCACAGGGGCCTCTTGAGTGATGACTAACTTTACTATCACCAGGTAATTCATTACCAACCAGTAGCCCAGCATCTCCACACATGGCTCAGATGAGGCTGTTTGCTCATCCACTACAGCAGCAGCAGCATCATGAGCCTCAGCAGTGAAGGGACAGTTGCACCAGCAGCCTCTCAGGCTCCAGGGTCAGGTCGCAACTACACACACTAGCACACACACACACACACACACACAGACACACACACACACAGGCAGAGTGAGAGAGGACGCCTCCGCCTTCTCATGGTCTCACACACTCCGCATCTCCCAGCAATCCAAAGCCAGAAAAGCACCAAAACACTCCAGGCCAAAACAGCCAGAAAAGGCGTCCATGCGCCGGTTCCTACCTCGCCGGAGAGTCCGCGGTCTGTGGCGCTGAGAGGTCACGATGACGATGGGCAGATATCACCCGCGCGCACATCTCCCCGTGCGCTGCTGTGGCTGCCTTGACGCGACGCGACGACAGGGAGATCATGGCGGCACTCGCGGCGTCTGTTCACCGGGAAGAGAGGGATTTCAATCCCGCAGCCTCGGCTGATTTCCTCCTTCCTACCCCATTCTCTGCTCTATTGCCTCCGGGGAGGACACACGCAGGCGGTGGATGGTAGAGGCGGCGGCACGTCCCGGAGATCCCTCTGTCAGGAAGTCGGAGAGCGGATGAATATGACTCTGAGCCGCGGTGAAATATCACAGCAGCGCGTTAGGTGTTCGATTTTAGGACAAAAATCAGCTTTCTACGCCCCGGCTTTAGTCTGCTGCTGATACAAGGGAAGGACTAGAGAATAGACAACAGCATAAAGTTCATGTTCATAGAGCGTGTGCCACGTGGCTCGCCGCAGCCAATGGCAGAAAGGATTCAGTCGTAAACTTTTATTACTCAGCTGTAAATTTCTCCCTTTAACAACCAGGAATGTTTGCACCCATCTTTCCCTTCCTGTTTTTGCAGATTGTCACAAAACTAAAATTGCTCTCACTTTGCGAGGATGCAGAAAATCCAGCATATGTCACAGATTAGAAGAAATATGACAGCTCCCTTTAATGGGCAGGCTGGGTGCCAACATGGAGCCGAGCTGTACCGGAGCCAACGGGAAATAGGAAATAAAGGAGGGCGAGAGAGAGAAGGAGAGGGAGGGGAGACCGGAAAGGAGACAGAGAGGAGCAGGGAGAGACATGGAGGGAAGGAGAGAGACGTCTGATCAAACTTGAATCAGACTATGGCTCCACGCAGGGCCCTGTGTCTCAGTGGATGGATCACAGTCCTCACATGTCATGTATGATTTCCTCCTCACGATCAAATCCACTGGTGAAAACACTTTGTCTCCATTAGGAAGATTATTCCCAAACACAGAGATCAGGTGGAGGAGATTAAACCTGCAGAGTTTTCGACTTCAACCATGTAAATCGGGGTCAGAGACTCGGCGGGTTTCGAACAGTTGACGAAATCGTACGTGACGCACGTGAAAATGTACATTAACCTCATCATATATTATCATTTCACCCTCTTTTATAGGATGAACATGTACAACAACACACAGAACACCACAGAATATTACAAATATTGCTTTTTGACCAGAAAACGCGCGGTCTGTGCGTCATTACGCACGCGCCGCATCCAGAAAAACACTAATTCGCAGGTAGCGATTCACGCAAAATAGTTAAAATACGTATATTTTCATACACAACAGACCGATACACGATACCACAAATACCCTAACAAACAGGACCGTCGTACGTACAGGGACAGAGCGTCGCCCTCGTCCTCGCAGGCCGCGTCTTCACACACTGAGCCTCGCACTCACTCGACAGCGGATACGCCGCCATCCGAGCTGCGCCTTTACACCAGCAATAAACTTTACAGCGGGTCCACTAAACTTTATTGGCAATGTCAGCCCTATGGTAAAAGTACACAAACGCGCACACAAAAGGACAATCCAGGGTGCATGTGGGAAACATCCGAAATCCTCTAAGGAAGGGGAAATAAAAGACGCAAAAGATGCGCCACTCTTTTGCGGTGACGCAGAAAATACAGAACAAAAACAAACAACTATCAACACCAGAAAGGACTAAAAGTCCTTTTTTTATTTAAATATACGTTTCAATTAAATTATATACTATTGACCAGAGCAGATTATGTCTTTTTAATCATTTCTACATGTGTTTAATATTTCAATTTTATTTTTTCAACACTAAGCGGGTTTATTTGTCGATTATTGTTTGTGTCGTTAAATACAAATGGAAAATTTAAAATAAATAAAATATGACACTGCATATGGTTATTGTTGTTGTTTTTTTCACATTTCTATACATAATTCTACCTGCAGAAACGGGGGCAATATTCATACGAACTGAATAAAACCCCGGATGTAATAAAAGTAAGTTACAATGCAATAACAGTGCAGGGTGAATTATTAGTATTCACAGCTCGCAGTATTAGTACAGTTTATCCAGACAGTGCAGTATGATAATAGGCCAGAGAAAAGCAGACGGACTGGACGCAGCAGCAGAAGCTCTGAATAATTTAGATCCGTGACACTGACTCCGACTGCACGGAGAGACGAGGCTGTCAATTAACCCGAGAGCCCTGCTCCATCAGAAGAAGTTGGTTTTTAAAAATTCAACAAAAGAGATGCAATGAAAGTGAGTTCGGGCCTCGGGAGGGAGAGAAGGAAGGAGGGAGGAGCCCCATGCTCCAGACCAAGGAGAAGAAGGAGATCCAGTTTCAAGGTTGTTTTTTAAAGTCAGATCACATTTCCAGAAGAACACAAACGAGTGTGTTCTCAGCCATTCATCAGTCTCTGCCACAAAAAAAAAAAAAATAATAACCAAAAATACACGTGACCCACATTTATGTTTTTCAGCTCAGGAAGATGACGCACAAGGTGTGACCAGCACTTGTCTCGAGCTCGTGTGTTTCCAGAGGGTCAGTCTGGACCGAGATCTTCACTCAACACCTCGCGTGGTTCCAAACCTTCTGCTCTGTCTGATTATTATCTGATTATTTGCAAAAATGTTCCAGATGTTTGTTCCTCTCCTGTCCTGCAGCCCCATCACTCACCCGCAGATTCATGAAGACGGGCTCGGTGTCCCCCCTACAGAGAGGGGGAGGTCGGCCTTATTATTAGGATTATTATAATTAATATTATTACTGTTATAGAGAGGATGAATCAAACGCGTCTGCGGCTTCAGAGAGTTCCCCCACTGCGCTGCAGACGCGCCGCCCGGCCGTAAAATAAAAACATCTGCAAGCAGCGCACGTCTGGCGCTTGTTTAATCGATTTTGGTCGAAATGAGACAAGAGTTGAGGGTCACATGAACGCATGCGCGCAGAGATCTGCGTGGTGCAAACATCAAGTTTACTGATGGCGTTCGGTCGTTTCGCTCCCCTGAATGGACGATCAGTCGGTGTAAACAACCATCCGCTGTGAAAAGTGGGGCCATAATGAGCTCTGAGTGTCACAATAAAAGTCCAGCACTGGAGTCGAGGACCGTGATGATGAAGGTGGAGAGGGTTCGTGACGTCAGGCTGAGATTCGGGGCCCGTTCTGTCCGTGCGGCCTCAGAGACGCGTGATTTTTTATTATACATCAATAATAATAATAAAAAAAGACTCAGAAAATGATGTGTGAGTCATCTGGTTTATTCGTGATTTTACATCAACAATGGCGGGGGACGAGGGTGGGAGAGTTGGGAAGGTTCGGGTTCGGGTTCGGGTTCGGGGACACACAAATCCGTCTTTCACAGGAGAAACACCAGGAAACGAGCATATTGTTCACATCAATATATAACAAGACGTACATAAAGATTATATTCAGTGCAAAAACAACTACGCTATATCACCAGCACGTTAAAATAAAAACTCCCTTTTACTTTGAAAATCCTTGTCATTGTAGCAGGTATTATCATACACAGTAAAATGTGCGTCATAGGCAGTTTTAGTTGTTGGGGAAAAATAGCTTGCAATCAGGTCAGAGCGATGCCAGCAAGTGTGGAAATAGAACTTCTGCAGGAGGCAAGGCTCTGAGTTTAGGTAGTGCCGTGGTTACAATCTTTAACTTGGAGCGAATTGTCTTCAACAAGACTCACAAATTGTCTTCAACAAGTGTATATAACTGTAATATGGGGGCGGGGGGGTAAATGCTACATACATAACTTAATAATATAAGGTTTATATAGAACACTTCTAAAAATTAAAACCATACGAAATCTCTATATTCAGAAATCTCTATTGCAATTTCCCCCAGGTTTAGGTAGCATCAAGGATTTCAAACGATTGCATTTCCCTGGTCGTCCTAGAAAAACGTGGTGTGTGTGTGAGAGTGTGTGTGTGTGTGTGTGTGTGTCAGGGCCGTTCACGTGGAAGGAGATGAACAGCTACAGTCACAGTTGGAGCCCAGTCGTGGAGCTGCTGCAGTGATGTCTGGAAACATCTAATACTAGTTTAGGTTAGAAGGCTACACTGACTGACTTTTCATCTGAAATGTTTTTTTTTATTATTATTATCATCATTTGTCTCTTCTTTTTAATGTAGACTTATCTATTTACAACACAGTTCTGGAGGGATATATATATATATTTATATATTTATGTCCTGGAAAAAAAATCTGTTTTTCTTAAAGCAAATTTCTTCAAAAAAAAAAGGGATTTTTCTTGTAAAAAATATTGTTAATTATAAGAGCTAAGCTGTTTGTAAGAAATAAAAATAAAATAAAATAACGTGCGCTTTAGTTTACCCTTCGTTTTTGTGTGGTCAGGGCGAGTTTAGGTAGAAATAAAAATATTTTTCGCTGGGGGAAAAAAAAACACACAACTTAAATGGGAAAAAGTCGATGATGTTAAGATATTTGTGAGGGCGCTGTGTGTTTATGAGAGCAATATTAGTGGGATTCCTGTTCCCTCTGGACAAAATAAAAGGTTGTCGTCATAAAGTGGACGCTCTCTGCCTCCTCGTGACTCCTGGTCTGTTTATGACACCTCTCTCTCTCTCCCTCATCCTCTCTCCTTTTTTTCCTTCCTTTTTTTTCAGCCATATGACAATAAAAAGGGACCATAAAATCACTCCTTGCTCTCCTCCTTCTCCTCCGCTTCTTTCTCCTCGGCCTCTTCCCCTTCTGCGTCCTCGTTGCCTTCCTCCTCGCCCTCGGCTTCGGCCTCGCCCCTCTGACCCGGAAACTTGTCTTTGTTGTTCTCTTTTTTCCACTTCATCCTCCTGTTCTGAAACCAAATCTTCACCTGCCGCTCGGTCAGGCTCAGGGCGTGGGACACCTCGATCCTCCTCTTGCGGGTCAGGTAAGGGTTGAAGAGGAACTCCTTCTCCAGTTCCAGGGTCTGGTACCGACTGTAGGTTTGTCTGCCGTTCCTTCTTCCTGGGGCTTGGATGAAATAAAGCCAGAGGTTAGCTGCAGTCACACCCGAACCTCCACCATCAGACTGGGCCAGGAGTGTCGGGTCATTTAGAGATAAATTCAAACGCAATACTGTCCTCAGGGCTGGAAAAATATTATTATTATTATTGTGACGCCCAGGACGCAGTGGTTCAGTGGGTTATTCATTATTAATTATTATTATTTTTATTATTTCTCCCACGATTTACTGCAAAAAAGAGCGAAAAAATATTATTATTTATTTTCTTTTAAGGTTTTAAAGACTCCAGACACACACAGACACACACACAGACAAGAAAAACATGGAGGTGACAGCTGATGGAGGCAGGATGATGGTCAACGTCTCTCAGCAGCTCCACCTGTGTGGAGTTCATGAAGCCGAGACATGATGATCCTCAAATGGGAAAATAATGTCATTTCCACCGAGGGATTCATTTTTATGATCATGACTCTGAGTCTGAGCCGCGTTACAGGCCTGAGGGTCAGATATCAACCAAAAAAAAAATAAAAAAAATAAAAATCATCCCTGCTCTGAAGTCAGGGAGGTTGGTGACCGGGGTCAGACTGGTTTTGCTGCTGTCACTCTGCTCCTGCCTGGAGTTGGTGGCAGCATCATATCTTAACCTGTGTCTGGTCCATCCCTGCTGCTGCTGAAGCCTCTGGAGTTTGTGAAATATCTAACGTGAACGATAATTGACTCGAACTGGGCCGGTGTCACCATGAGCCGGGATCAGGAATCGAGTCCTACCCCCCCCCCGTGTCTGTGAACGCGGCTCCTCAGCCCTGTATGGACATGTGCTGCAGAGCAACACCAGCCTGCAGTGCAGGTTGAATGTGTCCCATCATGTCCCAGCCTCACTTCTGACTCTGTGTCTGGGGAACAGTCACAGTCAGTGTGTTATGGAGCTCACATGCACTAACAGACACACTCACACGCACACACAGCAACAGACACACGGACACAGACAGCGACCAACAACACACAGAAAAGGAAAATAATGGTGCGGTTCTGACCGTGGGGTCTCATCCAGGGGAACATAAGACTGGGAGAGGAGTTTTGATTTAAGTGGCCTTGTCCTTCTCCGGGGTTAGAGCTGCTCGACGATTTACAGTCTGGGTATTGCGCTAGGCTGGCGTCTTGCTGGGTACCATAAAGCGTTTGCCTCGGAAGGGCTTCATATCCATAAAATTTCGTCGCGTCTCCGTGGCACGCCAGGGCGCAGGGGTTTTGCTGGTATCCGGGATTCGAGATCCCAGTGGTGCCGTGGTGGAAAAAGTCCTGCACGTGATGGGACGGGTGCTGGAAGCCCGGTGCCGCTGCTCCCGGTCCGTAGACCAGCGTGTGGCTGCGGGCGACGCTTTGAGGAAACCTGCAGTCGTAGTAAGTTGGCTCCAGTGACTCTCCGCCTTTGTATTTCGAAAAAAGAGGGTTAACAAAATAGGAGCTCATGTTGAGTTCGCATCCAGCACACGGACTCTCTCTCTCGCGCGGCTCGGGATCTCCTCGGAGGATGACGGCAGCCTTTTGTTTGGTTGCTCCCAACTCGCACGGCGCACAAACCGGAACTGGGAGAAACGCTGCCCCTTTGGACAATCGACGGCAGCTCACTGTGTCAGAGAGCGTTCCTCTCGCCGGACTCCCCTCGCGGTGGTGAGTGTGAGTGCGGCGTTTTTTCCCTCTCCTCTCTCTCGGGCTCTGCTGCCTCAGATCCGACTCATGGCTTGTGCTTTTGGATGTGCGTTAGGCTGAAAGCTGACTTGCTCGACCGGCACAGGCACAGGCGCTGCTGCTCTTTTCATTCTTTTTTTCTTTTTTTTTTTTTAAGCTTCCCACCCAGCCACCCCCCACCCTCTCTACTGGCGTCCTCCCCCCTCCTCACCCTCCCTCCCCACCTCTTCTCCTCCTCCTCCTCCTCCCCACCCCTTCATCTTTCCTGCGACCGTGGTCCGACGTGGGCCCTACGTAGATCCACCTTGAGAGGAGCTACACTAATCATAACCAACAACCCAGCAGGCTTTAAATGTGATCAATGTTATATTTATAACAAAAGGCAGAGCTGAGGCGGCGGACGACTGGGTGGAAGACTGCGTTTTTCCACTACAGGCTGGATTTATGGCTCCAGCCTCTTTGTTTTATTTGTTCCTGTATGTAGGTTATGAGGTGTGTACAACAGGGGAAGTTTCCTCTGAAAGAAAAAAAAAAAATCATGGTTCCTGATTGAAGGTTATTCACTCATTCCTACCAGATATCGGACCTTCTCCGCGGGGGCCGCGAGGAGCCGCACGGCGGAGACAGGAGGAAACTGTTACCGTCAGGTCAAGCTCCGAGCTTAAGACTAAACATCCTGCTCGTAATAATGACGAGCGGAGCGACACACTTTGCACCGTGCGCTGTAAAACACCGACACACGCACAAGCAAACACGACCTACGAGCACTGACTGCCACTTACTGACCCCGTAAAACCGACGAGGATCAGCAGTAAATCTCCAGCACCAAGAGTTCATAAAATTTTACATTGGATATTTAGACACAATCAGGGGAAGCTGACGACTCCCGGCTCAGGACTCGAGTCTCTCTCTCTCTCTCCCCTCTCCTGTCTGTCTGTCTCCCTCTCTAAATATGCCAGTGTGGTTTTTGCGGGGTTACTGACGTTTTATACGCATCATCGTAAAATATGAAAGGCGCACTGGGCGAATTTATAGACCTTCCACACTCTATAAATATGCAGATTGCCAATCACACTCGCACATTTCTCCCGTGCTGTCGTCACGGCCCTTTAATATCAGCGCTGCACAAATGAGCTGCTGCTGCTGCTGCTTCATCCTTGTTTATTTTTATTTATTTTTTTAATAAAAATGTAAATGTACTTTATATTGTTTGCCGGGTTTGTATTTTGTGTGTAATTGTATTTTGTGAATACGGTGGTAAAAAAAACAAAACACTACACACTCATGTTATTGTTGGCAGTGACTGCAGTGATGACATGTGAGGGACGTAAATGTTTATGACCCACGGGGCATTAAAGACCTCTTAAAATTTAACGTGCCTCCTGACTGTTTCTTCATCGTTGTCTTTTCAAATTAAAATAAATCAGATTTTGTTTTAACGTCTGGATTTGGGTCGTTTTGTTTGTTATTATTATAAGTAATCACAGGGTAAAAAAAATAAAATAAAATAAATATTGAAAAATATTTATTTGTCCCACAGTGAGGAAATTGCCTTTATATATTTATATGTGGAATAAAAATATAGGACAATTATAGAAATATTTTTGCAGCAGAAAAATAATTTTAAATTAATAATAATGCACAAACAATAGTAAACCAAAAATATTTAACAGCTTATAAATAAGAATTCGTGTTAAATGTGGCCAAACTACAAGCACAGAAGTGAAGCAAAAATTACTACAGTCAAACCAAGGCGAAAAGTGAGATAATAAATAATAGAAATAATAAAAAACAACCACAACAGAGGTTGTTTTTCCACTCAGTGTGTGCGGAACATCCACACCAGGTCGGAACATTCCCAGGCTCCAGTCTGCGGCCTGTTGTGGGCGACCATATCAGTCACATTGTCATCGATAGACGACGATTCAACCTCCAGCCAAAGCCACAGAGCAGTGAGGGGGAAAAAAAGCCACTTCAACACACAGACCGGGCTCAAACCGTGGACCAACAGCGTCATCTAGTGTTCACACCGCTCCCTAAACGGGAGTGAATCCACCAATCAGAAACAGATGTGATGTGGACACAAGGGGTCTTCACACACACACACACACAGATATATGAACGTCACACACTCACTCAGCTCCACTGAAATAAAGCATTTATTCTCCATCCTGATCAGAAACTCAACCTCCCTCCTCCAGGACACCGGGCGTGGACAGCAGCGGGCGCCGCATCGCCGAGTCCCCGGCGGCGGCGGCGGACCTCGGGCTCCTGTACAGTGATCTACACAAGGGTCCATATTTATCAACTATAACTATCGACCTTATTTTGAGACCATCATTGTGGGGCTGATAGTGCAGGGATGTGATGAAGTGCAGATGGGTCGAGGGAGGAAGAAGGGGGAAACGGTCAGAGCCGCAGTGCGCATGTCGAGTCCTCCCTTTGAACGAGTCCAGCACCAGCGTCCATTAAAACCATAAAGTAATTTAGCCCAGACGTCTAGCCAGTTAGTCGAGTTTGCTTTGTTCGTCTGCATTTGAGACAAACAGCCGAGCTCCAACAGCGGCTGTAAAAGTGGCATTTTTTGCCCCAGTGCAGCGGAAATGTGCTGCATTGGCCCTTTGAAACGACTGCATCCTGTCCGCATTGTTTGCCAACACAAAAAGGCAATTTAGGGCCGAGCCCAGGAAACTACCGCGAGACATGGGAAATTGTCTCTCACCTTAAAGTCAGAGACTGGATTTATTTTATTTTTATTTTTATTCTGGGCGCCTGCGGTTTGGACCGAGTTGCATTTAGAAAGTCATGAAAAAAAAATATGCAACGCATTTCGCGGAAGTGAACGTATAGGAGCCGTTCACCATTCCCGGAACAAGTTCGGCCTACTTTCTGGGAATTCTGGGAAGAGGAATAAAAAACAAAACAAAAAAATAATTAATTAAAAAATATATAGTATCAGCAGGAGGCTAGTCATGAAACAACACGCGGGTTTTTTATGCAATTTTTTCTTAAAAATTTTTTTTGTAAAGATAACTTATCCGTTTCTGCCACGTGATTAAAAATAAAAAATATATATTTTTTGCACTTTATTTCCTCATAACAACTTTTCAAATTTGCAGCAAAAAAAAATTACAAGTAAAAATAATATAAGAGCAAAAAATCTACATTGATGGAGTTCTAATTCATTTAAGTATCGGTTGGGTAATAGTTCACTCCGAGGCATCGACGCAGTTAAGGCCTTAGTAGAATGTTCTGGAAGGGAGGGGCGGGAGAAGACAAGGAGCAGAAATGTAAAAACTTGTCAAAACAAACTTGTTGTGACAACACAACGCTTCAACTCCACTTTCTCTGTGAGTTCTTTTATTAAATCAACAGTTCGTTCATTCGATACCGTCGTTACTAATCACTGCTGCTGCTGTGGTTGGTGGAAAATATGACAACAGAAAAGACAGAAGACAAACACAGGCGCTCAGTGACTGTGGTTGTATTTGTAGAGTTCTGCAGCTACACACTCCACAATCAAAAAAAAAAATATATATACAGAAAAAAAGTGTCACGATAAAGTATTCGTGGCGCAGATACCCGCTCTCTATACACAACACTACACCTGTACTACAAGGTACAAATGTAACAAACATCCTTCACATCATAAATTATGGTTCTGTGTAACCGCAAAAAAAAGAAAAAAAAATTCAAGTATTTTGTTTTTCCGGTAAGTTTTTAATGCATCTAAACTGCGTTTGTGTCATTTCTTCTTACAAGTAAAAATACACATTTATATATATTTATATAAAGTTATTACAAAGTAGAAACGGAATATAATCATCTATTTTCTTTTATTTTTTTTTATTATTTATTCTTATCAACGCTGGACACATTATTGTGCACTGGAAAAATAACAAAGTCATCGTCCCACAGTCTGGAAAACGAGGTTAATACAAAAAATCCAAGAAAGTGATGAGTATGAAGAGTTTGGTGGGGGGGGGTCAGCATGGTGTGTTTGGGTACATCTGTTCATCTGTCCCAGTGACTACAGTGGTCAGGGGCTGCAGGGTGGAGGGGTTGGGGGTTCCTCTCTCTCTCTGACTGCAGTCTTCATTATTGTTCTTTAATTTCGCCCTTCTCCTTGTTCATCTTCTTCATCTTCATGCGCCGGTTCTGGAACCAGATCTTGACCTGCCTCTCGGTCAGATTCAGGACCCTGGCCACCTCGTACCTGCGGTCCCTGGTGAGGTACATATTGAACAAAAACTCCTTTTCCAGTTCCAGAGTCTGGTACTTTGTGTAAGGACAACGCTTCTTCCTCGTGGACCGTGCGTGTATCCAATTGGCCACAGGGTTATCTGCAATTAAAGGACGTGTAAATAAAAAGAAAAATGCACAGCAAACATAAAAAAATATATATACGAGTAAATATATGTTCAAACACGTCAAACGAGTCCAGGCATTGGCCTGGGAGGTTAAAACACGTCCATAAAACGACCTGGGACTCTACTATTCTGCAGTAAACAAATATTTAGGAGATATATTTTTGAGTATATATTGAGGATTCCGAGCTTCGGACCTTCTAAGACCTTCACTCATTTCCTTCCTCTCCACTTTAACTTCTGAGTCACGGTGTCGTAAAATCCTCAATGCACTTATTCACTTTATTGGCCCATAAAATGGCCAGTGGTTCGAGCCGTTACAGGTCCGCGGTGAAAGTCCTCGACCATATCCCTACATTCCCCGGGGTTGGTCAGAGGAGTCGTGTGGATTTGTTTTGGAGTCGTTAAATAAAAGGAGAAACATATTAATATATGGACTATGGACGTCATCATGTGGTGACAGAATTATTCCTCTTAGCTCAGGGAATCAAACAAAGTCAGAATGAGTCTCCCCCCTCTCTCTCCAAGGGCCTGGATGTTTGCATATATATTTATATATGTCGGTTTTTTTAATGTAAAATAAAGTTCAAACACGGTCATAAAAAACGCACCATAAACATTTACAGATGAACGTGGACTCCTGTGATGGAGCGGGACTTTACAGAGAGAACACCTCCGACATTATTCACATGAGATGGAACACGTTTCTCAACTTTCCTGGAGGTTTGAGTCCATGTTTACAACCCCGTCAGCTTTTACAGCCCCAATATTGGCCTAATAGCGTTTGTCTTTTATAGTTCCTATATAACCCTCCACCCCCAGCTCTAACACAGGAGACCCGGGGCTGAGAGAGGGGCTAAAAAAAGGGGGGAAAAGCTGTTATAATTTCACTTTACACATGGGCGGTAAAATGGCACTTTTAAGACAAATCCCAGCGGCTGTAAAAGGCTGCAGGAGCTTGAACTTACTCGGGTCCAGCTCCGGCTTCTCGTCTTTATGTTTCCCCGGAGTCAGGAGCTCGGAGTCCGGAGACGGTATGTTTGGCTGCGTCTTGTCCCTCACGTCCGCGGATGAGCAGTACAGATAATCCGTGTACGTCCGTCCGCCGGAGCCCAGGCACTCCCCGGCTCTGTGCTCCTGGAAGGCGTCGGGCTTCAGCCCGTAGTGCCTGCCGCTCCCCGGGTAGCCATGGAACGTGACGGCGCCCGAGATCGGCTCCAGCCACGAGCGCACGTATCTCGAGTCTGTTCCTATGTGCGGCTGGTGCGAGTACGGATGATAAACCACTGATGACTGCGAGTGCACCGGGGTCCAGGAAGTGGAGAAGACCGGAGCCTTGGGTGCGAAGCTGCAGGAAGGATAGTCGGAACACTCCGGTACTAGGGACGTCGCTCGAGGACCGGCTGGGTGCGAACCGGACGCGGAGAAGCGAGCAGCGGCGAGGACATCCTCGCTTTCATGGTTGATCAAGGAGTCCACATAGTAATTACTAATGGGACCCGTGGTCGACATGTCGAAGCTTCCCCGACTCTTTTACATGCATCCGATTATTATATGGAGCCTATGTGTACTTTTTTTATCTAGCCATAGAACAATCAAGGCAGGTAATTATTTCTCGGCGCTCCTCCGGCTGCCATTGGCTGTCCGGGGGACACGTGATTATATTTACCCCCACAAAAATTGTACAGTGGATCAATGCGCCGCTTATCCTGGGATACTGTTGCACATTAATCGGATTAAAGAATATGCTCTGGTGCGCTCCTTCTCGGACACATTGGAGGTAATTTCACCGACAGCTGCTCCGCTGCGCGGCGGGGAAGCAAACCCGCCGCCGCCGCGGATCTGACTCGGGGTGTGGGTCGGTCGCAGCACAGACCCGTGCGCGTCCAAACGCGTGTGAGGCACTATTTGATGGTGTAATCAATCCACGTCGGAGCAAATCCACAGTAGCCCGGTGTCGTTACAGGGACTGGGATTACAGCACAAGAGTGTTTATTGAATCGTTAGCGACTTTTTTTTTTTAATCTCCATCATAGTCGCGGCTTATTTGATAAGGTGAAAGGTTTATAACTTCCTTCGGAATGTTGTTAATCTCCTAATAGAGACAGAGGCTCCGCTGCAGCCACATGCAGGCGCAGGGATGCAGGATATACAGGGACAATAAAGTTTTCACCGTTTTAACGAGGCTTAAAAACCAAACATTTCCTAAAGGGGATCAGCGCAGATAGGAGAGGAGGAGACCCGGCTGGATGACAGGCAGGACAGGACAGGGCAGGGCAGGGTAAGGCAGGCAGGCAGCCCGCCGCGGCGCTCTATATTCGGCTGGTGACCGTCCATGTTTTTATGCCCGTCTATAAATTTTAACGAGGGCCATTTGATTGTTCATAAACGTGTCGTTAATAAGACTACATCCGGGTTCCTAGGCAAACGTTTAAAAGGGAGAAACCGCAGCCTGTGCGCGTGCACATGAAATATATATATATACAGTATATACATATATCATATCAGAGCGGAGGGGGGGAATAGAGACAGCAGCGCCACGCAGCTGCACAGGTCTGGTCAGCTGAAAGGGTTGGCACCAGGGATAACATTTGCCTTGTATCTAATGGCAGAGGCTTTTACTGCTGCGTCCCCGCCGTTTACTGCTATGACTGGCCCGGGTAAGGAGGCTGTAACACGGGCCCACAGACACCGATGATGCCCGACTGAGTGAAGAAGACACCGGTGTCAGGGGGAACACAATAAGGCTAATTAAGTCGTTAATATTTTAGTTAAACGCATATATGTGGAGAGGCCGCTGCACCGGGTTCCATCATCAGTCTTTTGTTATGGTGAGCTCTCACCGCGTCTTTAGCAAATGACGCAAACGCGTTTAAGTTTATTTTGGCTGCGTTGAGTAGTTTTTCTCGTTATTTTTTTATGTGCAGCAAGAAGTGGTACTAACATTGCTAATACCTCACAAAACAAACTATCATTCAATTTGAATACGCACATATATACATATATACTGCCTTATATATATACTGCTCACACATATGCATACATACATATACTTATATGTCTAGATATATTTCCATATACATAGAAATATAAGTATATAGACATATTTCTATTCATTCATACATATACACATATTCACACATATTTCCATATATACAGACAAACGTATACACACATGTGCATATGCATAAATATATATACAGATATATGTATATATAAATGTATACATATTCTTCCATATATACAGATATATGCATATATTTCCATATATACAGACATATATACAGGTGTATGCATATTTTTTTCATATATACAGACATATATACATGTGTATGCATATATTTCCATATATACAGACATATGCACGTGTATGCATATGCGCCCATACATACACATATTTCCATACATACATACATATATTATTAATAAAATGAATAGTGCTCGTGCATATATAAAGAGAAATATATATACATATAAAATGAACAGACAAAGATAATGCAACAAACTGCACGAAGATTTTTTGACGTTTCACCAACAAACCACTATAACCCTGTAAACAGGCCGCGCAGTGACGTCACTAGGCGACTAGAATAACACACTTCAGCCGTAGTATTACACAGAGTACTTCATCAAAATATCACACAGCCAATGTTGCATCTTCAGCAACAACATCATCCCTAAGCCGTCGCTTCCGGTTTGTCAGAACCATCTTTATCACGGTATATGGTTCAGAGCCATGCGTGAAATGTGTGCGACCGGACAGCAGCTCTGAACCCGGGACAACAGCAGCAACAGTGTCCAGCAGGGCGCTGACCGGTGCGTCAGTGGCCAGTGGTGTTGCCGAATGTCAAAGCTCATGGTTGTTGGTAATTTCTCAGCAAAGCATAAAAGACTGTATAAACGCCGCTTCACAACACGTGGACAAATGGACGATGGTGGCGCTGTAGAGACTGTGCTCATACCTCCCGTAATATCCAGAAAATACTTTTTTAAAGTGAAGTGCAGGACTTGAACCACTCCCTGTGCGAGTGTCGTGTTAAAGAAACCACATTAAAAAATGTTCTAATAAAGTTAACGTCATCCCATCGTTGTTGGATTAATTTCAAACAACCGACGGAACATTTAGAATTTGGCAGAAGAGAAAATCCCCCCCCGGCCTTTTTTAAATGAAAATCACATTATCATTGCACACATATACAGCATTATTATAACTATTTGAATGTAGTTCCATGTGAGACAACATTTAACCCATATGTAAGGCTCACATTTTAAGCAAAAGCGAAAAAAATACCTTTGTTTCATTGAGTTGTAAATTCGCAGTGGAAAAGTATAACGTTTTTGTATCAATACAAAACAAATCAAATGAATTAGATGAGAGAAAGACCAAAAATGAACAGAGGAAGTTGAGGAAACAGAATTTACGCAAAAAATAATTGTTCAAACGAGAAACTTAATCCGAAATTTTACAATATTTGCTTCTCGGGTGCGTGGGCTGCGTTACTGACGTGAGGATGTGTCGCGTACGTGGGGTTTGTGTCACAGTCAAAGTCCACAGCAGAGACTGGACAAACTGAGTCCATCATGTTTCTGCAGGGACAGTTTCAGAGCTGATTCACTGCTGCAGAGTTGGACCTCCACAAAAAAAAACAACACCAACATCAACACACAGGGAAAGAACATCTCTGCATCAACGTGAACAAACGTCAGGTCAAAAAAAAAAAATAAATCAGATTATTTAAAGAATTAATTCAATTACTGGGAGCGCCGAGATGTTTTTGTTTGAAAAGACTGAGGCCGAGGTTCAGTCTGGATGTTTCCCTGCTGCACCGACTGGTTATGATAACGACTATGATGATGATGATGATGATTAACACTGTTGGCCGAGAATAAATGTTCGGTTCGTGCGAGGACTGAGGAGTGAGAACAGTCGTCGTGGAACAAAAAGAAGTTTCCAAACGAGCTCGGCAACTGTTCCCAAGAAAAACAACAGATTGAAGCTGAATAATGTTCTCTCCGTTTCTGGTTAGCTCGAAAAAAAACCCAACATAATAAAAAATATATGAATACAAACATAAGCACACATATACACTACTAATTCAATCGTGCAATGACAAGGATAAACTGTTTATACTGGTTTTATGCCCTCATGACCACATTACTCCTTTGTTTACATTGAAATATGGTACAGGTTATATATTTGTAGCATTTTTATTTTATCTTTACTTTTGTATTCGTCCTGGTACATACTGCGATTTCACAAATACATGTTTTCTTATCCTCACGCTTAGCATACACGCGTATATGTCTAAATATATTCTATGTATGGTGAAAAAATAAAGATAATAGTATTGAAAAAGTCAAAATTTACTACTGTCTGTGAAGGCAGCATTATGGAAATAGTTTAAGGAGTAGTTTAGGGCAGGGTTGTTCCACGGCTCCACATTAGACACCAACACACCCTGTGTCTTCAATAACGAAGACTGTAGTTTTCCACACGTTTTACTCGGTGCCATTTTTCCCATGGAGCCTCCAGATCAGTCAGGATGTCCCAGTGTATCAACACACACACACACTCTTTCTCTCACACACACACACACACACACACTCACACTCCCAGTCTTGCAGGGAGCAGTCTAATTACTGGGTTATCTATCGCCAGTCGCAGCCTACAAACCACTGCCAAAAACCCTACATATGGAAAACTCAAAGTCAATATGTTCAGATATTTATATATCGACACATGTGCTGCACAGAAACTGCCCGCAAATCAACGGCTTTCGAAACAGGAAAAAAAAGCCGCAGCTTGATCCAGTTTTAGAGGATCAGGAAAAACACAGATCAACGGCTTCATGGACCAGGATTGGACTAAATCACAGCACAGGGACGGAGGCTGATGAGCAAATGGTGGACATATATGATACGATTACGTTTATACTTAGGACAGGGAAAAACACGAGCTATAAATACAAAATGTAAAAGACTCACATCTGGACTTGTCTTTTGAAAATGAGGCAGAAACTTCACCGGATACATATGTACATATATACATAAATATATATGTGTGTAATAATAAAAAAAATGAGTCAAAGCTAGTTTGTCTTAAGAAAACGTGATAGGAATTTAAAGCTATGAACACGTACATAGATACATACATATGAATATATGTATACATATATAATTATGTGTACACCTATGTACATACACATAAATATATGTTCACGTAAGTACATACGTGTAAATATATGTACACGTCTGTACATACGTGTACGTATATACGTCTGTACATACATATACGTATATACGTCTGTACATTCATATATACCTGTCTCTTATACACATCTATGTTGTCATGTGACATCGACAAACAAACAGGAACCGCTGAATAATCGGTGAGTAATGACTTTGAGGATGAATCGCCAGTTCCTTAACGATATAAACACAGTTTTTAAGAGTTTGTACGTTCGATTTAATAAATTGTATTGATTTAAAACGAATTATGATTCCAATACATCGCTGTTTTTATCTCGGTACATTTTATCTATTGATTAATGTCGAACCTGCGTTTGTGCTAACACGACCGAGTCTGAAGTGAAAGAATAAACGACTCGTTATCGTTTTGTCACTGTTTGCTCCTTAAACTGATTCGGTTCAGAGCCGTTTATCTAAACGATAAAGAACTAAAGGGTTTGACGAGACACCGAGGCACTGCAACACAGGTTCAACTTCCATTTGTGCCTTATCTGCTCACTGTGGGTTTGAGGTTTACAC
>JAFBJS010057592.1:28451-171477 GCA_016785265.1 Paraplagusia blochii
ATAAAATAAATTTTTTGGTTGACTTTTTTTATAATTATTTTTTGTGAAATCTCAGCTTCTGTTTGTTGTGTTGTTGTTGTGATTGTGCCTGGTTAAATTACACGAAATTAATAATATTCGTTTCCTCTGTGTGTGTTTACTCTCACCGAACTGCAGCATGAACACAGACACGGGATATGAAGTGTTAACATCAGCTCCCGACTTTTCCACAAATATATATATTTATATATATTTGCTTTTTTTGTTTAAAACCCCAGTATAACCTTGACTGGATAAATACTGGAACAGAGTGAAGTTCTTTAATGTAACTAAATACTCCCACATCAGCGTCGGTGGATCGGTCTGTGGATGATCGCATTCTTATGGTAGTTTGAGGGAAAATATTCAGGATTTTTTTTACACCACGAGAGAAAACAGTGACGACAATATTCCTTCCATCAGGGCCAGAAACGGTCCATTTCTGCTGACCGCAGCTATTCCACTCTGCTGTGACCACCAGTGTTTTGCGTGTGTGTGTGTGTGACGTGGACGCTGCTCCTGCCCCGTCCGTCCTTCTGTCCGTGACTGTGTGTGTGTGTGTGAATCATTCTCAAATGCAAGGGCAGTCGGTGGGTTTGATCGTGAGTAAAAGAGTGTGAACCGCAAAACTAGTGTCATCACCTCACACACACTCAGATATGGAGGTGGAATAAAAACAACCCCGATGTTTACTTTCTAAAAAATACTGAAAAATCAGATTACACCTCGATGTCTATTATTTTATAATTTTTTTCCTTCACTAAATTTAATATTTTTAACACACACTACAATGTGATGACTGGGGAAACAGTGCAGTCATATACTGTATATATATAAAAATATATATGTTTATAAAAATATGTAAAGCCACACCTAATGTATGTCTCAACACACACCTCTGACACATAGGTGAAAAATCTGCTTCCTGACACACAGCCTGTAGGCTACAGTCTCAAACAAACACACACACACACACACACACTGATTCACACGCACACACACAATGAAACCATACATCTCCATCCCTCAATAACAGTTTTCCCGAGATTCCATCAGAGCTCCAGTTAGACGTCATTAATGTGACCTCATGGCGGTGACGTCACGACCCAGATAAATACATTTTAACACGTGAAATGGTCATAAAACCAACAGATAAATTCATCCAACCATTATTGTTGTTGATGTTGTATATTTTGCTCTGTCTGTTTGTCTCTTCTTTACAGACCAACCCAGTGTTGTCTTCATGTTGTGAAACCAAAGTGGGGACCCAACGTTGGTGTCTCTTTAAACCCTACTTTGCGGACAAACAAGAATCGGCGCAGTCGTAGCCACCAAACAACAACGTCGTTAAAAAAAACTAAAGAAGGAATGAAAAAAATAAATAAATGGGAAGGAAGAAAAAAAAAGAAAAGAATCCCTGACGACAAACACTGAGTGATTTGTTTCTGGAAATGTTTATAACCTTCTTACGACGTTCTGCAAAAATATTTCCAGAAGAAGAAGGAGGGAGAAGAGAAAGTTCTAGGGGTGATGATAGCTCCTAAAATATGGCTACATGCTTTGTTTTTGTCTGCGTAAAACCTTCGTTGGTTTCTTTACACACGCGCAGACACACAGGGCCTGATTGTGACAGTATTTTACCACCATGGTTTTTACTCTTGTCTGAGATCTTTCACCACTGCCATGATGAACCATCAGGTACAGGTGCTGCTTGTTTGCGCCTATTTGTGTCTTATAATGGCGCTAACTAGGAGTCACTGGTGCGACGCAGCTCATTTGCGGCTACCCTTTGGACCCCCACCGCCCCCCGACTATTCCTAGGCCCCTCGCCACCGTCCACTTGGACGTGATCTGGTTCTGCTGTGTGTTTTTTTTTTAAGTGCCAAGAACCATAGAGAAAATAATAATATCGGCGGCACCGTTTCGGAAGTGAAAACTTTTGCAAAAAACAATAAAGAACCAACAGCTTTCTAATGCACTGGTTCGAATCCAGGCGGGTTTTTTTTAAAAGAGATATTTTTTGTTGCAGCAATGGCAGGAGCTCGTTTTTACAACACGGAGCTGTTTTATGGCCCTGTAGAACAGGATAGGTGTCGGGATGAGAGCTCTGCACTGTAGTATTAAACCATTCAGTGGCCTTTAAGCCGCTGATTAACATTTGCAGAGGTGGGAAAATAGAATACCTAGACGGTTAGATGACGGTTAGAGTAAAAACACAACCCGACTAAGGACTGACAAGCACGTGGGAATAGAAATGTTAGTGTTGTAACATTAAAAAATATGAAAAAAATGCATGTTTGGTGAATTGTCTTATTTTTATTTTGCGTGAAAATGTGCTATAAATGTGCGTGATGTAAGTTGAATTTTTAAAAAATATTTCTATTGTAATTTCTCGTGTTGTTACAATAATAAGTGAAGTATGCAGGCTAATAACAGTGCTGTGTAACTGCAGTCGTTGACTCACTGACTTTCTCCATCACATTTTCACGCCAGTATCAACTTGTATCTTCTGCCCTTTCTATCCACATTAAAACACACACACACTCTCTCTCTCTCTCACACACACACACACACACACACACTCACACACCGCCATTTTCCCTGCACCACAGAAACAACACCCAAGTGCACGATCCAGGCGTGGACGTGCCTGGCCTGACAGTGCTGCCCTGCAGCCCCGCTGGACTGTCCTGTCACAGCAGAACCAGGGAGGATGTCTGCGAGACTAATAATAGCCCACTACTCTGATGTCACCGGGGCATCCATGTCAGGAAACGTTCTGGAGATTCCGTTGAGGAAACACAGCAGTGCGGAGGAGGCCGGCAGAGAGAGAGGGAGAGGCAGAGAGACACAGAGATAAAGAGGGAGAGAGAGAGGGTGTAGGGGGGGAGATCACCGGCCCCCGTGTGGCTGAGAGACAACATTGGCAGCAGCCTCTGCAACAGCTCCCTGTGCTGGAGAAAACTACAAATTACCCACGTCACCGTCCCAGGGCCAAGGTTGGTGGGTGTGACCAGAGAGAGGAGCTCCTATAGCCTTGATCTCCGTGTGCAGCGTCGGTCTTTGTCAGACCAGCCCTCCCTTCACCACCACCAGGAAGTGGGATTTACATATTCACCATGAATTTATTTGTTAAATAAAAAAAAACTATTTGCACGAAAGAAAAAAACATGCAGCTGATGTGTCGTTGGTGCTGGTGCACGGATCGTCCTGTTGTTCTTTATCACCTACGTCACTCTAACCATAACCACATTGGACCCGAGCTAACCCTAACAAGCATGACCAGAAACCATGCAGACAAACCTGCTGCTGCTGTGGGAGCCGTTTGATCCACAGACACCCAGACAGACAGGACGTCTAATCTGCAGAATCAAAGGATGGACCGACTCACACCCAGGTCGAAACCTTGGAGTTTGTACTCAGGCCATAAAACCTGGCCGAAAACACAGAGCACAAACACACACTCCCTCTCTTCCCTGTATCTGTCTCTCAAACACACACACACACACACACATCTATTTTCTCCAGCTCAGAAGACAAAATCCAGGTTTATATCAACATGCTTTAAACCGCATCATGCGTGAAAACGTACACATTTTACAAGGTCGATAAAGTGTATTTACTGGGCGTGTCAAAGCTGGCAAAGTTACCTGCTGTAGTTTAATGTGAGAGGTCGAAGTTGATCTTTGTACACATTCCATTTTGTGTCCCGCCTCTCTCCCATTGGCTGTGCCGGCCGCGGCACACACTTCCGGCCTCCTTGATTCCTCTTTATTGCAGCAGGTTAGAGTTGAAGGCCTTGACATTATTGAAGTTCAAAGACTACATTTCATTAAGAATTCACGCGCAATTACCGGCCGCACATGCGCACGGATGAGGACAGTTTACATACAGACACACACACACGCGTGCGCGCACACGAAGGGATATTAGTAAATATTAACTCCAGACCAACAGGGTTAGAGTGGGTTTGATACAAGAAAAAAATACACACTCACACACTTGGAAATAAGCGTAACTCACGCAGACACACACACACACACACACAAACACACTAAAACAGTGAGGATGTGTTTTGTCAACATGTCATACACCACATGTTGACAACACCACTCAATACTATTATAATAAAACTATGAGACCGTAAAAAAGAATAAAATACCCTTGAATTGTCGCTACACCAGAAATCCACGAGTAAATATATTTAAATATTTATATATATAGCATAAAAATATATAATAGAAATATATCTCTCACTCTCTCTATGTTTGTGTATACATGTATATATTTATATATACATGTGGCCACACAAATATATAAATATACATGTATTTGTGTATATGCATTAGTGATTATAAGCTATGGAATATATTTATACATTCAGATATATATATATACATATACAAGTAAATGCATGCACACCATTTATGTATGTATTTTATGTATACACATAAACCTGTATTTGTGTTTATACATAGAAATATAAGCAGTGTAATATATGGAATATATGCATTTTATATTACATTTATACGAGCATGTACACGCGCATATATCGCTATACGTATACGCATATACACGTAAATATACCTATGCATCTGTATATTTTCATAGGTGTGTACAAGCAACGTAATATGTGCAAATAAAGTATATATATATCTATTGACATATATGTACAAGCATATAGACACGTACATGTGTCGTCATATGTACACACATATAAAAAATAATTTGTGTATAACAAAGTAATATATTAAACAAAGTATTTTTAAACATATATACTGACATATATGAACAAGGATATACACATACATGTCGGTATATTTATACAAAAATATAAGTATACCTATATATTTGTATATAGATATAAATATATACCCAGGTGTGTGTAAAAGCAAAATAGTATATGTTATAAAATATATTGGTATATTTATACCCATATATAAATATACCTATGTATTTTTGTACATTTCTATGTGCTACAGGCAAAGTAATATACGTAAATAGAATCTCTAAAACATACATACACAGATATAGTCACATACACAGTATGTACAAGCTTATACACACACGTACACATGTCCCTAAATTTATATACATAAACACAGGCATGGGAATATAAAATATACCTTAATATATTTATATAAATATATACCTATACTTATATGTGCCAAACATGCTTTGACAATGGCTTTCTTTCTCAGACAGAATCAAACAGAGAGCTGTTCAGGGCAGTTGTTGTGCAGGGGAGCGGAGGGGGAGGAGGGGGACGAGGTTTGCTCTGCACACACAGACCGAGTTCACGTCGAAAGCCTTTCTTTCTAGCACCTCGGACATCCAGTCCGGCTTGTTTACTATTTACTGCAGAAGTGAACACCATTCCCCCCCGAACAGACGGTGCAATTAAGAGAAAAAAATAGCCATTTAGTGCCCCTGTCTTTATGGCAGTGTCTAGACTCCAAGAGTGGAGATTGGGTTTAGTGGGCACTAAAAGAGGTTATCCTTCCACTCTCTTTCTCCACATTTTTGAAGCATGGAGCCCTGTGTTCTCCTATAGAGCTCTAACCTGAAATTAGCTCCTCGCTTCTGGCAAGTGTGGACCCGCCGACAAACTGGGTCGTAACAAGCACCACCAAAATCTAACCACCGCAAACGTGTGTTATCACCATGGAGCAGGAGTTAACACGACGGTAAAGCTGTGTGAAAATGACCTGTAGCCATGCAGTCCCACGACAAACACACAGAACAGTCAGTAAACAAAGGGGCCGGAGTTGGAATAAGGCGAGAGAAGAAAAAAAAAAAAACCCACAAACAAACAAATAAATAAACAACAATATCAGAAAAATCACGACGCCTTCAATGTTTGCCTATACATTTCTGTTTATTTCATAGGTATTATATTAATAATGATACACAGGCCAAACAATCTGTTCTTCCTCTCTGGAATCCAAAGCACCAATGTCTGAAGCAAAATAATTTAAAAAGTTTTTTGTTTTTTTTAAATCTTCCTTTTTTTCTCTCCTGTTCTTTAAAGCTGTTGAAGTGAATGGAAAAAAAGCAGCAAAGATGAGTAAAAGGTAAAATTCAACTTACGCCTATTTACAGTCACGAATGCACAATTGCATAGGCTTCTCTGTACAGGAGGAGGTGAGTGTGGTGGAGGAGTGGGCGGTGGGGGTACTTTCACAGATCGGACGTCACAGTTCTCACCCGAGAAACGAACAATTTGATAGAAGTCGCTCAAAACTCTATATCCTCTGGTCGGAGAAATATTTAGATTTTCTATATACAGGGACCAGAGGGGGACGAAGAGAGGGGAGGAGTGGGATGGGGATGGTAGAGGGGGGAGACAGGCGAGAGACGACGGGGAGGTTGGGGACGGATTGGGGGTTAAAAGTTGTCTGTTCGTTACATTAGATATTAACAAATATGTATATATGAACAAGAGGATTAAACACAAGGGGATTCGTGATAAATAGAGGGTGAGGGTTTTTTTCAAGAACAGCATATAAATGATTATTCTAACCACGCAGGGCCTTTCTGGGGGATCAGCTGCGAATTCTTGGCCGCCTGCAGGGCGGCGAGAACATGGCGACTTGGTCCCACTGCTGGCCTGGCTTTACTCCCCTTTACTGTCCTCTTTAACATTGCACTGTAGGTGAGATGGGCTCCTTTCAGAAGAACAAAAATAAAAATAAAAATAGGAGGCGTATGCCCCGGGATTACAATTCAATGAGATTAGAGTAGACCCCTCGTGCCACTGACCCAGACCGTGACACGTTCCGCTTCGGCTCACAATAGGGGGTTTCCAGAGAAATACTGCAGCCGATCTCTGCTCAGCTTCTTCTCTTTCATTCTCCTGTTCTGGAACCAGATCTTCACCTGGCGGTCGGTGAGGTTGAGCATTCGGGACAATTGAAGCCTCTTCTCTTTGTTGATGTAAACGTTAAAGAAGAACTCCCGCTCCAGCTCCCGGATTTGGAACTTGGAATACGGACACCTCTTCTTCCTTGTGCGGGGAGTGCCTGGGAAAGCAATAATAAATTGTTAAAAAAAATGCCTAAAAATTGCAATAAAATTACAGATTTTTTCACGGTTAATTGACAATAAATGGATAAAGACAACCGGGGTTCCCGGGCTGAGGTGGTGCCAAACGCTGGCATTAGTGAAGGCAATGATATCATTTCAGTCCACATTCATCAGGGCGCAGTGGCCCATGTGGGCTGTCAGATTAGAGCCGACATGGAGAGTGTTAAATATCCGGATTGCTCGGAGTAAACAATATCAACTTACGGCTTCTAAGTACGTGTTTATCTGTTGCAAATGCACAACAACAAATGTATTCGGTCGCATTATGTGCGCCACATTCCTCCGCAGCTAAACCAACAATTTACACACTGCTTTTTGGCGGACACTTGAAGTGGATTGGACGGCTCTGCAGTGGCCTGTGTGGACCTCAGCTGCCCTATAACGTGGTATCAAACAGGTGACTGGGGAAATAGATTATTTTTATTGTGCGTGTGTGTAAGAAGGAGAGAGAGAGGGGGGAGAGAGAGAGTGAGAGGGGGAGATGGTGAGTGAATGAGTGTGTGTAAGGGACACACACACACTCAGCTCTGGTCAACCTATGGAACTGCAGGGCTGTAGCCTACTGTACATGGAGCTACCCACAGAAATAGACTGTATGAGTGAACCATACAGTGTCTGATATGACTTAGGAGTTTATTTTAATTTAATGATTTATCATCCTGATCCACAGTGTTAAGATAGATGGCAGGTGGGATGTTTGGAATGAAATAATCCTGCAGATTGGAATTAGGAATAATAATAAAAAAATACACAGCAATTTTCATCAGGCAGAAGTGGACACCAGGGGGGTGGCAACAACTATTAGTCACTATTCTAGCAGTTAATCTAAAATAAAACTTCATAAATATAAATCAAGCAGATAAGTAGGATAAATATAAGAATGGTAAGACAGAAAGACACGTATACAGGCAGCGAGGCAAATAGACATATAGATATATAGATAGACAGACAGATAAACAGACAGACAGATAGATAGATAGATAGATAGATAGATAGATAGATAGATAGATAGATAGATAGATAGATAGATAGATAGATAGATAGATAGATAGATAGATAGATAGATATGAAGACAGATATATAGATATATAAAACATAGCTAAATAGATAGATAGACGGATAGATAGACCTATATATACATAAATAAAGGGCGAATTTAACCGTAAATTATGTAATAGCCAGTGCAGCGTGACTCTCTCCCGGTTAAAGCCATGGCTAAACGTAAAAAAAAAATCACCAAGACGCCAAAAGCAATGTTCTGCCCAATTGGCTTTTACTTTCGACAGCCCGGACGAGAAATATCCCCTTTAAAAAAAAAAAAAAAGAAAATCCACGACGCAAGTTCACGATCAAAGTTAACATTAGTCACAATAGCTCTTCTCTCTGTTAAAAATTTCACAGACTCTCACCACAGACAGTCAGTCCTGTGTGCAACATCTCCGGGTTCTTTTTTTTCTTCTTCTTTTTATTTGTCAAAGCGCCTTTCCCATCGTAAAAATTCTTCCCCGTTGCAAGAAAGAGCTTTGTAGGGTTATAATAAAATCCTTTGAATGCTTATAAAACTCCACATAAAATCTGACCGACAAAACACCGGGCTGGTCCCCTTAACCTACCCCCAGTTTACAGCCTCGGTATACCTACTCGAGTGGCTGCTCTTGCTGCCGCTGCCGTCCTTGGTGGTGGCGGAGGAAGAAGTGCACGAGCCTGAATTCGTATGTTCCTCCTCATCCTCCGGCTCTTTGTCCTGCTCCGGAGCTCCGGGAACGGAGGCTGTCGACTGCTGCTGCTGCTCCTGCTGCTGCTGCTGCTGCTGGGAGTCGCTTTCCAGCTTCCCCCCTTCGCCCTTTTGTAAACAATTGTCTGACTGATTGTCCGTGCTGCTGCAGTATGCGGTCTCGAAGAAGCGGTCGAAACCCTGCGGAAGGACGTTGTTTTTCCCCACGCCGGAGTAAAAACCTGTGGAGGGGTGGTTGGAGCCCGGGTGGGTGTGATGGTGATGGTGGTGGCTGTACACGCTCTCGTTCTTCATGAGCATTTCTGTCATGGTGGATGGTGGAAGACAGTCTCTATGCACCAGATCCTCTCCCGAGTAGCACGATGCATAGTTGCTCCGGTGGTGCCATTTACTCGCTGGGTCTAAGCCGTACGAAACTTCCCGGACCGGCTGCACTTGCGAGAGGTTCGTGGAATAAGGGTAGCTGATTTGCCGGGACGGGGCCTGTGGAAGAAACGAGGAGACGGCGGAAAACTCGGGGACGTAGTAGGTGCAGCTGGGGAGGTAGATGTTGGACGCGCAGCCAGTCCTGTCCCCAAACTCGGATGTCCGGTCTTTGCGCGTCTGGGAGCAGAAGTTGCCCAGATTCACAGAGTTAAACATCTTTCGCTCTCCCGTCCTCCGTGCTATAGATAGATGTTTTGGATACGAGCTGCAGCAGAAGGGGAAAATTTGGGAAGGCGAGATGACGCGCAATCCGTCTAAGTCGCCCCGCAGACACGTGATCGAAAGTAGATATTGTCATATATCAATTTGGAAGACTTGGATGTGTAGGAGTGGTTGGCTTTAGGTAGGACCGAGGAGGTTCAAACGAATCACTTTCAAACACCACGGGCGCACTGTGAAAACCAGTAACAGAATCCTGTTTGCTGGCTTATGACAATTAGACAGAAATGTGCTGTGTGTGTTTATGTTTATGGGCTGCTGTTAGCCTAGCTCGACAGCCGCGGCTCCTTAAACAGACACAGCACAAAGCTGCAGAGTGGAGCCTGAGCCATGACTTTAACACAGTCAGGTAAGACTATCACTATCATTCATGTAATTATCATTAAAATCACCAATATTCACCACGTGACCCATTTTTCACTGCCAGTGATGCTGATTTGATCAGGATATGTTTCTGAAACTGACTGTGCAAAAAATATATATTTATATACACAAAAATATATTTTTCCCCAATATGTCTCATATTACTGCATCAGATATAGGAATATATAGGGAGGACACGCCCCTGGAGGTATCAATCTATAAGAAACGCAATCTTTTCAGCCTCTTACTTTTTTTTTTGGTAAAGAGTTAAGGAGTGAGTGATGCCTCGTTCACCTCCTGCACATCTTTACTCCTTAAATATGCAGGAGATCTTATATTGACCCTTTTGATCCTCCTTTTTTTTTAATAGTGCCTACATAAATCTGCTGCACACATGAGTGTACATGCAACACAGTTGTGGAAGAGTCGAGCTGCTCTGTTTTATTTAACTTGTGCAACATATTCATTTATTCATATTCTCGTCATTTTTTTTCCACCTCCACCTCCTCCACCTTCCTCCACCTTCCTCCCCCTTTTTTCACCAGATGAAAAAATCTTGCTGGATCGGTGCTGGACGACTATAATTATGTTGTAAAGTTGGAGTTGAACGAATGGTTAGGCAATATAGAATACACTGCACACATGTTGGCCGAGCCCGCTGGAGTCATCGGCCCACTCTCATTACTCTCCCTTTGACTTTGGATCATGACTGAGCCCCATGAAGGACAACTGCACGTTCACGATCCAGGTTTTCTGGATCTTTCGTGGTGGAACGAGGCCACAGGAGCTCATGGAAGTGTTTTCATTCCACACAAAACACTCAATTATTCCTCTCACATTTATTATATCATCACCGCTCTAGTTTGGAGTATCTACAGAGAAAGAAAACAACCCAAAAAGTGTGTAAAAAAACTGCTGAGAATGAATAAATTCAATCCAATCAACTGTTGCAGTCGTTTATTTATTATTATTTTGTGTTATCTTTATTTTTCTGACTGGCAGACCGTCCGCTAAACGACCACTCACAGGCCAGTCAAAGTGGACATATTGACCGGGCAGCCATGGGAAAATATCCGTTGTTTTGCACTAAAATAAAAACAAGTCCCCGCTGATGCTGCGAGCTGCTGTGATCACTTTATTTCCCGGCGAATGTCCACCGTCCTCTCCAACAGACTGTTAAAGAGAGCGCGGTGTCGCGCGGACTGTTTTTTAACAAATAAAACGCAATAAAGTGAATGGTCTGGAGTGGAGATGCGCCTGCGTGTTGGTGCCTGCGTCATTGTAAACTTTTAATTGTACTGTCGAGGCCCATCCTCGACTCTTTATAGACTAACTGATACTATCACCAGGTGAAATTAATATGATGGCCCATTGTTTATGATGATAGGCTGCTTCCTCCACGTCGCAATAGACCCTTGAATTACTGTCCAATATTCCATTCCAAATAGGAGTACTTCAGGGACACCTGTGTTGCTGTTTTTTTTTTAAATAATCGAAAACAAAATCGATTATTGTTATTTTTTAAGGAGGTTGTTGGTGTTTTTGTTTAATTTCCAAAGGGACGGGGTTGGTGGTGCGTTCAGTTCACCGTCACCAGTGAACGTGATCGACCACGGCGTCCAGACGTGTTGGTACAAAAAAAAGGTGGAATTGGCATCAGCTTGTTTATTACACCCGCAGACAAAAGGTTGTCTCACATGATGCATCCTGCATCCAAGTACAAAGAAAGCAGACAGCTGTCCAGACACAGCACTTGAATTTGACCACTAAAATTCTCCTCTCCGTCCACCATAAAAAGCCCGAATGGCTGTAGTAACGCTGGATTCCTTTTGTTCTATAGAAAACCATAAACGACGAGAATGAGTGGAATTTGGATTTCGGCAACGAGATATTCTTACACCGGTGAGGCCGATGCTTCCACACAGCACAGAATCTGCACAAACATGCCTGCATAGTAATGTCGGAGGTGGGAAAAAAATAATAAAAAAAATAAATAAACGCAAAACATTTCAAGTCAAACGACTCCTGAATAAAATATAAGCTGAATGGTAAATTAAAGAAAATGCAACATTTTTTCCGTGGTGGATTTGTATGATGTCCAAGCGCTGATGTCATGAGCAAACGCAGCAGTGAAGATATTTTGTGCAAACATTTTGGCCTGTAGCCCATGGACACATGCTGGACACATGCTGCAACATTGCGCATTTTGCGCAGTCGCATAACAATAGCTGTAATTAATGTCACTGCTTCAGTTTTTTTATCTGTGCAAAAATATGTTAAAAAGTTACATTTACAAATCAGTGACCAGCCGCCTCTTATATGTAGTAAATATATATACAAATGACACAATAATAAGTGAATAATAACAGATAAAGTCACTTTTTCTTGGCTAAAATATCAGTTAAAAACTGCAAAAACGTGTTATTATCCTGGCAGATGAAACAAAACCTAAAACCAATACAGAAAAAAATAGATATTTCCACTTTTTTCTGCAAAATAATTTCCATAAAACCATGTGACGGCCTGGGATGAATAAGTAAGAAAAAGACACATGGGAATTAATAGCAAGCGTTTAAAAGTTATTATAGTTTTTCTCTCCTCTCAGGTCAAGTGAAAAGGCAGAAGATCTGGGTCTGAACACACACACTGACACACACACACACACACACACACACACACACACACTGACACAGCTGAGGCGTTTAAAGCAATAGGAAATAGTGATACCGGTCGCACTATCCGTCATAATGTGGCAAATATCCGCGCTCGGCGTCCATCCTGAACATTGGATTAGGACAGCGGATAGTGTTGCGAAGGTGCGCAAAGATCACGATTCAAAGAGTTGGGATTCCCATGTGTTTATTCCCCCTGCGTGGACGAGTCGCAGCAGCAGCAGCAGGAGCAGCAGGAGCAGCAGAGGCTTGATAAACTTCTAGCATTAGGACCCAGCAAAGTTTGATTGGGCTGCGCCAAATGAGCAGGGCTAAGCATATGCAGAGTTTGCACGCAAAGGGGTCTGTGTAAGTGTGAGTTATTAAGCGTCTTTATTCTGCATAAGAGCAACTCGACCAACGATGCGGCGATATATATTTTAACGCGTTTGCCAATAGAACCTCACATCTCAGGAGGAGGGAAGGTGTTTGCAGGCGTTTGCCATTTTTACACCTTAAAAAAAAGCACACATCAGTGCGCCACTCTCTTCACAGCCCTGGCTGTGGAATGTCAGCTATGTATTGGTGGCCATAATTACAATGGTTAACATAGGTGTCACCCTCGAGTTACGAGGAACGAGCAGTTCAGGAAAAAAAAAATGACGCACCCAAATATCACACCGTTTCGGCTCTGAGTCGATACATCCTCCGCCAGAAAACACAAACCCCACCACACACACACACACACACACACACCCTGACACCAACACACTCACCGGCTTCATTTCACCAGGAGTCGGTGTCAAGGCTAAAAGTGGGAACCGTGCAATCCTGTTACCGTCCCCTCGTGGCCCAGATAGGTTTTAATTGGATGCAAGTCGTGCAGTTAAACGTGCTTGAGTTGCAAACGCTCTCAAGACACTTAAAATAAAATAAAACACAGAAAAAAAAACCCAACTGAGGTCAGAGTCGATGCACAGGACGTGCGGCGTCAGTGGTGACAACAAGAGTTTACAAGATAAGGACGTGTGTGACTGTTACATCTCCAGAGTGTATTTCTCTTCCAACCACCAGGACATAAAGCTTTCACAACAATGTGTTAACTTTTTTTATTGCTAGTATTAAATGATATCACATCACCAGGAATGGTGACTGCTGTCTGCTGCTCCTTTGCTCTTATTTAGAAGTCTGGGAAATAAGAAAAATAAGAAAAAAACAAAACGGATTTTTTTTGGACAAAAAAGAAAATTCAATATTTATTAATTTTTTTTTTTTTTTGATGGACCAGTTCTACAGACTGTGCGCCGCCACAGGCCGGGATGAGTTGAGACGTATATATATATTTAGTTGCGGTCTCAACTATATTTCTATTTATAGATGAATAAATGCGTATAACATTTTAATTCCGAGGCTACAGAGCATTTATTGTGAGTGTACAACCCTTCGAAAGTACCATATGTACGAGAATAGACTCTGCCTTCGGCCATTGCGCACAGAGTGGCGCAGTGTTGCGCCTTATAAAACATTTTGGATTTTCACCGCCTACAGGTGACTTGAGGCTTTTCTACAAACATCAAATCAGACTAGAATGTTTTTTTTTATTTTATTTTTACTATTTTGTGATTCAATATTCGATATTAACTCAGTGCTATGAGTTAATTGTCAGTGCGCCTTTATTTGGGTGTGCAATTGTGCGGTAAAATAAATCTGTTAGTTCACGAATAATTATAAATTTGTTTTGTCATTCGAGATGAATTTGTATACTTTTATTTATTTAGGAAAATATTTTGGATTTTTATTTACCACACTATTACCGTAATATCCTGTGTTTTTATGCTGTTGTCATTTTTCTTTACTTTTTTTCGAGAATTATTCGAACCCAAACCCCGGCCTTGTGCGACAGTGACTCGGTTCCATGGAGCTCAACCAACAGGGCTCATATCTGAGCTCCACGACTCTATGATATGTTTTTGAAAAGCCTGTTCAAACACTTAGTGTCTGGTGTGTTTTCTCTGCCGTCTGAGCTGCAGATTGTCTTCCTCTGTCTTGCAGGACGTCCTGATTTCTCTGAGCCCACAGAGGGGTTTAGTATTAAATATTCCTGTCTATAAACTAGTCTGCACCAGGTTCGGACTCGGGGCTGGATTCCATGGACTCCAGTCTGGACCAAGTCGGACTAACAGGTGACCAACATAAAAACAATGTCCATACAACGAAAATTAATGCAGGAGCAGAATCCAAGCTGGGACAACGGTGCAGCTCTGCATACTTGACCTTCAGTCAGTCCCTTCAGGCCCAAGCATCGCTGTGACCAGTCCACCCAGATTACTACACATTCACACGTAGCTGGAGGGGCAGACTGGAACGGGCAGATGGGCAACATAAACGCAGCAGGAAGGAAGGAAATGACGTGGAATTAAATTAAAGTAAAGGATAACAGGCGAGGATGTGAGGTACAGATCTACAGATTGGTTACACGTCCCATTTGCAAGGATGGGGGACAAAAGAAAAAAAAATTATTTACGCGTGATTCCAGTGAGGCTTTACGCAGACATGTGGAGTGAATATAAAAATAAAGGGCTTTTGATTTGGAAAGACAACATCAGTCAATTGTGGCGTTCTCCTCTGAGGTCTGGGAGGAATTTTTTTCTCCCCTCTCGGTGTGTCTCCCTCTCAGGGCAGCAATCAAACATCCACAGTGGCGAAGGTAGATTGAAAATCAGATTGCTAAAAGGTACATTTTAGTGAGAAAGAAAAAAAAACTTGAGCAGCTCATAGAGAAGTCATTTCAAATCATGTGAAAATCAATAGGCAGGCGTTACAAGAGGATTGAAGCGATATGGATCTCTCATGTGGAAAGATTCCACCCTAACCTATGTCTCTGTTTCACATCCAACACCCCGCTCTCTCGCACGAGAAACCCCGCGCGCGTCCACGCACACAAATCCTCAGGAGGAATAACACGGCTTTCCATTTCTCTAAGCCAGCTCGGTACCATAAACGGTGGAAGGGGTGGCGGGGGCGTAGACCACATGCCACACAAGTTCTCTGCGAAGGGCACTGTGAAGCTCACTGACCTTTGGGACGCAGAGACAGGCCGCCATAAACAGATTTAGCCAGTCTCAAAGTCAAAAGTGCTCCAGGAGCAATGAAAGACCTATTGTAAAGACCTGCAAAGCCTGCCGAGATTTTATCCTGCTTTACAGACCAGATATCGCGAGGCTGCTGTGTGGGAAGACTGCACATTTGGCGACTGCACATTTGGCGTTATCTAAAAAACAAACATATTTTTATATATTTTCCTACATTTCTTACACACCGTGTTAATAAATGATCTCATGCACATGCAAAGTCATGCAGCTGCAGCTGCGCTGCAGTGTTTATATATGTGGTGGAGGGCAAAGATGGCAGGTAAAGGCAACTGAGAGAGGGGGGGATTAGGAGAGAGGGGAGGCTCAGTTTAATTTGTCGGATGCCAGAGAGCAGCGTTACATGTCACACATGACAATAACAAGGAGACGGAGACACCTGAACAAACAGGCTGCACAGACAAGTGGCTCCTCGGCTCAACACAACACAGCAGTCAAAGCCCGGTTTGAAGTTCAAGTTAAGACTGCATGTTCCCCAAGTTCTCCATGTTCCTCATTCTACCCCATGTCCATATGCGTCAAGCACAAACCAAACAACAGCCTTGGCAATGATGCAGCTCCAACAACTGCGTCTTTTTTTCTTGCACAGAAATCACGCTACCAGCCTGAAAACACAAACTAACATTTTGTTAGTTTGTCTCACGAGCACTTGTTCCATCACAATATCCTGCCTTGTTCTCCAGAGAAGATCTGACCTTTTCGAGCCATAAGTTTTTTTGTAGCTTCACTGCAAACATGACAACGACGACTGCTGTCCGCCAAGATAAAAATCAGCAATCATTGACTAAAAAAAGAATCCCGCAAACATACTTTTGGACATCAGGTCACGACATACAGACTTGATTAATATATATGTCGCCACTGCGCATGTCGGTTTAGTGTTTCCATTTACAAACAGAAAACATATAAAAGCAAGCAAAAGTAAAAAAATCAACCTAATTAACTTTTTATTTGCAACGACCACCGGTTAAATTTTAAGAGCGCATATAAGGAAGATGCTTGCAGGGGGACCTGCATGTCTTCGGGGTAAATATGTTTAACACTTCCGACTGTAGGGGTATTTTTTGGGGGTCTCTCCTTTATGTTTCCAGATCAGCCAAAACTCAACATGTTGCGTCCTTCAATTTTATTTTTTCATTATTTCGCAATAGTTTGTTTAACAGCCGCGGTGGTAATTATCTAGAGTTGATCTGGTTATTTCAGAGTGTGGTTGACTTGGTTAACGGAGATCGACGTTAACATGAATAATAAATGCTGGAGGATGAAAGTCAATAAAGACAATTGAGGATTATTTTGTCTCATCGTTTGGTGTCCAAGACCCTGGGGTTCTTAACGTCGGGGACGGAGATGAATTCAGTCCAAATTGGTTCCACGTAAAAGCTTGACGCGTTTGCTTTCTTAGTAATACGGCGTCTCTCTTCTTCCTCAGGTGCTAGAGTTAATGTGAGTTTTTTTTTCCAATGCGGGAAAATATATTTCCATCAGACACATACATGAAAACACGAGTGAATGTATGTATCAATGCACGTATCAATATATGTATTTATCGTCATGTTTACTAATATTTAGTTTCCCTTTTTGGGATTATTTGCAACCTAGTGTTGCTTAATGATGCTCTCAATGATGAATGGAAACGTTAACTCTAACGACTAACCGAATAGCAGCGCTCCCGAACGAACTGTAGCGAATAGTCGAGGAATACATTGCTTTATATATATTGAAATAAACAGAGAAAAATCTATGTTTTTGATGGACTATTTTTGATTAGTGCATAAAAAGCAGTATAGACTAAATATAGATGTATATAAATGTATATACAATACAGACACAGTATACATACACATATGTACATGTAGCAAATACTAATAGTATATAGTGGATATATTAGAGAGAAATGGCTGTGATTGAAGGTACAAATAGTCAAACTGCAGTGCAGCAGAATCGCAACGGTGATGAAATCATTCCCACACAATAACTGATTCAAGACATTGTGTAAAAATAAATATGTGGTTTATGTTTTGCACTCGTCGTCTTTTGTCCGCTGATGTGTGTGTGTGTGCGTTCCGAACACACAGTTCCAGTACACACAAGCCACGCCAGGCCTTCCCCTGCCGCGCCTGCGCAACGTCTGACCTCATCACTGAGGCAGCAACTCAGAACCCACTGTAGGAACTTCATCTCATTGAGATTGAAGGCGAACGCATTGATGCTTCAGCCCAGTGAGCTGACGTGAAGAAAACACTCACACACACACACACACACACACACACACTCACACGGACTCACACTGCACAGTCCTTGTATTGCTTTACACCTCCCCACCAGCAGGGAGAGCCTCACAGATGTGTTTATTGTACACACCTCTATGTGGTTTTGTAAAGATGTAATGTTAGGGTGAGATGGATTTCTTCACCCTCTCTGCTGGTGCATGGCGCCCTGCCTTCTAATGCAGACCAGAGAACAGGATGGACGGCTGGTCCGGGAGGCCTGTGTGTGTGGAGCACTGGGGTGTAACCCTATCACTGCTTTACACAACCATTGCATGTTTAGCTGCACTGTTATGGGCTTGTAGCAGAGCAGTGACACTGATTGGGGTTCAACTTCAAGGAAAACCTATGAAAAACAGGGGAGGTGGAGAGAGGAGGGGGGAGTGAAAGAGGGGGAGACTAAAAATCTATGGACTGGATTATTTCATATAACGACAAACGGGAGTTGCACTCGCAGTCAGGTGGTGTGTTTATATACGTGTGTGTGTGTGTTACGGCCGTTTTGCCCTGAATACTAACATATATTTTGTTTGTTTTTTTACACCGGAATAGTCATCACAATAAAACAAGGACAACCAGGAGAGACGTTGAGGTTTACACGAACACACAGAAAACAAAACACTCCTGTCAGACACACAGGAATTCAACCGTGTGAATGCTCAGACGCATTATATATAATAACAACAATAATAATAATTGTTATTATTATTATTATACCATTTACCCCACTGCAGTGGAGGCATGCTGCAGGTCAGCTGAGGGAATTACACCAGCCCACAGTGAGTGTAAGGCAGGACGCTCACAGACACACACGCCAGTAAACATCTCAGTATTCTTGTTTATTGAAGACCTTACGCATATACATTCATATCATTATTACTTTTACAAGACAATGTAGCAATCCTTACAAGCGCAAAGAAGGGAATGCAGTGAGAGACGTAAATATGAAAAGGAACGATAACAAACAACTACTACACTGAGTTCTCTGTAAATGCCATGTTGTGAGAAAAAAAATAAAAAATATTTATATATTTATATATATATATATGTATAACCCTTGCATACCGTATCTTATATATGCACTCATGGCAAATATTATATATTAGGCCTAACTCTGCCGAGGTCGCCATTACAGACAGGCTATGGAATGCGATATTTGTACAAGACCGTTAATAACATAAAGCACTATGGTAACATGTGTCATTTTAATTTTATTATTATTATTTTTTTTTACAAAGTTGTACACGAAGACAATGTAAAATAATGAGACGCTGCATGGAGACAGTATGGGATAAATGAGACTAACGCCCCCATGGGTCCATCTATGATGATGATAATAATAATTATAGTAATGGTAGTCACGATCATGATAATAATAATAATATTAAATGTACTTAGTGACGTTTGAGGTTGTGTTCGCCTGCTTCTCATTTAGTAATTTTTCTTTTTTTTAGAAAGTAAACTAAAAAAAAAGTACTAACTCAGAGATAAAAGTGGCCAAAGAACATGATTTATAATAATTTCACATCAATAACATGCTGCAAATACTTTTTTTCACCGCTATAGATAGCTTACTCATAATACATGACAGAGAATTGCATTCGCCCCGAACGCAGGGAACACACAGGTAGGCCTGGGGTAGATATTCTGAATTTTTTTTTTTTTTTTTACACTTATTTACTTTTAATTCTGAGCACCATAGATTCAGAAGTATTTCTCTTAGACCTTTAAAAAAAACCTCAGTCACCTCCGCGGACCCGTGTGAGGCCTGAAATAAAATGCCATGACGCCGTTGACTAGTTTTATACCCTTTTGTTGAGTAAATATACTTCTGTTGAACCCTCTTTCTGATCGGGACCTGTTTCAATAATAGCAGCTCAAAACCCCGAGTTTACACGGTGATCTCACCCAGGTACAGAAACGCTGCCCGGTGCGGACGTCTGTGCTGTCGGTTGGTGACGCGCAACGAAAGTGACAAATGAGAGCAAATCTCGAGTTACGTGTGAACGCGAGAACAATGTCGATTAATCAGTACTCATAAATATGTGGATATGGATCACGATGCGGGTTTTCCAACCCTCAACCATCCCTGCATCCACCCCATCCCTCAGACTTCCGTGACTTCCTGTCCGTGACCGTGAACGTGCCCACGACGTGTGAGGAAAATATGGAGGGCGCACAGACGTGGTTGTGGCTGTAGTAAAGAGGTGGAGGATGGATTCTCCTCCATCAGTGATTGAAGGGGGAAATAACTGCGCGGATGTGGCTTCAGTCTGCAGCCTGGTTCCATAATATTTTGCTTGTTTAGGGTTGCGAAACCAACATTGTCGTCATTGCGTTTTTAAGCAAAACAGACGACATTGACCAAACACATGGTTACCTATCATGAACCCACCCCTCCCTCAACCGAACCCCACCACCCCGATAGATGAGAAAAACGTCTGTACGCAACCGGCACAGAAACATCTCACAGCATTAGTGTGCGTTAATATACCAACCATGGAGGACAGCTTTAAAAGCCAGATACTGGTTTGTTTTGGGACTGGTGCAGCCCGCACTTGCGGGGACTAAAAACAAAAACAATAATAATAGTAAAAAAAATAATACTGTTATAAACAAAAATGTTGACATATCTGTCTGTAATTTAAAAAATGAATACGTGAGTGCATGCTTTGAAAGAAGACATAAGGAAGCGCAGAATGTTTGGCTTTTTCTTTTTTTTTCTTTTTTTTTGCATTTTTGTTTGTTTTCTTTTGTTTTACTGCCTTTCATTCACCTTCTGTCGCATTTCTAAAAGTAGGCCAGGGCCTGCTCCCTCAGCATGAGTCTCTTCTTCTTCATCCTTCGGTTCTGGAACCAGATCTTCACTTGTTGGTCGCTGAGATTCAGCCGGTCGGAGAGCTCCCTCCGCCGCTGCCTGGTGATGAACTCGTTCAGCATGAATTCACCTTCGAGCTCAGCCAGTTGGAGTTTGGAATAGGGTTTGCGCTTCTTTCTGGTCCGAGTGTGCATCGGGTACCACGGGGCACCTGGAAGAGTGAGAAGGGGGTGAAGAGGAGGTAGAGGAGGGTTAGGGTGGGGTGGTGTGGAGCAGGGGTGTTGGGGTTTGGAAGGAGGGGTGTGGGGGTGATGGAGGTGGAGGTGGAGGGGGCACACACACCACGGATTAGTCACCACAGAAGCAAAATCACGGTCACATCCAAGGTTATGAGGAGCCCACTGGGGCGTCAGTTGTCCAGAACAGGCCTGTCTACACCGATGTCGGTGGATTTAACATGCAATAAAGCGTTTCACTGCAGCACGATCAAAAAAAAAAAAAAAAAAAATCTAAACTAACAGCTTCAACGCTTCACCCAGTCACCAACGTGGGCACATCTGAGCTTGGGCAGGAATCCTGCCTACGTGGAAAATGTAACAAGTGTTTCATGAGTGGACGTGACTACCCTCAGCCTCAAATGGTGAATTTAATCAGAAATTTAAAAGAAATCCACTCCAGTCTCACACGCAGCCGAAATGTATTTGTTTTTGTCTCTTCCCTCTGAGCTGCCTGGTCTTTTCTTTAAAGAGAACAAATACACAGCCACTAAAATCTATCTGTTTCAACTGTTGTTATCACCAGCAATGTTATTTCTTTTAAATCAAATCCTCTTTCTGATATTTGTTGAAAATGTTTCTGTGTAACACGCAGCATACGCAGCTGTTTGTGTTGCAGGAAGTTTATTGTTGCAGTTAAAGTAGCATTAACGCGATAATTAAGACGTGCTTACGCATAGTCTGCTTTATATGTGAGTTTCGGAGCATATTAAATTACTGCACGCACACCGAGACAGATATTAATTTCCTTTTACAAGTCATTAAAACGTGGGGGGAAAAAAAACTCTCACTATTCGCCGAGAGTTCAGCCACAGTGGCTCTGCCCTTTAAATGTGCTGCAACAACGTGTGAATGCACAACGTGAAAAGAACGCAGAAAACACCCAGCCAAAAGGTGGCGTCGGTGGGGCTTAAACCGCTGCTGCACCGGTGTGAGCACTGAGAGAAAAAAAAACTGACGTGCAGTATGCTTTGGTTAGGGTTATCTATATTTCTGCACAGCCACATGGCGTCGGTGTAGGAGTATTTTAGGGCAACCCCTAGCGGCGTTTGCTCACCACGCAAGTAATCCTGCAGGCTAATGTGAGCTGTGTGCTGTGCATCAACACAACGAGGATCGAACACGGTTTCAACGCCGCAGATTTTTTTTTTTTTTGTCAGTAAATGAACAAAAATCGAAATCACTGTATGTATATCACAACACAAACAAATCAAGGGTTAGAGAGAGAGAGGGAACAGCACCAACCTCCGCCTGCAGCTATGTTGCCTGAATGGCTTCCCGGTGACACCAGGGTCTGTGTGTCGCTGGATGAAGGCTTGCCGCCCTCGTTGAGCAGAGATGAGCTGGAGTCCGACTCCAGCGACTGACAGGACGGCGGGTCTTGCGTTAGCTGCTCGGTGCCGTACTCGTATTTGGAAAAGGCAGCGGTGTTGCCAATCCCACTGTGCATCCCGTGCTCGGATGTTAGGGATGATGTGTCTCTCGCCCTATCCTCCCGTTTGAGGCTGCCGCCACCTGAACAGGTCTCTCTGTTGCCGCTGTTGTTGTAGTAACATTTACCTTCGTCTGGAGGTCTGCTGATTTCACACGACCGGTTGAAGGGAGGGTTGAGAGACACCGGGCTGCTAAAGTAGGACTGAGAGTATCCATTGCACGGCTCCGAAGGATTCCACGGGAGGGAGCAAACATTGTCCCTTCTCGGGTAGGAGAGAGACGGTAGCCCCGCCAGTTGTCCCCCTGAGGCTCTAAAATTCGGAAAGTAAAACGTGTCTCCAGTGTGGATGTTAACCAAAGGTCCCACAAACCCTGGATTAAGGAGATTATGCTCGCCCATTTCCGCGGGCCCGACCAACAGCTTCTAGTTTATTGCAATCTGACATTTAACATAGTTAAACCTGGAGGGGCGCCTGATTGGTCATCCCCAGACCACGTGCTCAGACTAACTTGTGTTACACATGGTACCACCCACTTGGTCAATCTCAGACAAAACAAAACAAAACATTAACTTCTGTATTACAAAGGTTTATACGTTTTTTAAAATACCATAAACTATTTTATTAAAATTGTAGAATCTCGGTTTTTTTTCTTTTACTTGAGTCATGGAGAAAAAAAAACGGCTGTGGCTGCTTCTCATTTTACACTCATGGAACTGTCCATGGTCTCGTTTAATGTCTTTATAAGCTGGCAAAAAGTTTTTTTTCTCTATGAAATAGCATTTCTCAGGAAAACTATTTTCTCATATGAAACCGGACATATGGACGTCTTGTTTTCGGACAAATTATGGTTCGAGTCCCCCGTCATATAAAGCCATGATGTCCCCAGCTTTACAGGCTTGTTTTAGGGAAAAGACTGATGCTCATTGCGGCACTCTCCTCACATTTACAGTAACGGGGTCAGCAGGTTGAAACCGGTGAGTGTGTAAAAAAGACAACGATATTCTACAAGGTTACTTTAAGAGGGTGTCTTTCACATAATATTCTCTAGCACACCTCACATGAACAACTTTAACAGATCCGTCCAATAAAGGTCCGCAGCAAAACTCTGCCTGGGATTGTTACCTCTCACAATTCTTTTATATATATTTTTACAAGATATCAGAGGGCACTTAAGTGATTCAATCAACCCGCAGCCTTTGAGCTTTATATCTCGCAAATTAGTAGATTTGTAGGTATGGGTTTTGAGGACACCTAAAAAAAAAGAGGAATGGTGCGGGGGACAGTATTGTAAGGCCTCTTCCACCAGAGAGGAAAAGTTTTTTCATGCACTCCAGCAGTGACTCCTGCAGAAAAACCTTCCCATATTCTGAACAGCTCTTCGGGCATTGGGCCAGGATTTGCAGCAAGAATTTCTAATGTGGTCTGTGCTCATCAAACTGGCCGGCGACCCTGCCCATCCTCAGAACTGACCCACCACTTCTTTTTTTCCCCCACGCTCACAGGCGACTCGTTAATTGCAAAATGCACGCAGGGAAATGTTTCCAAACATTTATGGCTTCCAACATTCTAATCAGTCCAGCAACTGATTTTGCAACTGCACTTTACATCTTTATAAATTCTAAATTTACCGCCTGCCCCCCCAACCACACCCGGCAATGTCGGACGCGCGAGAAAGACAAAAATCAATTTATGGATCGCGGAAACTCTGCAGAGGACTGGAGCTGCAGAAGTCTCCAAAATGATGCCACGTAAAAAAAAAGGGAGTCTGACAGCACCAAGGGCAAATAGTTGGACTCAGCAATGACACTGAAATGGACGAAGGACAGAAAAAATTGAAGCGGCGCAGCTCGAGATGGGACGTCAATCTACTCAAGTTCAGACACAGACACAGTTGAACTTGATATTGAACTCAGTTATTAGTAAGAAATGCAGCGCACAAAATAAAAGCAAAAAATAGGAATCAATTATGTGTAATATATTGTCATATAGCACCTTATATTAAAGGAAACCTGTGTATTTTAATAAAATATATATACACATTGTCGTGTATGTGTATGAGGCCTGGTTTGCGTCTGTATCATCTGTGACATTGCTGGGGGAAATATAATATCTAATGGATCAGGGACAAAGAATGAAGAGTTGAACTTAATGAACTGATAACTAGCTGTGGATTAAGCGCCGTGATCTAAATGACTGCAGCTCGTCTGCGTGCGTGCGTGGAAGCCTTTGGTTATGTGCATCAAAAATATTGCCGAGCAAGTGTTATGTGAGAAGACGAGCATTTCATTTAAGCTTTGCTTTGGAAAGAGTGTGCAAGTCGGACGATATTTGATAGCAGAATCCGTCACTTGTGACCGTGTGTCCCATCTCAGCCTGCAGGCTGCGGGCCTCGACGTGGCTTTAAATAGAGAGCAAGGAGGAGGAGAAAAAAAAAAATCAAATGTTTGAAGTGGGGCAGCTCACTGGGATCAATTTGCGGTTGCACTTTTGTCCCCTGGACTCAATCTCTTCCTCCTGTCCCTGCAAATCCTCCGTATCCAGTCGAGTCACCCTCGCAGTGCAGCACCCCTAATCTGCCCGGTATTGTCTCACAGACGCCGTGATGCAACCACGGCTCTGTCTGTGTTGTTGTTATTATAACACGCTAGCATCCAGTGGCAGTAGAGTGTGTACAGTGCAGGGCTGAAGTCGCCTCTTTACCTCGGGATAAAGGAGGCCATGTGTTGCGCCTCCTTTTGCCTCGTTCTCTCCACGCCTCCGATCCACCGCTCACACAGATCCGCATTTCACATTCAAAACAACTGCTCGCCTGTTCAGTGCATCTCCAGCTCCCGAGTGATGTCATGTGTGGTGGCGCCCGAGCTGCGTCTGCTCTGATTTGACCGAATTTTTGGCGTTTTTTTTTTAAGGACGGGACTTTTGTCAATGGAGCAGCGTGCACAGATATATGGCACTGTCAAGGTCACTGTCGAGTACACTGTCTGCTCCATATTGAAATCGCCCTCCTGGATTCCTTTGCTCCTGTCCAGACAGGGCAATATTCTCAACAAAAGGCTTTTCTTCCCTTTTCTCTCTTTGATTCCCCTGCAGGCAGGTTGCCACAGTTATGGCCTGGCTGTGCAGACCTCTTAAAGCTTCCTTCGCAAACACACACACACACACACACACACACACACACACACACACACGGATACACAGACACACTAAAAGAAGCCACAACAGTGGTTCTTTCCATGAAAGGATTGGCTGCTGTCAGTTTACAACAACACACAACACCTACTGTGACTACACTGCTGGAATAAATGAAGGACTAGGGCATATGGAGGAATTAAAACTCACAAAATAAAACTATTTCCGTCTGCAAGGCGTTCAGCGTGGTCGAAAACAGAATACATATGAAGCATGTGTTCAAAAAAACAACAAATACAAACACACACCGAATACAATCATGGTGAATATTGCAGACATGTGAGTGAAATGCAAAGCGTTTTGTTTAATACATGTATTTTGTGTCAGTATATGTTTACATAAGGTCTTGTGTTTATATTAGTACCAAAATAAATATAAAGATATATATTTATATCTTATATCTTGTTTACAGACTGCGTTGTGTTTGGGTGTATGTAGAAACGGTCTAGGCATAAATGTGCGGACGTTCAGAATATAATGTTGTGTATTTAACTAACTATGTTGCAAAAAACATTGAAAATGTATTTATTAGCAATACAAGTATAATTGTATATTGACCACAGTGCGTTTATGGATTTGCGCGCAATGCAACGTGGCGCATATGTACACGCATACGTACATAGAAATACATACATAGTATTGCGTGTTCACTCATATACGCACTATTCCACAATATGTATTTATATTTTTCCTGCAAATGCAGTGCACAAATGCCTTATACACGCAATATAATATCAAACACAATATAATTAATGTATTGTGACTACATACACGTGTATAACTAGTGTGTTTAGTCATTAATATATAATGAAAATAAATATACCACATGTACATGTTATATACTCTTTATACTCTGCGTTTCCCTTTCTCAATATATCAGTAATATAAACGTTATCGATTCACTATATGTGTGTTAGCATTAAACACATAGAACTACACTAATATATACAGTGTATAAATATATTTTCCGTCGCAAAGTTTCCTATATAGAACTAAAGAAAAATATTTTCTGCAAATATATTAAATACATTTACAACTGATATATTCCATTTATACTTGTATTAACAAAATAATTGAAAAATAAATTAACATGCGTAACAAACAATTATAGTCGTCCGATTTCCGTAAGACTTTCGTGGGAAATAAACAAGTTAAATACCGAAATTTATTGGGGCAAGTTTTTTTAAAGTCACTGACGCAAACGTTTGAACTTGACCGTCACTTTGACGTAAACAGCGAAAAGTGAAGCAGAGCAATTCGGCGACACGACCAAAATATTTTTTTGGGGAAAATGAATCAAAACAGAAAAAGTATAATCATGATGATAAACATGTATTTTATGATGTGTGTGTGAGTGTGTCTGTGTGTGTGTGGGTGTGTGTGTGAAGGTGTGTGTGCGTGTGATAAACGCACCAAAACACAACTTAATAAACTGTTTTTTGGTTCACTTTAAGATGATAAAGAATATAAAATGATTATTGAATGTGAAACAACCAGCCTAAAGCGGACACAAAAATCTAAGTAAAAATATACACACCTTAAAAACACCGCGCGACTTTTCTTTTTTAGTTCTCCATATGAAATCTGAAAATATACTTATAGTGGATGGCAGGACAGTGTTAACAAACAAACATGTATCAATGCAACAAACCACCAGTGGGGGAAAAAAAACTTTTGGTAAGGATTCTGTCGTTTTACTGCAGCCGCTTGTCATTTGTCAGATGCTACTGCAGCGACCAATCAGCAGCATTAAATCACAGCCCTGTACAGTCATTCCATTGTAATGTAAGCAGCACAGAACCGACAAAACACACGCAAATGTCTGGAACAAGTCAGACTTTCTAGGTGCAACATCTGTATTCGCTGCATATTCGCTGACAGCAGCTCTGGAGCTGCCCAAGTTGGGTCCAACTTTTATTTAAAAAAAAAAATCTCAAATCGGTGCCACAAAAAACAGCAGGGATTTTTGGAGGGGGTTAGGGAGACTAAAGCGAGCAGAGAGAGAGTAAATGTTGGAAATGTGTAGGAGGCAAATGCCCTTAAAGAAATAGTAGTGCTGCAGCACTTCCTGATATTTTCCTCTGGTCACCAGCAGAGGTTATCAGCCCCCTGTCTCATGAGCAGAACAGCGGCCCTGCAGCTGTGACGCACACACGCTGCACCACTGCCAAAACCCACTTTTCTTTTTTTTTTTTTCACTGCATATTTCCTGATTGGAAACCATAGCAGCTCAGTTTTCAGAGTTTCCGCCGCTCAGAGGGCCTTCACACTTTAAACTCCACACGTAAGCGGTGGTTCTGGTCTAACCAAGGAGTTGGTACCGGGCACTGAGGTTAGTCCAGGTCGTGCAGTGTTCGGCGGAGCAAACGTTAAACACGGGTGTGCCGTCTGTTTGATTAGGTGACAAGTTTGGCCAGTAAAAAATTAACCTTCAGGAAACGGCGTGTACTGCAGAAGCTTGGACTCGTGGACTTTCGAGCTTGTATTTTCATTTTACGCGTACATAAAAGTATGGAGTAATTTGAGAATTTTATTATTTCTGCGTCAGTTCATGGTGGGATTGCATTTCTCATCCAGGCTGATTTATAAATTGGTTATTTCATAAAGAGAAACTGAGCCATAAGTGAAACTGGTCGAGTCAAACATAAATATATTAAAACACTACTATATATTTCTTCGCGGGTTACTACAGTTAAAAATAGTTTTCTTAATGGATGAATGAACCCATTATTGAAAAATAAAGCAAAACATACATAATAAACATGTAGGTGAACGCATACTACAACATTATAGCACAATATATAGAGTTCATACATAATAAATATATAATAAATACATAAAATAAATACAGGCACCTACATATTTTGTATATTTATACTTATTATCTATGTATATACAAAAATATATGTATTTATACAGTATATTCATATGTTTATATTTACTCTTCTTTATATTTAAACGTGCCCCACTACACTTACACTACACTTTGAATATTTTATTTTTCAAAGAACATACATGTGCACCGACGCTGATGAATGTGTAATTATACGTGTGTATTTAAATTTCTACCATATATTTTTATGTTACATTGACTCCATATACACTCTGTGTATTTATATAAAAATATATGCTCCAAGTACGTTGTTTATAAAGTTTACACAGCTGGATATGTATGTATATGTGTGTTCAATATACATATACTGGTATACTTATGTATTTTATCTTGACATATACTTCATGGACATATTCTATATTTACCTATGAGATTGTTCTTCTTTGTATAAAAGTTATATATTTTTTAAAACAGAGGCAGATATAAATATACATATATGTACGGGTATATAATATATTTATATGTAAATATGTTATATGTATACTCCATATAGACGCTACATCTGTACGTAACTTTTATACATGCATCTATATTCATTTGCAAATATGAATATACACGTACTCTGTGTATTACGCCGACATATACTTTATATACAAAAATGTATTTAACATACAGTTTATTAAGGTACTTTGCGTATTTTTCGAACTATTCCAAGTGCGAACTTTAACTTCAACTTTTATTTGTTTACAGTGTCATATCATAACAACCGACTATTGCTGTTGTTTTTCTTTAATTATGATTGTATTTCTGGCGTGTTGAGGTGGCATTAACCTAGTCATGGTCAGTTACTTTTACATTTTAACAAAAACATTTTAAAAAATATATAATTTCACAATTAAATTGTTAGCTTAATTCAGTTTATCTACTTCTTTTTATCAACTTTGTCCCTGTCTGAGCTATACTAGACAGCTGTGCAGTGACACAGATATACATTTAGGTTTTATTTATGTTTATCCATCTTCATTTCATGTTTTTCGTCCTACTCTAAAGTACATAATGTAACATCCACGTCTACGTGAGGCTGAGCAGCAGAGGGACACAGTAAAAACCCCGTGTAGCTCTGCTGCCCTGGGTAGGAAGGAAGAAAATGGCCCTACCTTTATTCGTTCTACTGTGGGCGACGGTCGTGTTATGATTTCCTCCCGCTCTCTCTGTGGACACTATGGCTGCTTGCTGCGGATTGCTGGTGTGTTGGTGCGAGACGTCAAAAGTCCTACCTGTCCTGCGTGGTCAATAACACCAGCCTCAGGATGGGTGCACGAACCCATTGGTGGTTGCACAGGCATGGCCTGAGACATGTGAATTTACAAGAACTTCTGTAAAACACACACACAGGGAGGGAAAAAAAGAACATGGAGCCAAAATGTCAGTGCAAAGTAGAGGGAGATGGTCAGAAAATGCAGGTCAGAGGATATGGCTACACTTCCCCTTTTTTATGTATTTATGGCACGTCATTAAGTCCGGCCGTCTAGACAGGGAAATAACACCTTGTTTGCCTACAAACAAACCGCCGGCATCGGTGTCCAGCCCCCTGTTTATTATTCACAATCTGCTGTGATGTCAAGGTCAAAGTGACTGCATAGTCATGGTCAAGGGTAAATCAGGAGACCCACAAATCTCCACAAAACAAGGATTGAAGTTCCAGGAGCCAGACCACCACAAACGCTCCAGATGAGACGAGTTGGTTTCTAATCAACCTCCCAGTAGAAAAGACCGAATGTGGGATGGAAAAAGTGACGCGATCCCGGAAAACAGATGATTGTAGAGAAGTTTAGAAAATAATGTCTAAGTAGTACTCGGACATGGAGGTGTTATATTTCCTTTAACTGCTAAAAACATGCTTATATTGTATAAATATTAGGTAAGTATTTTGTATAATTAGAAATTTATATATAAATATGTATATGTGTGTGTGAGTGTGTGTGTGTGTGTGTGTGTGTGTGTGTTCTGGGCCTCAATTAAAATAACTAAATGTAAATATTCTCAAAGACTGTGTTATTTTAGTGTCTAACATGAAAACTGATCTGTGCTGAGGTTTACATTGGTTGAAATAAAGTTACGTGAACGTTTAAGAAAATAATACTAACTTTTTTAGTGTCGGGAATGGACACACGCTGTAAAAAAGGGAAAAAAAGAATTTTACGCAAAACACAAATGTATTTGTTTATTCAGAACGAAGGGTTTTGTGCGTTTTAGATGAAAATCGACGCATAGAGAAGGAAAACCTTACGGACTGTTGTTATTATATATTTTTATCATAACGCATTGACGCTGTGCGCTGATCACGCGCGCTTAGTATGAATGCATATTAGTGCGTACAGTGAGGAAAATGAATCTATGGAGATGCGGAACTCAGTCTCCAGTGTGTTCTTTGCACATATTTGTTTTTCGTCTTCGAGTTACGAAGAAAAATATATTATTTTTCACATATTTGAACCCTAAAACAAAAGCCGCAAATGAGCAGCCGCTGCGTCATTGTTGAACTGGTTTGGGCAAAAATGCTACTCTTTCAAAAAAACTAAAATTCATGTCTAGGAGAAAACAATCTGAGTCAATCGGTTGTGGTAACGCATCGGATAGAAATGTGGATGCGATATATTTGCCCAAGCTTTTCTGCACATCTATACCGTTTACATTATCCGACCAGAACTCATTTCTACCTGCCAATATATATTACAATATATATTGATCTGTGTGGTAAGGCCAAACGTGATGATCAGCGCGTCTCTCTGGTTTTCCCAGATTCAGTGATTCTGCCAAATAAAGTTCTGCCAAGTGACAGGTGAGTACATTTCTAGGATAGGGTTGATTAAAAATGCAATATATTTGGTTTTAGTAGAAGAAAAAGAAGAAGAGCATGTGGGCGAAACACACACGCATTCACACACACACACACTTCACCCAACTCAGTGTCTCTCACTGTAGAGACAGAGATAAGTCCAAAGACCATGATTCATGCCTGCAAGTGTCACTGAATGCGCGTTGCTGCTCAATGAACACGCGTAATGACCGCGTCATCCCCCTGTTGCTATTAAAAACTCCCGGATCCTCAATTGATCTTAATCAACATAAAATGTCGCTACTGATGCTCCAGACCGGAGGCGGCCCCGGGGCGCATGGAGCTTTTTTTTGCCCCCTTTAATACCCAGCAGTGCAATTGGAACCGAGAAGGAAAAATCCGGCTGCAAATGTGGAGAGGTCTGATTGACTGGCATATGTGAGCATTTTCATAATAATCATTTATTTATGAAACACGTTACCAGTTCGCAATTCAACAACACAATACAGTTCACATACTGCACGTAAAAGTAAAAATGACAAGCTTCGTACACGGGCGTGCGTTCGACTCCAATGCTACACTATCATAGACAGAACGAAACCAAAACCATTGTGCATTTCTGTGTAATATTCACTGACCTTTAATGGGTTACAATCATTCCAGTTGCATGACAGAATCCTTCACTGGTAAATGAAAGAAAAAGAAAATATAATGGTCTTACGCTATTCCGGATTACAGCTCTGCCATACTAGATAATATGAATTAAATAATAGAGGCATTGCACTATACAGATTAACAACGCAGCCCTTTTTAATCCCAGGCTTAAAAGAATAGACTCCACCAAGAGGAATGAGAACTTATAATTCAGAGGGGATAGAATTCAATCTCTGTCTATTTCCGCCCCTCTGTCTTTGTCAAAGTTCTCTCTTGTGTTTCAGTCAAGTGTTCATCGCGCCACCATATTTCTTGTCCATGGATGAGGCGAATAATATTCATTAAAATGACACCAAGCGAGACGTCTCGTTTATTTTTCAATCTGCTACTTGCAGGGTCTTATAAACATCAGTTCTTAAGTGATTTGGTTTTGCAAAATAAAAAGAAAGAAGAAGAAAATACACGCAATACTTGTCTTTGAAATACAGATATTTTAAATATTATATATTTATATATGTACATTCATATAAAACAAACGTGAAGGGTGTTTTCAATAATTTTCACAGTTTTTTAGAGCATCATCTCTAACTTGAAAACAGAGGGCGGTGGTTGACATGGTCGATGGAAAGATGGAAATTAAATTACAAAAGGTAAAGAAGTTAAAAAAAAAAGGATAAGCCAAAAATGTTCCTCGGCCACGACTTTGGATGGAGGAGGTATAAAAGAAATGATGGCGCATGATGTTCTAGGAGAAATTGGGGCTGCTGTTGGAAGGGTCGCTGATCTCATCAAGTGGTGTGCATGTGACTGCTCTTGGATTTACTGACGAACTTCTTCTCCTTCACCCGCCGGTTCTGGAACCAGATGGTGACTTGACGCTCTGAGAGGTTGGTGGCGGCGGAGATGCGCCTTCTCTTGTCTTTGGTGATGAACTTGCTGGCTGCATACTCCTTCTCCAGCTCCTTCAGCTGGATCTTGGTGTAAGGGACCCGTTTTTTGCGTCCCCGGCGGTAGCTGCTGACCTCGGGCTGCAGGGGAACCACATCTGCGGGGAGGATGAAGCAAATGCAACCGACATGTCATTGACTGGACGAGTTGATACACACAGGAAGTTACACAAAAATCAGTGCTCTAAGTGTGAGAAATGCTGCTACAGTCAGGATTCCAGGTGAACTGCACCTGACGCGATTATTAAAAACGCAGCATAGCGTCAAACTATGCTAATAACGTTCTGCTGACTAAAAAGTCTGCGTCACTATTCTCCAAAAATGCGCATTATTTCCAGTGGCCATTAACTCTGTTTGGTAATACCCGCTTGTTGCCTCTTCCCACAAACCGCAACAATGATATGTAAAAAAATCTGGCAGATTATTTATTAACATGAAATTACAGCTCTCTTCAATTTAAACATGTCTAAATGACGAAAAACTATTTTCAATTGAAACAATATTTATGAAAAACATAATCACTGGTATCATTTATCACGTAAAAGGCGAAGGCATGGATTTCACACGTGTCGTACCAACTCTGTTGCTTTTAGGGGTATTTTCTTCTCTCTCTCTCCCCAACTCTGGAATACAAATCTATGCTTTTGACAGTGGCCTTCTCAGCCTATTTGCTCAGGTAAGCACAGTGCTGGGACTACAGCCTTCTGCCAAGGCTGGAGTTGGAGGGAAACATGACAGGACAAGCAAAGCAACACCTAAACAAATGGTGGCGAGCTCTGAGCAATGGAGCTTTTAAGCCCTGTGTAATTTTAAAGGACGATTTCTGTGGCCCTCATGATGGTCTGCCTCCCTGTACTCAGGTAATTGGATATCTCCAACATTACACTCCACATAGTCTCCATAGTGATGATTCTAACACCCACGCTGTTGCTAACGGACCACGGGACGTTAAAATGCAAAGGCCCTCACTATTTGCGCAGTTTTGATTCTGTACACAGGGCATATTAGCGATGACAGCTGGGTTTTGGAGCTAGGAGGTGTGTGTGTGGGGGGGAGGCGGACGATGCGCTCTAATGTTTTTGCGCATGTGTGTGCGCGCCTTGACAGCGTGCCCGTGCTTGCGTGGCCTGCATGTGTATTTCCAATATAACGGGTGGGCGGGTGTTGTGTTGGGGGAGTTCAGTCGAGGTTCTGAGAAGGTTCGTATCTCAAAAAGCAAAAAAAAAAAAAAATCCTCAACTGTTTGTATCAAACCTGTGTGGCCACGGAGAAAGTGGTGCTGTCAAAAACACACATGTGACAGAGAGTACAGTCCATCCTCATCCAGGATTAAGGAACTGCACTGATATGTGTGCAGGATTTTGGGTAACATGATGCCGTGGATTGAATGTTATGCAGATGATGGACAAAAGTACACAGTGGACACGACCGAGGTCCAGCTGTAAACAAGCTGAGCAACAGTATTCTCACACAGATAGGGCAAAGGTTTGCTCACAGGTTCCTCGTTCCCTTTTGCGTGACTGAGACTCATATGAGTACAGGGAGAGAGGGAGAGAGAGGGTGAGGGAAAGGGGGAAAAAAAACTGCAGATAACTTCCGACAGCTTATAGGCTCTTGTCCTGAACTTAAATTAACCATTAAGAGACCGTGCAGCTGAAACAATTCCTAAACTCTCTGACTTTAAATGATTTTTTTTGCATGTACACTCTGTTGGATATCTGTTCAATGTTCCAAAGACGTGACAGTCACGCTGTTGTTGAAGGCCATCTAATGAAAGGAAACTTATTCAGCACATTGGACGGTTCTTTCAACTCTTTACTAAGTTGACTTTTGGCACCAACGTGAAAAAAATAATAAGATTTAATAACGTGCATATTATACATTACTACAACTAAGATCATTTGTATAAATCCTGTCGGGATTTACGCTGTAATACAGCCAAAACACGAACTTTAACACACTCCTTTTCATATATAAATAAATAAATGTATATAAAAAAAAAATTAAGATTCTTACCTGGAAAAGGTGACTTCCACAGATGAGTCGACTGTGTTTGTTCTTTGGAGCAGTACACCTGCCCATCCCAGCCATTAGAGAGAGCCCAGTGCTGGTAGCCCTCCATGGGGATCAGGGCGTCGTGCCGCGGTTCAGGGTGGCCGCTGATACTAGGCACCACCGACACGTCGAGGTATCCGGGGACAGCCTGATAGGAGCTGGCGAAACTCGGGTAGAAGGCGAACTCTTTAGCTCTGGTCGACAGCTCCTCCGTGGGCAGCGCTGTGCTGGGCTCGGCATATTTTTCTGCAGGGTGGTATGAGCATGGCTTCTGCTGCAAGTTTACGTTGTGCGAGTGAGAGAGTCGACAGCCGTAATACGGGTTTCCAAAGGGGTAACCGTAGCTTAGAGATGCGCTGGATGACGTCTGCGGAGCGGGGCACTGACGGCCGGTGTCTGGAGAAGATATATCCGAGTAGACGGAGCCCTGGTGGGTCGCTATGGAGCCAGAATGTCGTCCTAACGCGGGGTGGGACATTAGGTCCCTGCAGTGGGTCGCAGGGCAATTGCTGCTCAGTCCCTCCATTGTTTGGCTTGTATTCTGGTTGTTGTCATTCGGGCTTTTTTCATAAACGTACATCAAGGTGTTCGTCCAGCGTGGATGCAGAACCAGCGAAGTCGTCATATCAGGGGCTGCCGATGCTTTTTAAAAGTCGACTACTCCAAGACGGACACCTCATTTCCAACTACATTTTACACCAGGCGCATGCGCACCGCGGACCCTCGTGCGTCCACTTCATTAAGAATCCGGCACGTGATTCGCTAACGAGTCCTATGAGATTGGGTTTGGGAGCTCGAAGCCGAGCAGCCCTTTAAAGAGCCACTGCATCACATGTCAGCTTTTTTTCTGCGGAAGAACGGCGCATTTGATTGGCTGACGACTGGCAGAGCCGCAGCCTTAAAGGGATACATTCAGGACTGGGACAAACCAAAACAGCCTGTGAAATTTGGCCGACTCGGACTCTGAGAAGAAAATGCTCGCACATTAAACACGGGAAAAAATAAAGTAGACACAGCAAACAAACTCCAACGTTAATGCCCAGCAAATATTCCATGACATTGTTAGAGGGAGTTGGAGGGTACTGGTACCGGGTGGGACCGGTTTTACACTTTCTGGGGCGCAAAGTGACTCATCAGCTATACTGTTTGATTATTAAAAGTTATAACAAACCAAATGTGATTCCATCTTCCATCTCAGGTCTGTAGTAAATTCAAGTGAACACCGTGAAACAAATCTCGACTGGAACACGTTGTTGTCAAAGCAAATCCGCATCCGTGAAGTTTTCCCAGGCTCCAGGAACACTTTTTTTAGAGGAAGCCATTTCCTTTAAATCGTATATAACTTGTACAGGGTCATATTAACCTCCTGAGGTAACATCACATGTGACCAAACCTGGCTGTGGGACTTTAACGTTTCAGCAGTATATAAAAATAATGACGAGGGTGAAGTTGCCTTCCCTGCGTTAAATCAGTGAGGGGCAAAATATGCGGCATTAGAATTCCAAACAATATTTGAAAGAAAATTTTGATTTAATTTCCTGTGCATCAGAATCCTGATGGACCCCTCATCCCTCCCAAAAAATGTATATATATAAATATTGACATGCCGTATATTTGTTTACAACTGTGCGTGTGTCGAAAAAAGAGATTTCTGCAAATATAGCTCATTTCTACGTTGTCATTCTTAAATCCCTTCCACGTCGAGTAGCAAAAGCAACTACAGGTAAGTGAGTCATATTTTATCAATGCATATTCTGTATTTTAAGGCATTTATTTATATATAATTGATTGAAAAGTCCGCACACGGCTGTGGCGTTGACGGTCAACGGGATTATAATCTCAGTTCGGTCCAAATAAGGAGTTTAAACGATGAACGAGAGTTTAAAGGCGCTTTAAACGACCTTATATGGAGCTGAAGTTTCACTGTATCCCTGTCACTGATACCGTACAAGTGCACAGCGATGACCGTGAGCTTAAAAAAATAAAAAAAAACACAATTTGAGCTCCTGAATTTGCAGTTTGCGTTAGTTTTTAAACGTTGGGAACAAATGCGAAAAGTTTCCACCCTGGAAAGCGTGTGTTTTCGCCTGATTCAGAGAAGAAAACATCTAAGAAAAACCTGCATACTTTTCAGAGTATTCTGGTCCCAGAGCCAGTAGCGGAAATCGTATAATTCTATCTTCTGATGCAAAAATAAGAACTTTTTGGAGGGTTATAATCCAAAGCTATTGAGTGCATTTGGTGAACAGGAAGCTGGTCCACTAAATGGCCACAGAACAGGCTTTTTGTGATGTCTGTGCCGTGAGTCACCCATGCAGCAGGATACAAGCTGCCCCACGAACGGTGCCTAGTTTATCAACATTTTTTTGCACTGCTGACTGTACTGCAGGCCGCCGTAGTGCAGTGGTGCACTGAGGAAGTGCAGAGCCCAGAGTCCAGTCCTTCCCCCGGACAGAGGCCATGGCTCTTTTGTCTCAAGTAAATTACAACTACGAAAGGCTCATCCAAACGGCAGCTGCACGGAAGTCCAAGGTCAAGGTAAAAAAAAAACGCAGACAAACAGGGTCGTAATCAGAGTCTAGACAGACAAGAATGAACTTCGCACTAGAGTATACATGTAAACTGGCTGTTAGTTGGAGGGCTTTGGTCCAAAATGTTAGCTGTGTGCGAAGATCTTGCACCAAAGGCCTTTGAGAGTCTGTTGATTTCTAGCATCAGGAGTTTGAGTTTTGTTGCGCCTTGTTTTGCAAGTCTAATCCTAATGGACGTGTTTTCTAGGAAGCTGCAGATCCTGTACAATCTCGTCAATCCCTTCGAAAAAAAGTGAATAAAATGGGATTGCATTGTCTTAAACATCAAGCTGTATATATTTTTTAAACATTTCACGTTATTACTAAAAAGTCCGCTAACGCATGGCCTCCACGGAAAACCATATGACATCACTACAAAGTTGCATTAAAGTTTCAGAAACTTCAAAGTTTTAGATTGTTGAATTAAAATAATAATAATAGCTACTTGTCTTCGAAAGAATACACACGAAAAAGTTTCCTGACATTACCAAAAAATTTAAATAATAACCAAAATATTAGGAAAAATTAAGAAACCAGGGTGACGTTCTTCCCCACGCGACCAACTTATACATTTTTATTATAGTTACAGTGACAGCAAATGCATCACCATCCTCCACCGACTTCACATAAAATATTAAGGAGCATTTCCAAATGCACAATGCACCGAGACATCCGCAAGTATGGCGGACCACCACGCCCTGCGAAAACCTTACCAACTAATAATTACAGAATTAAAAATAAGAATAAAACCTTGCCCAGGCACAGTGTTGTGGTCGCAGCGTTTATTTTAAGGTGGATTATTAAAGGAGGAACTTGAAGTGTTTACACAACCGTCACCGCTGTTGAATCTGAACGCATTCTGTCATTATGATGATCTCGATCATAGACATTAGCGGATGAAACTCTACCTAACATCACTCACTTAAATTAAATTGTACGTTTTTTTACTCGCACTCTGAGCTCGACATCAGGGCGGTGAATAATCACAAAGTCACTGCAAGTGCGTTCAGAAAATAACCCTTCATGCTGATGCTGCAAGAATTAATAGACAAAAACGCCCCGATACACCGCAGTGAGGGAATTGATTGGAAATGTAGTTGAAAAGTGGATTAAACGCAGCTGCGCACAACGAAGATGTCGGAATATTCATGAATTAAATTAGCGAGATTTTTTTCCCAGTCAGGAGAGTCTTTAAACACACCTAGATATATTAGTTTTGGCTCATTCCGCCTTAAATATCAGTCAATACATTTTTCTCATTTATTTTAAGCGTGGGCGTGCAACAATCTGCCATCCATGTCCGTGTATATATGTGTGTGTTGGTGCACTAATGTGTGTGTGTGTGTGTGTGTCATATGCATCTTTCCCTCCGCGGTGGCACCTATTCCAGGCACCGTTAATAGAAACAAGGCTCAGTGTCCTGACAGGCAACCATGATGTGCTGCTGTAAATACCCTGACAACCAGACATGTCCGTCCAGACAGGCCCCTGATGGGGGAGGGGAGAGTGCATCCACCTCCGTCCGACTGCAGCCTCTACCTGAGGCTTTCACCACTCACTCTCTCTGCACGGCTGACAGTCAATCTTCTGACAGCAGAATATGCAGACAGCCTGCATGTAGGTGTGTGTCTGTCGCATCCATGCAGTTTTTGAACCTGCCTCTCAGGGCAACGATGACCTTGCAGCTTCCAAATCATATATCATCACGCTCTAATAAATGGTGACGCGCCGCAGAGAAGACGAATGGAAACGAACATCAACTCTGTCACTTTTCTTGGCACTGATTTAAGGACGAGACGGTGACGGAAATGACTTGGTCACTGGGAAAAAAAAGAAAATAATCAAAATAATTACCCCAAATAATCAGTTTCTTTATATTTATAGCCCTTAGCTCCAGGTCTGTTGTGACAGACAAGTGTCTCAGAAGCCACAGGTATTTGTTGAATCACACGTTGCCAGTTTGTGTGCAGAGGACCTGGTTTATACAGAAATCACAGCAGTTCACTATTTGCGGGTTCAGAGGGTGCACGAATTCAACTGCTAGTTTGACTCAGGCTAGAAAATGTGTATGGACAACTCAGTCTGATGGTCGAAACCAAGTTAATATATAAATACAAGTGGGTCCAAAGAGCGCACCAAATGCACCGCAATAGGTAAAAAAAATATATAAAACTATGTATCTGTATGTATGTGTATATATATGTGCGTATGTTTACTTATATAGCCGATTATGTTGTTTATATTGTGTCTATTACTTAATATATGAGCCTGAAACACGCGATTTTCAAAGACCTGGTATACGAATGGATGGTTGAGCTCTTAAATGACTCATAAATATAATCTTTAATCACCATCATCAGCTCGATTAGTCAATTACAGTTGAATCGAACCATTTGATTTGATGCCAATATCTGTATAATTTTATATATACTAAGACGTTTTTACATACATTTACCGTTACATATATATATAAATATACAATATATACTTCCATGTATTTATGCTCGCGTGATCAATTTTGACTAACGGGCTTTGTATATATCCAGTAGCATATACTACCACATTACGACACATAATATAGCTACACATATATTCGCATTATATGTGTAAACACATATATTTACACGCCCATATAACTAAATACATACTTGTTTACTTTCATACAAGTATTTTTCCACACTTGTATAGATGCTGAATTGTGCATTTACATACATATAAGTAAATAGACAATTTATACTGTCATGTATTTATGCTAAATGACGGCATTTGACTTACGAGCTTTGAATATATCCAATCGCATATACCACCATTTACCACATAATAAAGCTCCAAACATATACGCACGATATGTATAAACACATATATTTGCACGACGATATATCTAAAAATATACTTGTATATTCACACAAGTATATATTCCGTACTTGTATAGATGCTGATTTGAGCATGTACATACGCATAAATATATATTTATATGCTTATATACCTTGACGCATACATATGCATAAATATATTGTGTATAGACTTCGTTAGACTGGGCTATCTTGGCATAGTCTTTAGAGTCACCCGCTAAAATAAAAAATCCCTTGCGCTTAACTTGAAGTTTATTGTCATATAAATTTATATATTTTTGTATACATATACAAGCGTGTTTTATGAAGTTGCGTGCCTTCAAAAATAGTTTTAATAAGATTTTATTCAATTTGTTTTCTGTTATCAGTCTATTCACTTTTGAGGACAGAAGTTGACATCCATCAGGAGATACACGCGATCACTTCATTTTGTCCATGTGACTGTGCTCGGGGCTGTGTGTAAAACGCAGAACAGTACATTATCATGATGGAAACATTCCTACCAATGTTAGAAATATAAACAGTTCCTCCTCTACTGGGATTTTTTCCTTTTTTTAAAAAAAAAAACCGTCTGCCTTTAATTCAAGAGTAGAAACTCTTGGTCACAGTAGAGGTCAGCGACACTGGACATGTGTGTGCCAACATCATGGCCACTGGCAGCAGCAGCAGCAAGTGTCTCAAAAAAAAATTCTTATGTGTGCTGACTTCATCATGGCCGGCGTCACTGAGCCTGATGAAGCAGAGACAATCTGCAGCACAGACCTAAACAGACTAGAGTTCGTTTGCGTGCAAAGATGCGTTTAATAATTCAACGTCGCATTGTGAGTCTGATAATTCCATGCATACGTCCCCTGCAATTCACTAACACACACACGCACGCGCGCGCACCAACATATCACATCTCTCTGTTCCCAAAAACATTCAGAACACTGCGCAGTGGATTCTACCAAACAACCACAACAAGAACAGGGAGTACTGCCCAGGGCCGTGGATGGAGGACAAAAACGTGTCATGTTTCGGGGCTGGAGATGTCCCTGCAGTTCAGCACGTAAAATATTCATGCGGACATTTGCTCATATTTTTTTTTTCTTAATCCAGCAGTGATCACATGGTGGAGTCTCACTGCAGCACAGCAAACCAGAGGGCCTGATATGGCTCAGCCCTGACTCACTCACAGCAGGTACAGACTAGAGGAGGATGGGCGTGGGTTTCTAACCGCTCTGCAGAAACCTAAATAAGTAAAACAAAGCAGGACAGGAAGACAGGCAGGCAGAGCCACACCCTGCAGTGCAAAGGTTGGCAAATCCCAGCCACACCGGAGGTATTTATCAATCACTGGTTCTTCAAGTTTGTCACCAGGATCGTTGTCTCAGTGACTGAAGAGGGAGTTTTGGGCCAAATCTGTGCATCAAGTGAAAAATCAAAAAGCTTTTGGTTTTGGAAAAACAAAAGTTTCCTCAGAGAACCCATCGTTACTTCAACATTCGCACTATATAGAAAATCTGTCATTTTTAACACCCCCATGTCAGAACCACAAAGTAGCTTGTTGTATCTTAATACAAAGGACGCTGTATTGGGGACAGGATGACGACTACTGATATATATTTTCCTCCAAACCATAGTTTATGGAATTTAAAGGTAAAGTACAGCTATGAATTCCACAGGATAAGGACAGTACTGCATTAACAACTGCATTCTTGCGTTTCTATCCCTCTTCGTCTCAACGTTAGACTTTGTCTGTGGTTGCAATATACACATTTATTCAGTTAAGGGGAAAAAATTCATCTGATACACACGAAAATGTAAACTAGAGAAACCCCTCCAGTTAATATGTTGGGCCACGTCTCACTATCTCCTCATCTGAATATTATATTTATCAAGTAAATTGGTCCAAGGTTGCACCAGAATCGACGCATTTATTTATTTGTGTATTTGTCCCTGCGGCTGCAAAGACAGGGGAGTCAGAGACAGAGGAGACAGTGCAGACTAAATAAATCCACAGTTGGACGCGTCGCGTCGGAAGTCCAAGTTCAAGTTAAAGAGAGGCGGTCGCTGCAACCGTCCAGACAGCAAAACAAAAGACACACACGTTCATCATTAATCATCTCAACTTCTTCTGCCTCACAGCAAAGCGCTTTACGCCTCTGAGGCGGGGTCTGCAGCATGGTTGCAGGTGAAAGTTGACAATATTGGAGTTTACCTGGTGTATATTTAATATATATTTTCAGATTTTGATGAATTTCCCTAAAAGACACCTCGCAGGTTCTTTCACGACAATGAGTAGTATCCGTGGAACCTTGACTGAAATCGCATTACGTCTTTACAGAAATCTCTCACTGCGTCTAATATGTATTTATATTTAATAATATATTTTAGTATTGAGATACATTTATCCCGTGCTGCTCGGTCTATATTCAACTAGAGATCAATCCAACTTCCCAGTGTCAGGGTCGTCAACCAGCGTTACTGACAACTACCATAATTTTACCCAAATATTGCCGGTAAATAAACGGACGGTTACGCATCTGGCAGAAACACCAGTTTGCTTTTCATTACATGTTTAGTAAATACACATAAAAAGGTGCAACCTCATCTCTAACCTACTAAAAAGTTCGTTATAAAAGTATTTTATTCTGGGTAAACAGAGTTTTATGGGCGCAGCACCAAACTGGAGAGTACTGGTAGGAATCGCAAGTTGGAGGAAAAGCGGCCGCGCGCGTGGCGCCACATTCTTTTGACATTTTGGGTTTGGAGATGTTTATAGAGCCAGCATGCCACGAAATATCGACGCAGTCCAAAGATAAGACACGTGACTTTCAGTGAAGGACACGAGGAGGAGAAAGTATTGAAAGCAAACTATGATGGAAAATCACTGTAATAAATAGATCAGAACTGTTTTTTCACATTTCTTTAAAATGAATGTACGGCCAATATCGCAGATCAGTCATATCTAGTGTCTAAATAATTCAGTTTCCGATTGTTCTGTATACAAAAATACACCAAAATGTAAAAACTAAGATACTTTTTACATTTATTTTGAAGTTAGACAATTCTTTGTCCAACCAATGTCATGCACTGCCTTTATATGATAAATACAGATTCTATAGTAGTTTTTTGACGAATAACTCTAGAAATAAATCCATTGTATGGATCTTTACATAACTCATCCTTTGAGAACAATTTTGCTTTTAAAGTGCATAACAAAAAAACTAGAAAATAAGATTTTTTAGGGACAACTCTGAGTTCACTCTCTGCACATACACCACCAACAGCAGCAGATACATTTCTGCCAGGAAACAAAATTGATCCTGGGCTGTTGGTGTTGGTGGAGGAGCAGCATCTGCACCTGCTTTGCGTCGGTTAATGTCGATGTGATGGAGAAGTCCTGAAAGAGCACGACTAACAAGGTAAACAAAAACAATAAAACACAACCGATGGACTCTATTTGTTGTATTTCTCAAAACTAGGTTCGCACAGGAGTGAATCATTCACCTGGAACTGAGAGTCAGACCGTGTCATACCTGTCTGTCTGTCTGCAGTGGGCTGCCATGAACTGCAGGGACCGTCGCTCTTTAACCCAATTCACAAATCAAATAAAAACATCGCTGAGTGATACTAAAAAGTTACTACAGATGCGATTAAGCTGTAAAATATAAGCTTTTTTAATATAACGCCAGCTTCTAGTTGTGGTTTTTTTTATTATTGGAGGAAAGATTAAAAATACTGTTAGTTTTCCCGCAGTCCCTAAAAAGATGTAAGCGCGACAACTTCACCTGCTGATTCAATTATTACACGAACTGGAAACGGCTTTCTCTTTTTTTTCCATAATAAACAGAAATGACGGATAAAATGAAATGAAAAGCCGCCGCATTGTTGTTTATATTTTTAGTAACAGCACAAGAAGAATATGTATTATATATTTATATTATATATTTCCTTAAAGACCAAACTGAAGTGAACAGATTTGATGCTCCAGGCCTTAAAGTTATTTTTCTAACTATGTTGAAATGAAGCAAAAAACAACAAGAAAGTCGTATTTTTTGGCTTAAAATTCTGAGAATTAAAACTCAATGTAAACCTTGTCACTGAGAAGTTTTTTTTTTTTTTTCGTTAATGTTGATTTAAAGCCCTGCGTGCATTCTACACGGATGAGTCTGACAGATAATAACACAGGTCCTGCAGATTCAGGAATGTTGATGCGGGATTTGATCCCGAGCCCAATGTGTCTTTGCATATATTGAAAAAGAAAAAAAAAAGCAACCGCACATTTGCGCAACCGTTATTGCAATACATTGGAAACAGCTGCAAGAGAAGGATGCACGGATCATCACCACACGGTTGGCAAAGTGCGCACAGACGTGGCAGTGGCAAAGTCTCGAGTGACGTTGACAGGTAATGACGTCATCAGTGTTTGTGAGTTAAACTAAAAGAAACCAGAAAAAATGTAACCAGTGCATGTAAGCATATATATATATATATATATATATATTTATATATATATTTCAATCATACTGACGTGACGTAAATGTTATTCTAACGCCCGCATTCACCACTAACATCTGCATTTATCATATTTCTTCATAAAAGCAAAGACCGAAACCACTTTGGAACGATCTCCGTCACATCTAACTCTTTTACAGCTCCTTAATTTGGCCTTTTTTTAAATATTAAACACATGACAAACACATTAAAATGTCTGGGGGTAAAAAAAAAACCTAAAGAATGAAATTTCTTTTGAATAATAAAAAAGGAAACATTGATTGATGGAGAGCCAGCATCACTGCATCCATATGTCTCACTTAAAAGCAGGAATAGGGAGAGAAAGGAAGGCGAAAACAGGATAGGAGTCTGGGTTGAATTACGGAGCCAGATTGGATTCAAAGTGTGGTGATGGTGCAGAGTCGGTGGATGGAAGATAGTGGTGGGTTCGATGCCTGGTGGAGGGGCACCGTCACATGAACACTACGCGGGTTTTAATCAGAGGTGACTGGTGACTTGGTGAGGCGAGACCGAGTTACAAACCCACAATCAGGGCAGTTTGACCGCGGCCGACGGTGTGGGCCACATGATGAAGATGAGCAGGACCAAGTTCAAGTTCAAAGTCGGTGGGGTCCGGTGTTGATCGGACAGAGCTGCCTCCCCCACTGTCCCCCATCTCACCCTCAAACTGCTTAAATGCTGCAGCAAAACGAATCAAGTCAAACAAACAAATCCAGAATAGATGGAACCAGAGAAGAATCTGGTTTATCATCATGATTTCATCTGCTCCACTCACATCCTGCTGCTTGTTTTCTTCCCAGTTCATAGGATATCTGTAATCTAAACGCCGGAGCAACTGTCTCTTCTCTCTGATTCGTTTTCAAGGCTGGATGTTAACAGTAGTCTGTGTACAAACTGAAGCAACCCATGCAACAATCAGATTAACTTTATCGGATTAGCGTTAATTCCTAATCTCTGCCTCGAAAAAATGCGCATCGAAGCTCGTCCAGCAACGATTTGTGAGCCAATAGTAAAATTTTCTAACATAATATTTATTTCGCTTAGACTTAAACTCATTAAGATAATAAAAGCGTTATTATTTTTGAGCTAAAACTCCTGAAATAAATAGTAAATTCCCTGTTGTTGACACGCCCTGTGTGTTTATATTCAGTATTTACAGTAAAAAGTAACCAAAATTCGATTTATTTAACACGGAGAGTCGAATTATAACACACTTCTTAACGACTACGCTATCACAGCTTTAATTCTGAGCGGGATTTCAAGACAGAAATAAACAAATTAAGCAAACGGCCCCTGAATGATGAGAATATCATAAGGACAAAAAAGCAAATGTCAATAATAATCGCTGATTCGCATATGTATTTTTTTTTTCACCGGAATACTTAACGATCAAAGTTGATCGAAGGATCCCAGTCGTCCCTGAAATAAAAACAAAAACTAAACGCGTTTAATCTGGTGAGTATTATGATATAACAATATATAATGTTATAGAAACGGCAAGATGTGATATTTTAGAAAACCGCGAAAAAGTCAGTGATCATTTCTACTGACACAATTAGTTTTAAATGCAAAATCCTTTTAATGAATTGCAAAAACAACCCGTGGATGTGAAAAAAAAAACGTAAAGTATCCGAAGGCCAAGTTTTTTGTCATTTTTGAGGCTTAAACTGTCCTTAAATCTCAAGTATCGTAACAAATAAATCTGGGCTTGAATATAAATCACCAGATTTTTGCCAGATTTGAATAAAACTTAGGCTTTTCTTATGCAATTAAGGCGAGAAACAGAGAGACAAGTCCTGGGCGATATGATCCACTTCCACTATCAAGGTTTTAAAAAATAAAAACTTGGTTCAAAACGTTGAAAAAATGTAGAACTTTACACAAGTACCTATAAACATAACCCAAAAAGGTATGAAATGTAAACCTGGAAGTAGAGTCAGTAATTGCCAAAGGTGGCCTAAATACTTACAACCAAATAAAAAGTCAGAGAGCGAGCAGGTAGAAGGTAGTCAGTGAGCAAATTAAACTTAGGAAGAACCTAATGCTTAGTTAATAGTATCAGTAAAGCTCAACCAAAACATAGGGAGTGCATGACAATTATGATTAAAAAAGAAAGAAAAATTTGCTAAAAAAATAAAATAACCATAGCAAAATCTGCATAGACAACAATGCAGAAAAACAACAGACTGAATGTGGCCAAAAAAAGGAAAAAAAATATAAGTATGTAAAATATTATCAATCTGCCTTTTAGTATGTAAAAAATATACTTTAAGAATAATAAATTACATTTTTGTTAATGGCAAATAAAGTTAAAGAAGAAGTTAACAAAACAAAATAAATTAAGACAAGAAAAAAACCTATATTGATATCAGAGTCAGAGAAAAGAAGTAAGATGACCATATAAAGTACCACAGCTGGTCCTCCAGCCAGCTATTGGACACAGCTGCAGTGAATACCTGAAAATTTGTAACAACGAACATCCTGGTCATTATTAGTTTTTTTTTTCCAAAACTGAATAATTATAAACTCAAACTCTTGGACTTTGATTCCTTGATCCTGAAATAACCCAGTGTGGACATGTTTGTTTGCCTGAGGCACACAGTAGACACAAAAAGATCTTTTAGTTGATTCTAATTGGACCAAGAATCTGGGGAAGTCCACACCGAGAGCCTGAACGATCACAGCCGCAGTTCAACAAGCCGCTCACTGTTGAGCTAAAGCCGTCCTAGTGCTGTTAAAGCAACACGAGGGGGTGACACAGTCAGGTGGTCAGTCGGCAACCCAGGCCCGGTTTCATCACGGCCAAGTCAAAACTCTGTGTTGTGTCCACCAAGAACCGTCAACTCAACTTTGTATTTACAAGACACACAGCATCCAAGTTGAAAGTGTACAAAAATGTGGAAAAACTGTTTTTTTAATTTTTTATGAATAAAAATAGGACAATATTTCAAATTTAAGTCAACATTTGAAGATTCCAACCACTTCCTCTGGAGCCACAGGACATGGGAATAAAAAATTATGCCCTGGTTCAGATCTGGGAAGCAGCCAAATGCAAAAGATCAACGGAAGAGGAGCGAGAAAAATTTATTGGCAAATCCTGGATACAAATATCCCCGAGCTGAAAGTAACAGACACCTGGCACCTAAATTTCATTAGCACTGTGTGAAAGAGGTAGCTTCAAAATAAACGGTTTTCTTTTCACTACAGCAAAACAGAGAAAAATAATGTCTTCAGCATCACAAACAGCTGAGAGGGTTGGTACAGGTTGAAGCAACTAAGAAGGGAACATAGTATTAATATCTCATTTGAGACACGTGTGAACATTTGGAGAAAGGTTGGTGAGTTTGTTTCTAATAAAAAAAATACAAAAATTTGTACTTGGTCACGTAGAAGTTCTGGTTTATTGCATGACTGTCAGGTTTCTGCTGTCACAACAACAACTTGAGAGAATGAGTCGACTCTGAGTTATTAGGTGTTACAGTGTCTGTGCTGTTTTACATGTTTCTTTCTCGTTCATCAAACAGTAGCATGTGGAGCAAGAGATGAATCAGACACAGGAAAATATTAGTGACATATTTGGGTTAACACAATCACGGCCCGTTGCTTAGTTAGTTCACTTAAAGCTGTGAGAGAGTTATATTTATTTGAGAATTTGAGCTAAATATATAGTATTAGGATGTTGAGACTTTTTGTGTGTAACACAGCTGGATTTTGTAAAGTAGTTTTGTTAACACAAGTGTACAATGGCGCTGAAGTTACCTAATGTGATAACTGTGATATCTGTGACAATAGTTACTATTAATGATGTCTTTCCAAGGTGTTTTGAGGAATATGTTTGATATGTGACAAAATGTGACTACAGGGATATTTCTGTAACATTTGTAACTTAATCTTAATCAGTCAGAGAAATATCATATTTTGTGGTTTTCTAAATTTGAAAAAAAATAATTTGATACAAATTTTTTAAATTTGTATCAAGGAAATGTAAGGTTTTTGTTATGTCTAATAATCTATGTCAAAAACAACTTCAATTTTTGTATTTAAGCATAGGTGTATTTTTTTTTAAATTAAATATTATTATCCTTTTATTCAAAAAAATTTTTTTTTTTTCATTTTGTTGCTTTCTGGTAATATTATTACAGACATTAAATGTTTTATGTTTTAAAAATTATTTATCATCCTTATGAGATTGCAAATTTTTGTATTTATGTTATGTAAATAGTTTCAAATGATCTGTAACACATTTTTTCTAAACATCATTCTAAATTTGAAAAAGGAATTCCATCTTTGAGGTTTTGCCTCTCTGTACATTAGCCTATGCAAACACGTGTGTCCTGATTTAGAGCAGTGTTCCCCAACCTTTTTTTGCGCCACAGACGAGTTAACTGACTCATACTTTTTTCACGGAGCGGTCGTTAAGTTGTGGCAGATGAACACCCCTTAGTAAAATTAAATTTCTGGTGTTCTGAAAGATTTTCCTACCTATAAAATCTTCCTACCCGAATTAACTCTGCATGCACACAACAAGGATTTTTCAAATGCACACAGCCTATGATTAAACATACCAGAGCAATATAAAAAGTTAGATACTTGTATCAATGACTCTGCATCATTTTGAGTTTATTGTTGTTGTCTTCACAAAGAAAATACTTCTTATCAAATATAGTTGCATCATTGATGATGGAATCCTAGCCATTCTATTGGTCAGTTCTTTTGTTGATATTGGTATGGATCAAGTGGAAGGAATAGTCAGATGGGGCCAAAAGGAAACATTATTTCTCTGCGGCCCAGCACCAATTCACCCACAGACCGGTACCGGTCCCCGGCCCAGTAGTTGGGGATCACTGATTTAGAGGACATCGTGGAGGACAAACAGTGACGGTGACCTCTAAATCATCCTCCGCAGCTTAAAGAAAAAATTCCACACTGCATCTGTCCAACCAACAGACAGTTGGCCTCAAAATTGTAAAGTTTACTTGCGATTTTATTGTTGAAAGTTTACATGTGATGTAACCGAGCCTAGGAATCAAACGCTCGAAAGAATCTCTGTGGTCGCTGCAGCTAAAAATAAAAGTACCTAAACACAGAATAATTATTATCATTCATGACAGTGGTGGTGAAATAGAAGGACCTGACTGCAGTGTTTGATGAATGTCTCCCTCTTGTGATGCATTACACTAACATTAGATACGGCAGCACATCTTGAGAGCACAAAGTGATCATTACCAACGACATGAGATCAGCGTGGATTCCCACAGCCATCTTTTTTTACATGCCACAGCCTACGCACACAAACACAGGCTTCGCAGAGCAGACAGGAGCGGAGTGATGCATTTGCAGATTGGGTGGACACTATTTGTTTGTGTTTATTTATGCACGGGCCAGTCATGTGAGTAAGGAAAATGTAGATTTGACGGCGTACTTCAATGCTCGCGTGGGTGTAATAACCACAAGAGAAAACCTTTTGAAGAGTGAATGTATAACATTATGGTATTAAGAAGAAACTCTTTGACAACAATGCAACTTTGTAGAATTAAACAGCACAAATAAACATTTTACATCGAAACAGAAGGTTTAAAAACATTCAGCACAAGTCCTTACACACAACAGGCACCATTCCGTGAGAACAGAGAAGTGAAAAAACTTGTACGGCATACCTGCAAAATCTGACTAAGGGGCCAAATATGAACCTGGGGCAGATTTTATTTTATAGAACTTGACTTTGTGTCGAATAGAAAAGTCTTTCTGCGCAGTCATTTGTTATAACCTTCAATTAATGTGATCTAAATACTGACAAAAGCTGAAAAGTAGAACTAGAACATCCTTTTAATACTCAAATTATAAGCCTATTATTTAAAAATCCCCTGAATACTAAATAATAATAATATAACATATTGACCTTCTTTCAGAGTTTTTTTTTTCTTTACATCAAAAAAATCTATATGTAAGAAAAATCTAAATCCTATCACATCAATATAAAGATTGTACCTCTGTTGAAATTGTGCAACTTATAGGTAGACCACGTTTGGCTGAGTCAGCCTCGCCGTCTACAGGTTTAAAGTGACTAAGGCAGATCAAATCCATTTTATGACTAGAAGGTGAATAAATCTCAACCGGTTTTCACTCCCCCTCCCCCTTGTCATCTCACCTCTTCTGCTCCTTATTCCTCCTCCTCATGGTCGGTGCAGGAGTTAAAACAAGACTGAGAGTCTGCCTTTGTTCTTGGCTCCCTAGGCTGTGAGGTTGACGGAGAAGAAATAAAAGAGTTATAATGTGTTTTCCTAAGTCAACTTTAAAAGACGCACAGTGGAGAATGATGAACTTGAACACTGTTTTTTCTGTAAACCAGTGGTCCCAAACCACTGGGCCGGGGACCAGTACGGGTGCGTGGGTGAATTGGTGCCGGGCCACAGAGAAATAATGTTTCCTTTTGGCCCCATCTGGCTATTACTTCCACTTGATCCATACCCATATCAACAAAAGAACCGATCAATAGAATGGCTAGGATTCCATCGTCAATAATTCAACAATATTTGATTAGGAAATATTTTTCTCGGTGAAGACAACAACAATAAACTCAAAATAGTGCAGAGTCATTGATATAAAATTCTAACTTTTTAAACTGGTCTGGTAGCAGACCAGTGTTGTGCCCTTGCATAGTTAATTTGGGTAGGAAGATTTTATAGGTAGGAAAATATTTCAGAACAACGGAAATTTCATTCTCATAATGTATTTATCTGCCACAAATTAACTGCTTAACGGCTAACGACATTTAAACGGTCCGTGGCCCAAAAAAGGCTGGGGAACACTTTGTGCCAGTATAAACATATTTACAAAATGAACCACGTGGCCCCAAATCCATCAATCAATGTAATCCTCTGTTTTGCTCATCTCCTGTTCTTGACAGAAAGTGTAAAAATGGTAGCACGTTGTTTTTTGTTTTTAATTACAGGGCCAACATGTAAGTGAGGATTAAGAACTGGAGAAACAGTAGGGTATGTTCAGGCAAATGAAACTAGGAAAACTCAACACGTCTCAGTACCACCGTGAAAGCTTGACGTCAGCCTCTGATTAAATGTGATTAGAAAGGCTTTGGAGCCTTTTTTAATGAGAAGAAGCCTATTTCTGGAACATTCTGTTCAACAGAAGCGCTCCGTGGATTGGAACTAACTAGAAGTTTGCCACGTTTTCATGGAATTTATTTAAATCTAAACAAGTACAATTAAGTAATGCATGCTGTTTTGTGGCTAAACACAGATGTTTTAAAATCAGATACATGACATTACCTCAGGAGATGAAAAAACAAAAAACAAAAAACACTTTATTCTATGGATTTCTTTCAAATACATTTGTTTTTATGAGTGGATGCACAAGGTAAATGATCTATAGTATTTACATGTTTACGTGTAAACATGTAAATTTAGTGATTCACAATTTGCCAAACCTGAAGAAACACAAATACTTTTATGCATTTTAATGCAGGGAATAAGGCAAAAGTATACGTGTGTAAAAATATCCGGCAATAAATATACATACCAGAGCAATAAACAGAAAAAAAACACAAATTGATATTGAGATATGGGTACATAACTTGATGATAGGAATAAAAAACAATAAATAATTCATATTGATTCAGATGGTGTTATGTGGCGATAACACATAATATATGTATGCATATATGTGCATCTATTTAAATATGTGCATACACTATGTGTACATATATATGCAAATATATACATATAAATAGAATAGCCATACTGTTGGTATGTACCATGCATATATTTATGCATACTTGATAATTCAAATAGATGTACATATATATTTTTTTTTCTTTTAATTATCAAGCATGCATACATTCATGCTTGATAATTATGCATATATGTTTATATGTATACATTTATATGTGTAGATAGAGTTGTGTGAAAAGTATACAGTACATACACATACATAGATATATATTTATACATGTGTATATATTTCTCTCTACATAGAGATGTATATTTTTATACTTACATATTTATAGATTATATATATTGCAATCTCTATATTGCTATATAGCTTTGTATATGTCTTGGTTGCAACATGACTATAACAGAACTACGAATAAGTCAACAGAAATAAATGTGCCAGCAGCTAGCTTCAAGGATTTGCTCACATGTGCCCTCTCCTGTACGCCCTTGGCAGCGTGTCACGTCCTTCTAACACGTGCGTTTCAGTACTCCGTAGCTGCTGCGTTACGGTCAACCTAACAAACAGGAAAGTCATTGTTTTCCAAGCCTTCCCTGGCACCAGGCAGTCAGAGTCAAAGCCGACCAGGCTATTGATCAGGAACACTTTTACTGGCAGGAACCTACAGTTTATGGAAACGCTGTCCTAGCAACTGTCTGCCTTTTCCCTTTCATCCACATTGCGGATTTCAACACAGTCCAGGCTCCACTTTGTCCAAGCGGGAATGAGTCAACCACTGTTACATGGAGCAGAATGGCAATTCGCACAAACTCGTCACGTGAACTGTTCTTGCTGCTGATGCATTTTTTCCCTGCTTCGCTGCAGCAGGGTTAAAATACAGAGAATATGCTACAGATTCATTGAAGATAAACCTTGATGGCTTGAAGTAATTTCCTGACATTTTATCTTGCACCACCTGCAGGTCAAATATTTTACGAGTCCAGTAAAAGTCTACAGGTTTGCAGAAGATTAAAATAGGTCATTCCTGGATATTTCCTCTGGTGATTTGAGGAATGAATAAAATGTCACTCCTATTAAATTAACCACCAAGATGTTTGATGCAGAAAAACATTCACAGTGGCCCTGGGGAAATATGGTAATGACGTTTCTTTTTTTTTCGCCATTTAGTGCAATAAAGCTATAATCCAACTCTGATTATTGTTACAATCCAAAAGGGCTTGGTGCTAACGAACGTTCAACGCTTGCCAAAACTGAGACTAAGCCAAAGCCGGACCAAATCTATCTCCACTAAACGTCAGCATGTTATGGTGATCACTATTAGCTTGCAGTCACTGTCTAGGACAGTGGTGGCCTAGTGGTCAAGGAACCAGACTGGGGTCTGGAGGGTTCCAAGTTCAAATCCACCAACTACCAGGTTACGAGGTCTGAGGTTACTGAGCATGGCACCGTCCCCACTCACAGCTCCCCGGTAGCTTAAAGCTGTCCACTTTGGTGATGGGTTAAATGCAGAGGTGACATTCTGTAGTGTGCAGTGGTGTGAATCACAATCACACAATGACAAGGAGTGTGCTTTCCTTTCCTTAGGCTTAAGCACGACTGCACAGTTTTTTTCACGATCATCTTGTAAAATTAATTAATGTGGGTTAAGTTGGGTTGACAGCAGTTTGTAGCAAAGTCAGAATTTCTTCCGAAAAGGGCTTCAAATGGAACAGAAATAATGGAAACTTTACGAAAAAGTTGACAATAAATCAAATACAACTCAAAACAAAAACATTTAATATATGTCCTATGTAAATGAAACACAGGGCCTTCTACCACTTCTTGTTTTATTCAGACCCCATTAGTCCCTTTTCTAGTCCCTATTAAATCAATGAACTCATGGATGTAATTATCTCACCCTATGACGGTGGGAGAGCAAGGTAACATGATCTGTCCGTCTCTCTCTCCCTCTCAGCCTTGTGTCTCCCACAAGAATGAGGCCTACCAACCCATTAACATTTGCCCAAGCTGTGTGGAAAATCTCTGGCTCAGCTTTTGTTGCACGATCACGACATGGTATGATACGTTAAACATAACTTTTAAATGACCACCAACACATTTTACATGTAATTTTTTTTAATTGTTGACTAAAAGCTAGCTCAGACACAGGAACCTGTCCTGTTATATCTAAAACATACCCCCGCAAATTTAGGTTAGACAAGATTTACACGATGACCTCTTTCATTGAGATGTTTGCGCCACAAAAGGGGAAATCCCATAGTAGCGGTTAGCTATTGCTGTTATATTATTTATGTTTACAGTTATATGAACGTTAATTAGGAGGCAGTTGGTGGCCTAGTGGTAAAGAAAACGGACTTGGGTCCGCAAGGCCCCCGGTTAGAATCCTCCTAACTCGAAATTATCGTTGAGCATGGCATCGTCCCCACGCACTGCTGGTTAAGGAAAAGGACTTGGGTTTGCATGGCCCCTGGTTTGATAACCTCTACGGCTTTGCCCTGAGCATGGCATCCTCCCCCACACATTGCTGGTTACGGAAACAGACTTGGGTCCACAAGGCCCCCGGTTCAATTCCCCCTACCCCTATGCCTTGAGCATCCCCATAAACTGCTGTCCGGGAACTGGCTCAGCTGGCTGATGGGCAAAATGCAGGGGAAAAATTTCACCAAAAGACTTGGGATGATCAACAACATCCTTCAATCCTCCTTTAAGAAGGAGGAACTACTGAAAGGAACTACAGTAATAAAAATGACCTTTGCATCTCTCACTCCAAGGAAACATGATTGCTTTATTCGTAGCTGTGTAGTAATCTTTGAAGCTAGGTCTAATTGGCTTAGTTGGCAAGAAAAGTTTTGAAAACTTTTCCCCCCACTGCTTTGTTTTCAACATCTGCCCATAACAACAAATAAACAATAATATCAAAGAGAAATCCTCTACGCTTCGATCCAAAAACCAGTAAAGAGTCTTTACGGGCCCATTTACATTACTTCCAATTGGATGCCGTCTACATTTCACTCTTACTCATTTATTACCTTGTTATGAAACAATGTGCATTTTTAATAAGATTTGGCAGCACATCTGCCCAGAGTTAGCATACATTTTCAAATGAAGTTCTTTAGCAAATATGATCATCAAGTGTGCACGAGGATCTTCTTTGTCTTCATTTATGAAGAAATTCAACTGCTCTCACTGCAATTTGATTAGCATGAATATCCATGGTTTGGTAGTTGTGTGGAATTTTCTCCAAACTGTTTTCTCAAACTTAAGTGATAAAAGAATCGCATAATTGTTGTTGTTAGATGATGTTAGATAACATTGGTTATCTAAAAAATTGGCATAAAAAATTAAGTGTTTCGACAAAATCAGCAAAAGCTAATTTCGGAGACCCCACATATGAGACTTGCTGTTGTTGAAATAAACATAATGGATTTCATGGCTAGCTGCAAATTTGTGGCAGCTTTTAGTTGAAATTCAGTTCCGCTACTACAATCTTTTACTTGATCATTTTAAAAAAGTTAAAAAAAAGTATACACTCACATTCCAAAATGTGTTTGGTCAAGTTGTATATATGAACTAAACAGCTTGATATGTGTACATGTCCAGAAAAACATGGTGGCCATTGTCCACTAAGACATTCAGAAAGTATAGAATAATTATATTTTAACGGTACTCCAAAAATCCCTTTCATCTTTGTTCCCTTTAATATCTGACATCTTTCGCAACCAATATGTTTACTGAAGTTTTTAGTAATTCGATTTTAGTGTCCTTGTCTTTTACTTCTACAACTATCCCTTAAATGCTGCTATTCGTCAATTGATTTTTATTGATGTTTATGAACAATGTGACAGTCATTTAAAAAAGTTTTGTCTTGCCCATTTATAAATTTCAACTTCATCCATAACTCAGCAATCTATCCACATATGTGGAAAATTACCTTTTCAATATATGCCACAGCAGTGCATCACCAATAGGAAGTAGTCACTTTGTTCATCACTAAACCTTTAATGAGAGCCCAGTTGTCATGATAGTTAAAAATGAAACTAACAGGGACTTTAGCATGACTTCCTGTAAAACTGCCAGGATATTACCGTACCCTAAAAGGGATAATAGTTTCGCGGCACTGAAAAATGATAATATTGAAAACAAGACCTCTGTGTATCTTTAAGATACTGGTGTGCTGCTGTCCATAATGTTTTATCCGTAACGCGTTTCACTGTGGTTTTGGCAGTGGAATTAAACCTGTCAGACTACGACGAACAATGTGGATGTCAAAGTGTCCTCGCGCTCCACAATAAAAGCCCATTTTCTCCACTCTGTTGTCTCAAGTGATCACAGCAAACAGCCTTTTGTATCAAATCCTACAGCAACAAGGCACTAGACCTGCTGTTGAAGTAATACTTTGTAATGGTATTAGGGGGGCTATAAATGTGCCAGGGTCCTTTAAACAGGCAATCAGAGAGTGAGCCATGGTCTGTTGTTTTTGTGAGCATCAATCACTGGGTAATGTACACGTTTAGTTGTTTACATCAGGTGGTAAAGTTTCTCTGTTTGGTATAAGGCAATAATATGTGGCGTTGGGTAAGTTTGTTGAGTTGATGATTAGTCAGTCGACACATACCAAATTTCAATTTTACCCCTATAACTTCAGACTCCAGCGCATTGCACCTATGGTCAACACATGGGAGTTTTGCCATGATCACTTGTTAATATTTTACAACAGTGGTTCCCAAAATGGGGTACGGGTCCCTTTAGGGACAGTAGAGTTAATCTCTCAGTAATGCAGCAGGGCTTCAGTTTCAATATTTTCAGTAACTTTGTCACAACTTCGGCAAAAGATTTTGGCCAAAATAAAAGATGTGAGACGACAAAATTAAGATGGAAATTGTGAAAAATACACGGCCAAGCTACACTGACACATCACCAGCAGCCATGCTGCAGGTTAAGGATGACAAAAGCTAAACAAAAGCTAAATACGGATTAATAATGTAGTTTAACTTAACCTCAAAACAAAGTGTTTGTGTTTTCATTATGGTCACAAATACACTGTAAATAACAGAACAAGATAAACAAAAGAAGAACGTCATTAAGAGTGGGCTGTTGCTATGACACTCGCAATTCAAACAAACCAACTGACCTACTTAACACCAAACACCCAACCAGGGCATCAACCTACCATATATTGCAGAATAATGTAGTTCATTATCAGCCAATAGCAATCATCACTGGCAAATTAAAATCTAGTCAGGACAGTCCAGAGCCCCAACAGGTTCCTCAAGGAGATACGCCTGAGATGTAGTTGCACTGTTTTTACACATATATGTATACGTAAAAGAAACCACCCCAAAACACTCAAGATTTAGAAATAGGAATAATAAAAAGATCAATGATAAATAAGTGGACACTGAAGAGTTTAGATGACTTTACGTTGTGCACTCCTGATATGGTTGCTGGCACTACTGTAACAGTATCGTTACCGCAACTGCTCCGACAGTACCTAAACGCAACTAAAAGACATCTGCTCCTGGTGTCCATTTTCCGTCTCCACCTCTTTTCTCCTTTCTGCTCTTCTTACATTCGCCCACTCCTCTTCCTACTATTTTCTCTCTACCACTCAGACGTTTTTCCTTCTCTCCACTGACACCAAGCGCTTACTTCTTCACTGTTTTGTGATTTGTCAATATATAAAGTGTTGCAAGTTTACTTAATTTTTAATAAAAAGCTTTTTTTTTATTAAAACACTGATGATTAATCAAGTAAGAAGAATCCAAAGAATCTCCAAAAAACAGGAATAACACTCATAAATTATGCTTATATACTTAACTATATAAACTATCTATCTTCAGATAATTAAAAGAACATAAAAAAACTCAAGTTAAGATAGCCACATTCAAATGCCAAGTTTAATTTGTGATTTAATACTACATTATTCAATAATATAATGTCTCGTTAACCTTCTGTAGGGAGTGAGTTTTGATTTTATTTTGGAAACAGTGTACACTGAGGTGAAGAAATAAAATAAAACTGAGGTAATCAACTGATCTTATTTGCTAACCAGAAACAAATTATTTTTTGTCTCTGTGCCATAGTGTGATTCTACCTCTGTCACCTGACGTTGCTCCAGATGTGAGCTTTTCACTCGGCAACAAAGTTGCACGAGCCTGCCATTCCTTTGTTCATCATGTTCATTTGAACCATAATCACAAAGTTGTCAACGACATTATAAAAATTAAAGTGCGCCAGTGGAAGAACAGGGTGTACCTTCTGTGAGTGGCTAAGTGTTACATTATATCTACATATTTTTAAGGGATTCATGATGGCTCCCATAATGGCAGGGTACGGATCGTCAAGGTATAATAGCTAATAACAATTCAACAAAAGAAATTATGCCACAGTTCCCTTCAGCAAAGTGTTTTTAATTACGATACAGTTCTATTTTGAATTACTTTTATTACCTCTTTTGTTTGTGCGCTTACAATTGTTTTTAATTCTTTTGACAGTGGGTTAAACATAGGGAACCATGTCGATTCATTTTCTCGTATGATTCTATAGATAGTATTGTAATTTACTTCCCTCGAGACAGAAGCTGCTATACTACGAGACAGCGAGATACAGTGGGTGGAGTCAGTAGCTGGAACGCAAAAAGTTGTTCTCAGAAAGAACTCTCAACTCTGTACAGTAGAGTTAATATTATGTACTGCACCCATGAGCTGGATGTCATGCTACTTATAGATTTGCTGTATAATGTGTGATATAGTGTGTGTTGAATGCTGACTGGTGAAGACTGGGCGTTACTGCATAGTTGAACACAATAAATATTATTTTCGAGGAAGTGATTGACTTAAATCAGGAGTGTCTAACTCAATATCACAGTGGGCCACAATTAAAAACTGGCATGAAGTAACGACCAGACTGAATATTTATTGAAAAATAAACTGTAAATATTCCACTTCTTCAGATACTGGTCTGTCTTGAAGAGCCGCCCGTAAATAAATGTTTTATTTGCAGGAAAATTAAATCGTGGAACAGCCGCTTAATATTATCAAAAAAGTAAATTATTTAATCAAAAATAAAACACAGAGCAGTGGTATTTGCTTTTATCTGGAGTCTGTCAGATCCTTTTGATGTTTTTATCTAAGACCTAAAATAAAAAAAAAAATAAAAAATGTCTGTGCTATAACAAAGACCATGCACTAAAACTACAAATATAAGGGTTCATAAAGCCTAAATACTGTGGGCCAACTCTAGTACATATTTCATATGATCTTGCGGGCTATACATATTTACGCTGCGGGTCAAATTTGGCCCACGGGCCTTAGTTTGACACCTGTGACTTATATCTTAATTTTCTTTCTGGCTGTTAATATGAATAGGGATAAAAAGTACCAAAAATTGAAGTGGATGAAGAGGAAGAATTTATTAAATGCTGCTAAGTATTCTTCAGGTGGGAGTGTTTACGTTAACTGTTGATGCGATCATGTTCCCTGGTTGATTTTATCCGTCTGTTTGCTAGTACAGCAATTAAGAGGTTTTATAGAGCGTAATTTAAGCAATTATTTTTATTAGTCCACCATTCACTCATCCAAAAAAAATGATATATTCCTTTGTGGAATCTGTCTAGTAGCATCAGTTTTTGTTTGCAGCTTAAACTGAAATATTTCAGTGGTCTCCTACCATAGAGGAAAGCAACCAGAATCATGTACATTATTGGAAAACTAGACAACTTCCTGCATACCACGAGAATTTTTTTTGACCAAACAATTGGTCAAACGTACATTCACTTAATAGCAAAGCTGCCAATTCCTATTCAGAATAATTAAAATCAGACAGAGGAAGTATGCACATAAAAAAAAAAAAAAATGAGTTTGTGAATTCCTTCAACACTTTCTTCCAAATGCTGTAAGTGGAACGCATACATTTGTGTTTTGGTCAGTTCAAAAGTCCAAAATAATAATATCTGAACCATTGTTTAACTGCACGGTGGTAATAAATCTACTTCTGTGGAATTTGTTTTCACATACTTGTGGCTCGAAGGGGTAGATTAAAATGAAAAAATACTTTGACATCCTGTCTGTTCTCCTGGTATGTTAACTTTTAAATGCAGGCTACTAACACATTTTAATAAACTTGGCAGAAAAAGGAAAAAAAAAAAAAAAAGTCGGTGTAAGCCTGCAGCCAAAGGCACAGCAAAGACAGAATACAGCCTGAGACATGTGGTAGCAGGGCTCTTGTTAATGAATGAGGCAACACGTGACCACTTTATGGGGCAAAGGAGATGCTAGAATCCTAACTAGGAAGCTTTACTATTGTGTGTTGGCCGTTTCGTCTCCACTACTATAAAGGATTTGTGTGCTTCCTGCTCCTCTGGCTCAGTGTTCACTACACCTCTTTTCTTTGTTTTCCTGATCTCGGGACGGCAAGTATGCAGTGACAAGTTTAAAAATTGGCCCATTTATTTTTTTCACCATTTCAAGTTTTACTGGTGGACTTGTTAAAATTGTGCGTGGTATGAATGTTAATTCTCCTCTTGCACTTTGCTTTGCAAAAAGGTTTCTACTGAATACATAAATATAAATTCCAGTGCCAATCATGGTGAATATTTAGATTGTATGTTGTTCTTATGGGTGACGCAGACATCGTGCCGACAGTTACGACGTGGCAAAATGGTTTCTTCACTGCGTCCACTCTTGCACTTGGATTCTACGGGCATTTTTGTCAAGCCACAAAGTAGGATGGTGGTTATCGTAGACGCCTCAGAGCAGGAAGGTCACTGGTTTGCCCCTAAGCAGATGGCCTCTCTGTGTGGAGTTTTTACGTTCTCTCCGCTTGTGTGTGTGTGTGTGTGTGTGTGTATGTGGGTGAGTTGTCTGGATGCTTCAGTTTTCTTCCACAGTCCAAAAAGATCTGCGTCGTAGATGATATCCAGGGGCTTACCAATAAATGTAAATTCAACACATATGGTTTTTCAACTATCAAGGTACAGTATGTTAGGGGTGATTGTCTAAATTTCATAGACTTAAATAAACATTAATATTTATCGTTAAACACATAGCAGTGTTACCCAACCATTTTTGTCCCACGGACCGGTTAAATGTCACGTACTATTTTCATGGACTGGTCATTAAGTTGTGGCAGATAAATACCCCTTAATAAAATGTAATATCCGGTGCTGAAATATTTTCCTACCTATAAAATAATCCTACCTGAATTAACTAAAGGACTTTTCAAGTGCACACTGCCTATAACTTTCTGCTACCAGACCGGTATAAAAAGTTTGAATCTTTATTTTATTTTTTCGAGTTTTTTTCGAGTTTATTGTTGTTGTCTTCAATGAGATCCCCGGCAGTTAAGGATTCATCATCAAGGAACCAGACTTGGGTCTGCAAGGCTCCAGGTTTGAATCCACCAGTTGCCAGGTTGCCAAAGAGGTGCCACAGGAGTATAGCACTGCCTGCAACCACATAACTTCCAGTGGGCTCACCACCCACGGGAAAGCTCTCAATATGGTGCAATGTGATTTGGGTGACACAGCAACAGAGAAGCAGGTGAAGATGAATGAATTAATGTATAGGAAATCAAAGAATGTTTCATTTCTGTTGTTATCTGGTGACAGTAGAGGAAAAGACAAGACAAGTCATGGCCTTTGGAACTCATCAATCCCTTAATACCTTTCCAAACTTACCAGCAACTTCCCAAATACACTCTCTGTCCATCACACAAACTGTGATTATGTCAAATGACTCTGCTGGCATCTGTTGCTGTCTAAAACTTGGCATCCACATGTCTGTAATGTGCTGATTTTGAATATGCACAGGTTAGTGTGTACAGCTGTTTTCTTTATTTTTAATCTCCCGCACGAACGTCTTCATTTCTTTCATGCACAAGCATTTTATTACGACCTATAATTACTTTTTATTTTTTGACCATCTTCTAGCTCTAGTAATAAGGAGAAGAGAAATAAGCTATACAGCATACAATGAATCAAGAGAATGTTAGCATCCGTTCCGTTGTAGTTATGGCGCAGCCTTATGACAACACCAATAATTCCCCTCAACAATAAACGTCCAGTGATGAGCTTGCTCAGACTGAAAGGTTTTGTTTGTTTATTACGAGTAGCAGGGGGAAAATGACATGTTTATGCATTGACGCTGCCGCAATGTGTCGCAGAGTTTTTCTGCAGTGTTATTTTGAGACAAATTTTAACATTTAAAGTGTTCCTGTCCAAACGAACACGTCGTGACATTGTTACTAATACTGAGAAAGAAGAAAATATCTCACTGGCTGATCTCTCATTCATAAAAAAACTGAAATTAAATTCAGCGCATAAAAAAATGTAACATTCTGGTCAGGTGTGTGTCACTTTTCATTCTGAGTCAGGTGTGAGACACTTTATTGGAAGACAGTTAAACAGATGAAGGCCGTGTGTGTAAATCAACTCTGATGTTCGTGACACTTAGTTTTCTTTGTGTTTGGGTTCAACATTGTATTAAGTCATGATGTCATGGCCAACTTTTTGTTTTTTAGATTAATTGCTTTCTCTTGTGTTATCATTGACCTATCATAACTTTTTTTTATTTCCCACGATGGTCATTTCTTTAGTTTGTAGCAATAGTTTACTCTGAAGCATTCATCCTGAATATAATTAATTAAAAAACATTAGCAGAATAACCTACTCACATTTTAGTTTTTCTAGAAACAACCCTATGACACAAAATTAGACAAACCTGAAGTAAGTCAAAGTAGCACTGCAAGACCTCATATAAACATTTGAACGTCCGAACAAAATACTGTTCAGTCAGTTAGATCAGTGGTCCCAAAACACTGGGCTGTGGACCTACATCGGTCCGTGGGTGAATTGGTACTGAGACGCATAGAAATACTGTGTCCTTCAGGCTATTACTTACACTTGATCCATACCCAACAAAAGACCTTAACAACAGAATGGCCAGAATTCCATCATCAATAATGCAACTATATTTGAATAGCATATATTGTCTCAGCAAAGGCAACAACAATAAAGGTCTGGTAGCAGAAATTTATAGGCTGTACGCACTTGAGAAATCCTTGTTGTGCCCATGCACAGTTAATTTGGACAGGAAGATTTTATAGGTAGAAAAATATTTCAGAACACCAACTTAAAGACCGGTCTGTGAAAAAGGTACGGGACATTTAACCAGTGCGTGGCACAAAAAAAGGTTGGGGAACACTGAGTTAGATGTACAACAAATATAACATTTATAAATGCCACTGAACAAGATAAACGTCATTATATTTGGATAATAAAATGAACTACAAAATTCTGCAATTAATGATACGTTCTGCAAACTGTTTTTACAGGTTAGTGTGTCCTCACATCTGCCTGGCTTTGTGTGTGTGTGTGTGTGTGTGTATGTATGTGTGTGAGAGAGAGAGTAGAGCATGACAGAGACCAGCAGTCATTCTCATGTAATGAATTTTCCTTTTAGAAATTGTAATCAAAACTATGCAATTTTGAAATAGATTTAACTACAAACTATAATAAATCAGTCTTGTAATATTATATATAAATAAATGAATAATTCTCTTAGTGTTGGTGTTAAATTTGAAAGGAAAAAAAATCTTTGAATATGTGAAAAACACTAGTTTTGCCAATGCTGAAAGTAGATCAACAACCCTTATAAAAACAAGACTAAATTATAAGGAACCAATCAAGAAAGGAGTTTTTTTTCTAACAGCCAAGCTATTTTACACATACTAGCATGCACACACACTCACACACACGCAACCATGCAGTTGACATGACAGCTATATAAGGATAAAATGCCTTAACTTGGCTTCTAGCATAAATCAAGAAGATTGATTCCCACTGTTGGATCGGTTGTTTTACAGAGAAAATAAACACATACTGTGTGTATAGAGATAAGGAGTGACGAAAATAAGATGGGTTCAACATTCCAGTGTGGAACCTTAGATGTTAATACACATCATCTGGACCTGTTTTCTCCACATCCCACAAGACTACAAAGAATTTGTAGGGTTTTTTTTTTATGTCAAACTGGATTTCCCAGAGAAAAGGCAGCAATTTGTATTTGGAAAAACTAAATTTATTAAGTTTGTACTTTTTCAACCTCATAACATTCTCCAGAACGACAACACATACTGTCTTTAGAGGTTAAAAAATCTGCCCTGACTGAAAAGATGTCATTTCAACTGAAAAACTTCTGTCAAAAAACTGACCACAATAATTTCCCTTTTTTTTTCTCAACAAACAGACCTTGGTTGCGAAATATATTGCAAAACAGAAAATGAAAATTTAAGAACACTTCACGTTTCATCACTGTGTCAACTATTTATTTTGGAAAGAGACACTATTGTGGACAAAAAAGTCTATTTTTCTAAAAAAAAAAAACAGACTTTTGTGGTCACTGTCAAAACAGTGGGTGGTGACGTGTAAATACTAATTTGAGCACGCAACCTATCCTGCTTTGCAGCATTGAACTACACAATACTTGTCTTTTACAACAGGGACTGGCCAACGCAGAGACAAATTGCAGTACTTCATCTTAAATCCATTACTTTTGACTGACGCATCACGTTAAGTGTTTATTCAGTACCTGTTCCTTTTGAAAATGATATGTAGCAAAAAAACTTTTAAACAAAGCTTTTAGGCTGAATTATTTCAGAATTCATGGACATATCGTGAGTCACAGATTTTTCACTGTTTTTTCACTACATCGTAACTCAAAAATAAAGTTCTTCTTTACTAGATATTTTACAGTCAATAAAGTGTTTTTTTTTTGTGTGTCTTGTTTAATAGTCACTTTCTGTCAGAATTGGTATAAAAGATCAGGCAGGAAATTTAAAGGAACAATGTTAAATCCAATTGCTTGTTTAAACTTTCAGTAGGTTGCTTTTTTTTATTATTATTTACGATTACATTTTAAACAGCTCTTTAAATCTTCTAAAACGGCAGCCGACAACCACTGCTGCTCCTCACAAGCTTTGACTGAAATTGACTCTTTTTTTAATTCCCTTTAGCTAAGCACTTTTCCCTTAACTTTGGTGGGTTTTCCGTGTCTGCACGAGCCCACACCCATGTCTGGAGCCTTGCTGCATCCCTGTGAATAATTATCCAAGTGTATGCAAATAACATTGCCATTAAAAGGCATGCTAAAAGAGAGAAAAATACATTTAATAGGGCCTTAGAACAATTAATGTCCTCTGCAAGGAGACCTTGAATATAGGTGGGCTGTGCCAATACGTGAGGTCATGGATTAAAAGTAGAGAAAGAACCATCTTTTTTTTTCACTCATGACATAACAGGGAAAATATGCCTCGTCACAACATGGTTCCTCCAGAGCTATTTCCTGCACCGAACATTTTTTCCATATCATGTAAAAAATTCTTGTTGCTCTTTTTCATACCTATGAGATCATGCTAATGCTTCATCACTAAATCACTAAATAAATAGATGGAGATATTTAGCTAATTGTTCATCTTCATCTGTTTCTTGTTATTCCTTTACAAGTTTTCCTCCAAAATGCACCAAAGCATTGTGGGTTATATTCAGATTCTTTATCATTTATGTATTTTAGAGCAATGTTCCCCAACCTTTTTGCACCACAGACTGGTTAAATGTCTCGTACTATTTTCACGGACGGTTGGTTAAGTTGTGGCAGAAAAATACACCTTAATAAAAGTAAATTCCCCGTGTTCTGAAATATTTCCCTACCTATAAGATCTTCCTACCCAAATTAACTGTGCATGCACACAACAAGGGTTTCCCGAGTTTACGTAGCCTCTAATTTATTTATTATAGGTTAGAATCTTATATTAATGACTCAATCATTTATGAGTTTATTGTTGTTGTCTTCACTGAGAAAATATTTCCAAATAAAATATAGTTGCATTATTGATGATGGTCAGTTCTTTTGTTGATATGGCTATGGATCAAGTGGAAGTAATAGACAGATGGGGCCAAAAGGAAACATTATTTCTCTGCGGCCCGGCACCAATTCACCCACGGACCGGTACTGGTCCCCGGCCCAGTGGTTGAGGACCACTGTTTTACAATCATCATTGTGTTACATGTCAATAGGTGAGCTTTTACCAAGTCACAATACAAATAGAAATACTATTCACAACATTCCTTTCTGTAATTTACTGGTTTAAGGTAAATAAAATGTTTTCCTATTTATATATCTATCTACTAACTTAAATATTGTATTGCTTGTGAAGCAAAAAGATAACGTACACATTTTAAACATACCTCACTGATTTGTGATAAAACTACCAGAAAGACATTAGATTCCAACTTAACTGAGATTTGACATTTGTTTTTTTCTTTTAAAAGTCTAGTCAGGAGATAGTCAGGGTTCTAAAAGGATGGGCTAGGCCCCATGATGAGTCTTTACAGAAAACAGAGCAGGTTCTATATGGACTACAACCAAATAAGGCAGAAGCAGACAACACACAGATAACATGCATGAAACAGTAAGTGTTATCTGTCCTCCCTCTGGGTCTAAAAGACATTACTATTACTGAATAAAAGATGTACTGGATAATGACAATTGACAACAGAGTGAAAGAGAAAAACATATTTTACAGGAGGTAAAAGCACCCCGGTTATAATAAAAACTCAATTTCTACGCTGGCATATATCATGCATTAAACTGTGCCTATTATCCATCAACTGTCTGTCATTCATATCTGCACAGAGATGGGTAATTGGCCCTGTTCAATAAATCTTAAACAGCAGACCGCCGTCATTCTCACAGACTACTCTCATTCTTACATTTCCTTCTTGCGACACCAAGTCTTTGTGGTGAGTTAGTTGACTACGTCCACCTTCAGCTACAGCTGCACTGTTGTAAGACCCCCCACATCTCTCTTAACCTTGAGCAGGAAGCCACAGTGGGGATGTTGTGGTTACGGTAAAGAGCAAAACATAGAAACTCCAACTGGACACCAAGCATCTGCAGCATTGTGCGATCTCACCTTCTATTCCGTACCAGAGCTGCAGCCAAAATCAAGAAAAAAGGTCTACCACAAAGAATTTCTACCATTTACAGGAAAATTTACAGGAAAATAGTGGATTTCATCGCATCAGACATGTACTATGACCCTTAACATAGTAAACAAGTTGTGGAATCATCTACTACAATGTGTCTGTGCTTTGGTTACATTAATTTTGATTTGAATCTATTTTTCTGACACAATATCTCACAATATTGTAGAACTGAAAATCTGTACTTATGGTTTTCTCTTAAAATAAAAATAAATATTTTTCATGCACCTATTTTACTAAAAATATTTTCTTACTGGCTGGAAAATATAACCAAAACTACTTTTTCCTTATTTGTTGCCAATCACTGTGTCACCAATATAAGTGTAGAATATCATAATAAATATGTTTATGGCAAGACATAACATTTGACTGTAAATATGTCTCAACAACATGCTAATAAATGGCCATACCAGTTGAGCACCATATGCAACTAATTATGACGTCTTTTGGAGTGTTTTAACAAGATAGTGAAGGCGGCAAAGAGGAAGAAAGGACACGTTAGCGTAATTTTTGCAAGTTATGCAGAGTCTTAAAACAATTGAAATAAAAAAAGAGGGGATTTAAGGAGCAGAAAAAACACTTTTAACTACTGTTGAAATCAATGTTCATTATTTAATATGCAGTTGCTGGTATTGATTTAACCTCCAATCACATTTTTCACCTTGTTTCTTTGTTCAATTACTGGCATTGGCAAATAAAACTGCAGTAATTATATGATGCCAAAAAATCTTAGCAGGGGTCTCAAACCCGCGGCCCGTGGGCCATTTGCGGCACTACCTCGATGTGAAAGTTGAATTTATAATCAATTTTTTATACATGTTGTTCTTCACATTTTATGGTAATGCCTATAGTTCTCAAAACCCTGATCCACAGTGTCCTGGTTAAGTGTTGTATTACACAGAATTTTTTTTATTAAATTCTTCAAATCTTTCTTTTGTATTAAACACTAGAAGCTGATGCAGCACTTCGGTGAGATGATAGTGCGGGTGGTGGCCCTCAACTAAGTTTGAGACCCCTGTCTCAATTGTCTGCATAGGTATACGCCTGGCACATTTTTTCTTTTTTGCATGTTTGGTTTCAATGTATGCTGAAGTCCAATATACGTAAAAAAAAAAAAAGATATATAATTACTAAAAGATATTTAGTTTTGAGTATCAGAGTTAAGTTTTTCTTCTTGTCTTCTTTGGTGGCTGACCAAGTTATCTTTGGTCTTAAGAAACAAAAGACTTAAGGGTAAGCAATAAATCAATGTAGACCTTGTTTCCCTAGGGCTATTCAACAACTTGGGGTGTAAAACGCTCAAAGGCAATGAGCACTTGAAAGTCTGGGGCTGTGGTCAGATTCTGCCCAGCAATTATCCTGTCTGCGTGCCTCCTAAACACTGCATACCAGATATGTTTGGGCCTCTTCAGCAACAGCCCCAGTTATGGAGACACAGATGCTAATGACACCATATTTTCAGAGCTGCAGAGACTGAGGGCCTCTGGCCATCACTTCTAAAACACATGCCACACAGCCTGCACCACCCACACCACACAGACCTGTTATTGATGACCATTGACGGCTCTCCTCTTCACTTGACACACACTGGCCGCCATGAGCAAGAAAGCAGTAAATATAACATGACAAGGTGGTGCAACATACTCATAGCTAGTTGTAGGTCACCTACAATTTTCTCGTTAGCAGGAATTAATATTTTATGAAGATGTGCTCATATATTAGCACATGCCATCCTTGATATAGTCCCTGATAAAGTGACTCTATGCGTTAAAGAACATGTTTCCTTTCTGGGCTGCTACCTAGTAAGGAGTGGATTGACAAGCACCTGTCACATGGATTGATGTGTCCAGCTGGTGAGCAACGGAAGGCCCAAGATGACACAGGAGTAGCAGCAGCAGTCCACACTAAATCTGATGTTCAGCATGAGAGAGGTGTGGTTGGGACCCATGCAAAATGGCTTGAAGATAATGGAAAGATGATGTTCGCAGGCGCCGTAGGGGAGTTGGCGGTGGGGGGAGGTGGGGCCACCAAGGGAGAAGGTAACAGGAAGTGGCTCTACCTTGGATACCTTCAAGGTGACTCAGTATGACAAACCATTCTCAAGGGTTTATGACTGCAAAGAGGAAGAGAGACAGAGAGAGGGACAGAAAGAGAGAGCGGGAGGGAAAGAGAGAGAGAGAGAGAGAGAAAGAATTCAAGGTGCAAAAGCCCTTTGCAGATGTCCAAATACGCAGTAAATCACTCTGAGGACCTGAGGGTGCTAAAATGCTTTTTGACTGAATCTGTCTCCCAGCCCAGCGGCCCCAGAATGACTAAAACATTAACAGGAGTCTTCAGGGAAGCGGCCACAGCCAACCCATCCCCCACTACTACAGCCTGCACAATCCTGGGACTGTGCAAACATAAGGCTAAACCAAAATGGCCCCCATTCAGATGTTTGAAACCAAGAGAATGCTCGACTGAAAGATAGGCTAAGGCTTGTACACAAACTATCTATTTAGCCGTGTGTCCCCATTCCCATGAGTCATAAAGTAGGGCCTGGCATTTGAGTAGAGAGGCTTGTGTGTCGAGTTACAGGTGTTCTTTTTAACATGGCTGCTTGGAAGAAAAAAAAAAAAAAAGGTTTATGACTCTTCTTCTATGGAGGGCTGAGGAAACAGAAGTGACGCTGGGGCTAAAAAACAAGTTTAAACCTAGGATGCAATCCTCTTTACTGCACAATAACAAACAAGTACGGTCCAAACACTGCGCGTACGTCTGTGCATTTCCAAAATCGGCATGCTTTTTGTCAGAAAGCAGCATTCAATAAAACTGACAGATGGTGCTGACGGGGAGAAAACAAACTGCGTCTGCATCAGAAACAAACAGCAGTAATACAAATTATTATGTTCTATTCTAAAAACATAAAAAAACCCACAGAGAATACATACTATTCAGTAAATTGGAGCAGCGTCCAAGCCTTTATTGTAAGTAGTCTGAACTTGTGACTTTATTTTATATTAAGTTTAAAATAAAAGAAAAACAAAACCACTATGTAAATGTTGGGAAAGAAGTTTAACACAGCACCATCATTTAAATGTGCAATAACATTAACGTATCTATTTCTTATTGCTCATAAATGGCCCAAGTGGGGAAACGAGTAGTAGGGAATGAGATTCTTTCAATAGTTTTATGGATGCCAAATTACAACTCCACATTTTGAATTCATTGAACTGTAACCAGCAGGTTAGAGCTTAGAGATTGGAGTGAATAAACGCTCATGCTTATGTTGAAACTTTTTGAATGCATTAGCATAAACGTGGTATACAGTATTGGTACCAAACTCAGGCCCGAGGGCCAATTATGGTCCACAATGTAATTGTATTTCGCTTGCGAGATCATATCAAATGTGTACTACAGTGGGCTCTACAATATGTTGCCGTTATATACTGGCATAATTTGTAGTATTAGCGATGTATGCTCTTCGTTATAACACACACGGTATGATTTCTGTTGTATATCTGTAAAAAAGACAGACAAAGAGACAGAATAAGCGACAAATATAAAACTAATGTGTGTTTTCTATTTTAATTTCATGTGTGTTCAATGTTTTTAAATGAAAAAAACTCAACATTTAATAACTGGGGAGCAGAGAAAACATGTGTATTTATGGATATTTTTTCAGTAATTCTTCAGTTTGGCCCGTGACTTTAGTGTTAATGCTGCTTTGGTTGCAGACACACCTTCCTATAGCTACTATCACCTCTACTCTACTGCTGCATTGTACCCCTATTTGACCTCCAAATGAAACTGACTGGTATGATTTAATGCTAATGAAGAGAACATTAATTGGAGACATAACTCACCGAGTGCATATCATTAAAGCAGTGCTACCTCACAGCTCTATATATACAGTACATCTCTGCAGCTCCTCACCATTTAAAGTGATCGTGATTTCAATCTTGGGCCCATTATTCACAACACATTACACAGATATGCTCAATTGGAAATTTGCTTCAAACGTCTTCTGACAGATAGAAAAGGCAAAGCAGCAGAAAGGGAGATGTGCAGTGTGCAGAGAGGAGAGTCAGTGTGGCACTCGGCTGCCTTCATGCGAGTGTTCGACTGCCCCCTGGCAGATAGAGCTGTCCCTGCACCAACTTTCCATAAGAAAAACCACTCCCTTCAGTGAAATACTGCAAAGTAGCAGACGTATGTCGAGTGTTTTTGTTTTATTCAAATGTATCTCTGTACCTTCAATCCGAGTTCTACAAACAATGTAAAATGTCAGAAATCCCTACAATGTATAAAATGTATACCATTTAAACACCAAACTAATTTGGCAAAAAATGTCTTGGAAAAAGCAGATGAATGCAAAATAATTCATATACAACGCAAAAATCACCTTGTAGTCATTGGCTAATGCCTAATGGAGAAAGTAAGTGTTTCTCTTTACTGAAGTTGAATATACTGAACTGTATGGAAGCAAATTATGAATGCAAAAAACAGCTACTGATTAAAAAAAACGCAGTGCTCAGTCACTAAGAGTCATAAGGCAATGATTTAGGGCAATATCTATCAGAAACAATACATTTAAGCTACACCAAAGTAGTTTTTATAATAATATAGTGTAATAAATACCACAAAGTTTAAGAACCAAGTTGTTTACAAATGATGAAGAGAAAAGTGCTTGGTATTCAGCTTGAATGAAGCTGATAGGCGATTCTATAACAGCTCAGAAACCAGTGGGTTCTCAACAAAACGTTTTAGCCTACGTGTGATACAAATATAAAGCAAAGCAGAAGGACAATTTCATAGCCAATGTGTTTCTTTCTATTTGAATCCTAAAACACAACACGAACCAGAGTGATCTCAGGTATCACTCACATAGATTCAGAAACCATAGTGTGTAATGCAAGTAGTTGCAGCAAAGTTAGGTAGCCTATGGAGACAGAGAACACCTACTACCTATATAATATTATATTTGTGTCTGTATATGTATATTAATTGCTTAGACACCTTGTGTATCTGCACAGATTTTTATGTAAAAAAAAAACACTGGGATATATTATTGAAAAGTAAAGTGTTTATCCCAAAGATGATAAAGAAATATACAACAAAGCAAAAGGTTGTAAAAAAAATCTAGTTGTTTTTAAGCGTTACCAAAGCCCCACCACATTTGGACAGAATATCTTTGCGGTGGTCCATTATACATAAAGCCTTCATGTTCACTGGCACACTGTCTGTAAGGCTGTAAAACTACCCTCTGTCACAAACAACACGCTGTGTGACTGAACTGCAGAGTAGCCTACCAAAACTATTGCTGGGGGACTGAGTGCTGCATTACAGTACCGCAATATAACTAAAGGTGGCAGCACAGTCCCTGACACAGGACACAGCCAACTGCGATCGCTGCCAGTGAAGCTTGAATGTCTCAACATAAACCACCTGGACCACAGAGGACACACTCGAGCAGCTATCAGTAAGTTTGTGAATGAAGCCAGGCAGCTCTGCATGAACATTAGAACTTCAACTGATCACAACAGCCATTATCGCAACAGTCTTGTTGCCACCGTGGGAAGACATGGATAGGCATGATTCTCCAGCAAAATAATAAAATTTATGGTTAAAATTATAAAAGAAGACGTTTTTATTTCTCAAAGGATACTGCATTATGATAATGCATTACTGCAGTGGTCTCCAACCACTGGATTGGGGACCGGTACTGGTCCGTGCGTGAATTGGTGTGGGGCCCCAGAGAAATGTTTCCTTTTGGCCCCATCTGGGGGCTTACACTCGATTACTTACACTCGATCCATACCCATATCAACAAAAGAACTGAACAATAGAATGGCTAGGATTCCATCATCAATAATGCAACTATATTTGATTAGGAAATATTTTCTCAATGAAGGCAACAACAATAAATGCAAAATGGCACAGTCATTGATACGAGATTCTAACTTTTTATACCGGTCTGGTAGCAGAAAATTATAGGCTGTGTGTACTTGAAAAATCCTTGTTTTGCCCATGCACAGTTGGTTCAGGTAGGAAGATTTTATGGGTAGGAAAATATTTCACAACACCGGAAATTTCATTTGATTAAAGGGTATTTATCTGCCATAACGATTGTTCAGTGAAAATAGTACATGACATTTAACAGGCCTGTTGTGCCAAAAGGTTGGGGAACAATGCATTACTGCACCTGTCCACTATGCTGAATATCCGCTCAGTGTGAAAATGACCTGACTCAACCAAATCCATGGGTGCAAAATGAGAGCCAGGGCGAAGCAATTCAAATTAATTAACAAATGACCTTCTAACAAAAGGGGGGAGTCACAGATCATACAATGAAGGCATTTATCAGTTCAGTGGGCAGCAGTTATCTTACATGACGGCTCCAGATGATTTGTCTGAGCTCTGAACCTGCACTCCCTTCTACTTGTGTTTAAGTGACGTACAAGTTAATTGAAAACAGTGCGGAATAATATATCCAGGAGCCTGCTCATTGAAAACCTGACTTGTATTAAAATGCTGAGAAACATAAAAGTCCTGCTTGCCGTTACATTTCCATTTTGGAAGAAAAACTCAGCAATAAAGCAGTGGCAAAGAATCGTGTCACTGAACTGTCAGATAAAGTGTGAAATAAGCTGAGGGCCAGATTGTTTTTTTTTTCGTCATTTCAAGAACACACCATATCTGAAGCATCTTAGAGAGACAAGTCAATCCTATAGCTCACCAATACAGTCAACGGACAGAAGATAAATCCTGAGGGGGCTACAAAAAAAGGGATCAATAAAGAAAGCATGTAAACAAACAGCAGTAGAAATCAAGTTGGGATGAATGGAGAGGGCTTCTGACAGCACTGACCGGCAATGTTTCATATGAACCATGAAGCAACAACTAAAAGAAGAAGAAGAAATAGAGGGCCAAAGCTACAGGGACATGGAGGGTGATGACCAGTGGGAGTAAAAATGAGAAGAGGGAGATGCATGGCCATGAAGCAAAGTGTGTAGCAGAGCAGGGGAGAGGAGTCATGAGGGAGAAGAAGGAAACGAGAAATTGAGGGATCGAGAAAAACGGTATTGTAGAAGTGATTTATGCTAGTTGTATAATTTTCTACAATGCTGTTTCCCCGTGCCCCCTCCCTACGGCTCTCCTCTCCTCCCTCATATCCCACCCTACAAACAGGGTGTGATCCTCCCCACTGTCACACCAAGGAATAGTCCCTGGCCACACCAGTCAGTGATTAAGATTCTGCCGTGATGCGACTGCAGCACTTCGCAAATGGAAGACTGGACATAATTTCCCTAAAATGCTGTTTTTTATCACCTATTTCCCCTTCATCAGCTTGCCGCACACGATTGATAGCTGATGGCACCTCTGACAACTTAACATTTTTATGACGAGATTTATGGGCTATCTGCTCCTCTCCTTTTACAGCTCAAACTCTGTAAAAATGCTTATTTCTCAGATAAGACGAGGGAGGGTGCGTGTCTATGTGTGTGGAATGGTGTCACACCCAGCTGAATGTATGCATGTGTGAGAGAGCTGGGCCCCCTTCTCTGCATTGCAGTCCAGATCTGTGCAAGGCTTCCAAGGCTTTATTGCTACCCTGAAATTACCTCTGCATAGCACCATGGATTAAATGATACTTCACACCATCCAGCTCTGATCAGTTCCTCAGCAACAAACATTTGCGATCAACCTCTTTCTAGGAAATGAACTGAAAAAATTAGCCTTTTTTAATCAAAAAGCAGAGACTTTCCTCAACACCAATTCTGTGCCATAACATCACCACATAAATGAATAATCATTACATAAAAATGTGAATAAATATGCACATTCCTGACATATAATAGAAGAAACACTTCTCCTCATATTAAAACCTGATCTGCATGTGTATGCATGTTAGCTGGTTGTGTGAATAAATGGCAAAAATGCAGTATAAAGGCTTATTAACACCTACATGTTGAAACAAGTAGTTGCAGCAAAGGTATGATAAAGTTAGGTTATAAAGACAGAAAACACCTGCTATTGATATTATATTATATTTGTGTCAGCATATGTTAAATAATATAAAAAGTTCTGACATCTTGTTGTATCTGCACAAGTTTAAAGAAAACCCCATATTGCAAAGGTGTCAAACTCAGGCCCATGGGCCAAATCTGGCCCGCAGTGTAAATATATCTGGCCCGCGAGATAAAATCAAATGTGTACTAGAGTTGGCCCACCAGTATGTAGACCTTATATACTGTCAGAATTTGTTATATTAATAATGCATGCTTTTTGTTATAGCATATACATTTTTGTTCTGTAAAGAAACATTTACATTAAAAATGATCTGGAAAGACAACAAAGAGACAGAATAAGAAACAAATACCATAGATGTGTGAATTATTTCTAATGTCAATTTTCATGTGTTGATAAGATTAAGCTTTGACTGTTCCAGATCAAATGTTTCCATATGAAAAAACAATATTTATTACGTGGAGAAGAAGAACAAAGATGAATGATGGGCACTGGGCCACTTTTGGGGCAGTGGTGGCTTAGTCGTTAAGGAACCGGACTGGGGTCCAGGTTCAAATCCACCAACTGGCAGGTTGGTGGATTGCTGGGGTCCACTGAGCATGGTACCGTCTGCCCACCCATTTGGTGATGGGTTAAATTACATTGTGTCACAATGAGAAGGAGTTTGCCTTCCTTCCTTCCTATCTTTCTTCTGGTTTTTATGAATTTGATTGGTTATCTTTTAAAAAACAGTACATTTAACAACACACAATGTAATCAAGATTAACAACATATAGGTTCAATAGCCAGAAACCCAATAGCCACGCCTGCTCTATAAATAGGAAACTCCAGGGCAACTGTGAGTCTAAGACTAACATTTATATATCAATTTAATGATATTGTACAATAATGGTTTGGCTCTAAAAAATGAAATATCCACATATACGTACTAAGAATTGTACAAAGTAAATATTAATATTGAAGCGGTTGTACTGGTGACCTCAGCAAAGAGATGATATAGTGCAACAAACCAAGGACTATTTTGCTCATCTGGCTGTTTCAAAAGTTGGTACAGGAACTACTTCGGCCTTTGTTTAACTGGAGAGTTATAAACACTCTTTTACAAGACTATCAGGCTTATGTGAGTAAAGCCATTCACCACTGCTGTTAGCTCTTTCTTTAAAATGTGACATGGGTATTCAATAGCTACAGCTAAATCAGGTCAGTTCAAGGTGGTGAGCTAAATAAAACAAGCATCTTATCTCAATTTATTCATTCACTCTCTAAGGTCTAATCCTTTTTAGGGTCGCAGGGGATGTAGCAAATCCCACTAGTGATCGGTCGATGGCGGAGTACCTGCTGGACAGTCTGGCAGCCCATCTCATACAGAGACAAACAACCTTTCCAGTGACTCTCATGGCTATTGTTGATTTAGTGTGTTCAATTAACCTGCCTCTAGGAAACTGGAGAATCTGGAGAAAACCCCCAACAAAAGACAAAAACATACATTCTGTGTAATACAACACTGAACCAGAAGGAGACGGTGGAACAATGTTTTGAGAAGTATAGAATTAGCATAAAGTAGCAAAAGGAGAACAAATCTATAAAATATAATATTAAAAATTAATCTTTCACATCAAGGTGGGGGCCGCAAATGGCCCAACGAGCCGCAAGTTTGAGACCCATGCCTTAATATAAGGAGTTGTTAATCCACTACAGTAGTCAGAGTGGACTTTGTCTAATAAAGAATTATCTCAACTGTTTAAATTCCACTCAAACCACATGCATATATATTCTGTCTTAAATCAAATTTGTATCTGATGCTTTCAAAGGAAATCTAACTCTGAAGTATCGTCATATTTCATCAAACCTTTATGTCAGATTCTGTGGTTGAGTTGGAGGAAGTCAGCAAACACAGAGAAGACAATAATGGATTAAACAGGCATGCAGATAAAAGTTGAGGGAACTAGAAAAACATGACTCTTAAAGATTTAGGAAAGCTGGCATCGCCAGGCATACGCCGTCGGAGGTCTGGGTTTAGGGAAATGAAATCCGGAAAAAGGTCTGCAATAGCTGCAGCTATGGAGAGGATGTAGGCTTTGCAGTAGATGTTAAAGCAATCAAATTGACGGCGAAGAATTGCTCACCAACCTTCAAGTAGATACTAGCATCTATATTTACTTCCATTAAAATTACCATCAACTACTCGTTGCACATTAAGTCCATTAACTACTCGCTATATATTGTATCTATATTGTTTATTGTGTTAAGTAAGTCCTTTTGCTATTACACCAACAAATGGACTTTACTCTTTACTACTTTTAGAATAGGTGTAAGACACAGATCAACGCTGCCTAACCAACCATTATAACCCTATGTTTATTATCTTCATGGAAATACTCTTTATTTTAACACAGGATCTACATATTCTAATATAACCATGTGGAGATGCAGTCTGAAAGCACGGTGCAAAATGACCCTACATAAAGCTGCCACTTCGTGACTGGATCACCCAAGAAGCATGTAAAGACTGGGTTTGAGGTTTGTAGTTTTAGTGGTGATGGGATCTACTGGGCTGCTAGGAGAGTGTGGCTAGTGCAGGTTGCCCTCCCTCCTTCCTTGCATGGTCAGATTTACAACCACTACAGGCTCCCAGTTAGCCTTCCCTTCTCCTTCACTGATGAGCCTGGCAGATCCTAGACAGATGCCTTGGGGGACTGGAGTGTGACAGGCAATGGGGGAAGGGAGCAGAGTAGAGAAGAGAGGAGAGGAGAGAGGCAAGGAAGGGAGGGAGAGAGCAAGAGAGAGAGACTGAGATAGATGAAGAGTGGGAAGGTGAGAGAAGAGAGGGAAGAGTCTGATGAGATCAGTGATTCATTGACACCCAGGAGGATGCACCCTGGAATGGGGTAATACCACACATGTTTAAAATGGGCTGGCACATAATTCATTAGGTTTACCAAGGCTACAAGGAGCACCTCGGCAGAGGGGATGTAGAAATCATCTCTGCATGTTGTTAGAGCGAGCCAATATAAGGGAAGTGGGATTAGAATTCGGGGCCATAACGTGCATGCCGTCAAAGGAGGGTAACTTGTGAGTGAAGAAAGCCAGCAAAGCATTAAATCATATTAAAGTTCCTCGATTTAAAATCAGTTTTTCTCAATGTATCCTCAGTCCAATGTTTAAATAGTAACACCTTTTACTAATTATCCCAACTGATATTTCTGGCCACTTGAAAATACATTTTCTAACTTTATTGCAAATACAATATTTCTGACTTCATTGACAGTAGTGGTTGTATAGTCTAGTACTGTCTTATGAAACATTTTGAAACTAACATGTCAGTCACAATATATAAGATGACACCATTCATTCATTCATCTTCTTCTGCTGTCCATTGCCTGGATCGCAGGGCACCTGGCACCACCAAGCTGCACCAGCCGATAACAAGTTATGTGGGTCAGGACAGTGCTATGCTCAGAGCACCCAAATGGCAACGGACCCAAGTCCACTTCTTAACCATTAGGCCACCACTCACCACTGCCGACCCATATCTAACATTGGTCGATTTATTCAATTTATTTATTCTACGCTACTAATACTGATCATAGCAGTATTTGTGGCAGGAGACTCAGCAGCAGCATTTATGTTGAGAATCTCGTTCTGAACGAGTCGCATAGTCAAATAGAGACAAAAACTCACAGCTAAAAGTACTTGCACATGTTTGCCCATCAAAATTAATGATGTCCTTTTCTTACTGCTAGAGGTGAGGAAACTGGCGTTAGTTTGATGAGAACACTCCAGCTGTTCCTTCACATCACATGTGTACTGTTTGAGGTAACAGGAGTTTCTGTCCTCCCACTCTACCCACCACTCACCATGTGTTCTAATCAGCAGCAAAGACCTCTAACTCTGTTGGTTTGGCTGCTCAATTTTACCCTGATTTTGCATAACTTTGTTGAGTTCAACAGCACTTTACCAATAGTAAAGTATTTCTATACATACATGATAATATACAGATTCCAATATTTTCTGAGTTATCACTGATGCTGATGCGAACATGGATAACATTTCAAATGTCATTGCCACAAATTGCTCCATTGCCACAAAGGATAAAAAACAAATTTTTATGACAATAAAAGTACAGCTGGTACAAAATTAACAGAACAATAAAGTTGTTAGATTTATTACCTCACAAATACCAAAATGCTAACAAATTGGACATTATTGAGAAACACTGATGTCACCAGCAAGCAGTATATTGCCAGCTATTATCACAAAGTTGAATGGCATATGTAAAAAATGATTTCAATCCAGATCTTGTAAACACGGACAAGGACAGTAGTCCAATAAAATTGCCCTGTCAAAGAGTAATTGTAGTTGGACTTAACTGTGCATGTAAACATACCGAGTGTCAATGGAGGACTGATCCCATGTGGTGACAAAAGATACATGAAGGACACATTTTATCAGGGAGTTGCCTTCATTACTCCAGACAAATGTCTAAACCAGATCTTATTAGGCCTAATTGGGCATTGGGGGTATCTCAACCAATTTAAAACGTCCCTTTGTAAAGGACCCATTATTTATTTAAACTGTTTGAAAGCCTGCAATAAGGTAGTTTTGTCATATGTACAATTTAATAAATAGAAAACAGTTACTGACAAGTAGAAATAGCAGCAAGAGGCATATTTAGTAAAATCTATTTATTAATGTTATTTTAACTGAGGTCTTCTTCCTTACTTCCTGACAGCATAATTTAAACATTCGTATGATTAGTATAACATATCACTTGGTCAGATATTTATGAAGCTAAATCCAGTGGTGGGCCAGCAAAGCCTTCTCTGCTGGCCTAAACATACTCAGAAAAAAAAAAATTTAGTAAAGATTTTCAAATAAAGTTTTTTTTTTTAAGTACTATTATTATTAATATTAATAATATAAGAGGAGTTTTACATTTAAACACTTGACCAAAAAAAATCATATTTCAGCTAGCTAATCTGCCAGAGCCTTCAGAATGCTCTGCCCACTGTAAGTGGATGCACACAGCCCGTTTACAGTTTACAGCACTCAGACCAATCTCATCTCTATATAAACCTAAGCATTAAGAATCACCTTTGTCAAACCTCCCACTGTTCGCTTTCTCACTTTGACTACCCGTAGGCAAATGTGCAAGTTCATAGATTTTTTTAAATGTTGCTTAGTCGGGAATCAAAACCCGGAACCTAGTGAGGACCAAACAAATTGCCAACCACTTGGTCACAGGTGTTGCTTTATTAGTCTATATTAAGGGTAATATAATGCATATGTGTGGACTATCAAGTCCAGGTGTCATACTGATGTTGTTATAAGGCATATTAATTTGACGTCACAAAACTATGACGTCACTGACGGCCTGCAGTTGAAATGCACGGCCCTTCAATGGCTAAATCACACTGGGCACAAACTACCAGTAATATGAAATGCCCTTGTCCTTATAATAGCGATTAACACAACGTGTAATGAATGAAGATGAATTACAATTTCGAATTTCATTGGGTGTTTGTAATTTTTATGATGGAATGGTCAAAGCATCAAAGCTTGCAGGGTCAGAGCTAAATGGGAGAGCTTAATTGCTTTAATTGTTCTCAGTAATTGCATGTACTTTCTGTGCTTTGAGTTTTATAGGGGCCAATGAAAAGGTAGTTTTTGATTGTTGATTTGTAGAGCAGATAAAGCTTGTGTCGTTTCAATCAAATTTGTTACACGTATGTTGCCGGCTTTAATGGGATGAGACTCATCACATGTTTTAATTTACAGAATAGGGGGAACATTATGCAACAGGGCCAGAGGTTGATGAGAGGACACATCCCTTACATTTTTCCTTCAGTGTCTCAGATGTACGGCTTAACCTCAAGAGCGAGGCTTTTTTTAATGCAAATCTCTTGTTCCCTACCTGATGACACCAAACACCATGTAAAATTCTGGACACAAGTTATGCATTGACACAAACGTACAGCTACAATGTGATGACATGACGTCAGTGTAGAAAAGATGATCTATCAAAAGAATTCAATTTATTACATGTCTATTAATCACCTTGTGTAATAACGCAAAGAGAAATGATCTCCTTTAAAAGGCCACAAACTAAGTTATCATTGAAAAATTGTCTCCTTCTGATTGAACGATTTTTTTGCAAGCATGATTTGCCCACGTTCCATAAATCACCTCAAACATACATGGCATTTGATTAGAAGCCATTAGCCATGAGCAACACTGTGTGCATTCACATGATGGGCATGTCCCCAGGCATGTGCACGCATCTCATCTTACATTTTCCATGATCTGCTCTTTAAGATGTAGTTCATGAGTGAATACTAATGTGATGGGCGAGAGGTAAGAAAATGTAAAAGAAATTTGGCAGAGCTTTATGAAAGGTCCCATTTCATCAGAATCGTTATATTTTTGCAGTTCTCCAAAGGCTCGTAACTGGCGGTCTATGAAGAGAGACATGCCGCAGTGGGGTTTAATTTAAAACCTGAAAGGTCACTGCGCCAAGAAAGGTCTTAAGATCAGCCAAAAAAAAAAAAAAAAAAAAAAAAATGACGGTGGAGGTGTGGAGAAAGAAAATTAAAGGGCATCAGAGGATGCCAGTAGCGTAAGAAAGCTGATGGCAGAAATAAACATGTTGGAGTAATTCAAGAGAAACTATCATGGCAAGAGTTGAAAAAAATAAAAATAAAATAGAAAACCCAGCAAGGAAAATGTGTTGGAATCTATTCTGGACAGGCCAAGTAACGAAACAGATGCAAGAGGACTTTTGTTTACTTTATTGGTGTATTTTCAAGTAATTTGTTATAATGGCCCACAATTTCAGGGAAAAACTGTGCAGCCGTACTCAGTGAAAGATTGCCAATCTGTCCAACAATCTGTGTTGGCAAAAACACAACTCTCCCTAAGCCTTTTCTGAACTGGACAACCCTGTGTTTGATACTGGACCAGAGTACAAATGGTCAGAGAAACTGCATTTAGTCACTCAATCATAGTGTCTCTAACTGATGATGATCTTGATTTGGCTACAAACTGCACGTCATGTGTTGGACTTGGCCTTGTTAGCGCTAGTAAAACATTCTGCAATCATTTGGTCATAACCCAACTCTGCCTTGAAAATCACAAACTACCACTGCTGCCTTCGATAACTTGTTTGTCTATCACCTCCGTTTAATTGTCCATTCAGCTTTTGACTGCACCACATTACATAAAAGCACACAGGAGCCTCATGGCAGGAGCATGACAGCCACTGATATAAAGCCTCGCGCTTTGCACAGATAAGACGGGTTCAATTTTAATGTTGCTAGCACACAGGGACGCACCAGGCTCACTTGTAAAACAGAATGCCCCATTCGCTTGTAAATGCTGTAGCCCAAGAGGATGAGGTGGGGGTTGGGCCAGCTGATCGGAGTGGGATTAAACGGAGAGAAATTCCACTTGTCCAGTTGCTGCAATCCATTCGGTGGATCAATTTCTTCTCTTAGATTCCCAATCCATTCCACATCTCTTTTAAAAACTAATACCCAATTCCAATCAGACGTGCTGTAAAGCCTGTCTAGTAAAAGGTCATTGTGTGTGACCTCTGAGTTCTCTAAATTGGATGCTGGTTGGCCCACTTTCCTTTGAAATACTGCACAGAGTGATATAAAAAACACCATGCACCATGACATCACCAGAGGGACCAGCTTCACTCCCATCAATACATGTTTATTTTAGTGTGTGATGTGTCACGGAACAGAGTTTGCAAGAACATTTAATCTGTGTTTTTTTTTTTTTTTTCAAAACAGGAAGTGGGATTTCCAACATCACCGTGAAGCAAAGGTAATAAAATGTATGGCTTTAACAGTTGTAGGTGTGTGTTTGCAATAGGTAACATGCGGGCATGTAGTGGAGCATCTCCCCTGTAGCCAACCAAGGGAACTGATCAGATGGACGATCAAACACTAATCATTCCCTCACGGCCTACACTGAGTAAAGCTGTCATTAATTTTGCGGAATTACATCAAATCTGAGACATTCTTTATGTGGCCCACGGCCTGCAGACAGTTATACGACAGGGACTGCTGCGCTAAGCAGATGGGGCGGCTTGGCCGTGCATACTAAATACCACCGTCCCCCATTTCCACCCTTCTAGAAGCTCTGCCCTCCTTGCAGGCAGCGCTGTCTTCGATGCTCCCTCCTTCTGTCTTTGTTTTCCTCCTTTTTAAGCATTTCATTCAGCACACTCACAGCTGTTGATTACCTTACCACCTACGAATACCACTTACGGATGAGCAACATTTAATCTAATTACATGTAGAGTACCTGTTGGCAATGTCTTAAATTATATTTTCGCTCTAACTATATTTTATTGTATTCCAAACTCATGCAGACAAATAAATCATGCATTCATTTAGAATGAGAGTATCAATTATTTACAAACATCTTAAAAAATGTTTTTCTCTTGCATGTTGACAACTCTCACATTTTACTTGCCTTTGCACAGCAGAAGGTCATAATCCCATTTGAGGTTTCCTTGGCAACTGATTACTGCTGAAGGCAAGCAGCAATTTATGACTAGTGACACATACCTGCCATTCCCTTTGAATGAGACATGTGGTAAGCTATATTCAGGCAGACCACCTCAGGTAATAAAACTGCAGTAGCACTCAGGGGCTGTACCATTTTCTTATATTGAAAGGAATTCCAAGCCAGGTTGCTAGAAATCAGCAGACGACAGGGATTACAATCGTGTGGAATAGTTCCACCACCGATAAACACACGGCACACTTTTCACGCTGCTTCTCTGCAGTGACGTTTATCACACCTAAAGCTTAATGTATTGCTAGTCATGTAGTTTACACCTAAACAAAAAATGTTATGTCAAATGGTTTGTGTGCATGTTTGTGCGTGTAGAGAGCTTGTGTGTTTTGGGGGAGGGGTTGGGTTGTTATGACAGACAGATGAGCCATAACAGCAGGCAGCCAGGTCAAGATCAAGCAGTTTCATGGACAATCCACTTTCCGTCTAGTCTCTATTAGTGTGAAGACTCACATTCCTTCTGCACCGTCATCTTCTAACTTTGCACTGCAGTGACATGTCAAAGTCAAAGCTATCTTGTGCTGTCAGAGCATTTTCAAACAATGCAATCAAAACAGCAGATCAGGTAGGGAGTCAAACTTTTAAATGTGAATGGTTGACATAATATCAATATAAATCAGTGGCCCCCAACCACTGGGCTGGGGACCTGTACCTGTCCGTGGGTGAACTGGTGGCAGGCCGCAGAAGAAATAATGTTTCCTTTTGGCCCCATCTGGATATTACTTACACTTGATCCATACCCATATCAACAACAATACAATGGCTAGGATTCCATCATCAATAATGCAACTATATTTGATTACGAAGTATTTTCTCAGTGAAGACAATAACAATAAACTCAAAATGATGCAGAGTCATTGATACAACATTCTAACTTTTTATACCGCTCTGGTAGCAGAAAGGTATAGGACCCGAATTAACTGTGCCCACGCACAGTTAATTCGGGTAGGAAGATTTTATGGGTAGGAAAATATTTCAGAAGACCGGAAATTAAATTTTATTAAGCGGTATTTATCTGCCACAAGTTAACAACCGGTCCATGATAATAGTACGAGACATTAAACCGGTCCGTGATGCAAAAAAGGTTGGGGAACACTCGTCCATTCTATTCAGTTACGCAACTGCACTGAGAGTCACTACTTTTCAACACCAATTTGCTCACAAAGGCTCAGCACACTATTAATCCACTTAAACACAATTTATAGAGTCTAAACATCGACTGTCTGTTGGCATAAAATTACATGACGTATCCTTATAGTGTCTTCAGTAGACTAAATTAGCCAAACTGGACTTGCTAATTGAGGTGGGGGTAATGTACTGTGTGGCTAGACTGCCTCATCAATAGGAAGAGATAAAAATGCAGCCCATTGGCTAGGAAGAACGTCAATACTAACTGCAAATTTACCGTAAGGCAGACCTAATGCAGACGGAATGGGCCAAATGTCAGAAATACTTGTTAATCCATTCAACAATTTGCATTGTAGTACTGCCTTGCAATTGCTTTGCTACCACTGCTTTGTAATATTTTCCACAGTATGGGTAATAATACTAGATAATACCCAATAATACTAGAGTGTTAATGAATGGAATGTCAAACATGAGCAATTTTAATGCCCAATTTTAAGATTTAATGTATCAGCATAATTAAAAACGCATTTGCTCAACTATCTCCCGTGCGGCCTACATGCAGGCTCAGATTACGACATCAGACCACTGGAACTCATCCTCAGTAAATTGAAGTGCAAGGTCTATGCGTGTTTGAGCTTTTTAGTCATCTACAGGAGACAAATCTTGAATGCAAAGCACCTAGGTTTTCAAGATGGTATACTGCCATCTGCTGTCAATCACTAATAACATCATGTAGGCTTACGAGTAGCCTTAAAAGGTGGGTCTATTCTCCATCGACATGGAATTGTACCGCAGTTCATTCCATTACTTCAGAAAATCTTTTATTTCTGCCCAGGCTACCTTTAACAGATTTAATAATAACATATAAACAGAGTGCTAATAACCAAGTTCAGACATTGACATGTATTTGTAGTAACTTGAAAATTTTTTGAGCCTTTGCATTCTTCAGGGGATTATTACAGAATGTGATGATGAATGTGAATTGATGGGCCTGTATCTTTTCGGTGTCTGACAATACTTACCTGCTGCCTTTGTTCCATATGCTTTAACTAAGGGTGAAAGGTTTAGTTAAAATGTTTACCTACTAATCTACTTGTTCACCTACTACCAACACTACTAATCTACCTATCTATATTCTACTAACCTTCTTATTGACTAACATCCACCATCCACATGCTCAGGTTTTACATCATCCTTAATTCTAACCTTGCCTGCATCCATTGTATTGTTTTTGTACTTATTTTATTCATCCCTTGTTGGGTACTGCACTGCTGCTGGAGCCATAATTTCCTGAAGGAAACTCCAGAGGGATTAATAAAGTTCTATCTATCTATCTATTGCAGCAAACTGTCAAGTTTTAAATACTGATATTTATATCTTCCTGCTTTAATATCGGTTTGTAGTTTTTTTGTTTTCGCCCTTTCTGTACTTTGTTTTGCATGTGCACAAAATGTACCCTATAACTTTATATTGAGTTTTTCAAACTTGTGGTATGATGAACACCATAGAAAAAGTTGCAAAGAGTGAAGAGAAGGTGAAGAAGAAAAAACGAAAAACAAAAGTTAGATTTGCAAAGACAAAGAGCTTCTTAAAATCACAATGGGATTTGTTGAAGGAGCATCATAGAAAATGGCGTTGGGAATTGAACCGAGAGTATCGAAAGTATGGCGCAGCATGGAGTTTTTTTTTCCCCAATGGTTCGTTTCTGCGACGCCAACTTACAGCCAACGTTTTTTTGTCTGCACCAATGAGAAAACAACTACAGTAGACGTCATGCGTCACTGTACGTCAACTCAGCCCATTGCATGGCCACTTTGATCATGGGGATTGTAGTTTAAAGTGCTGCCTCTCAGCGCCGATGTCATCGAGACGCTGAACGACAGCTCCCACAATCCATCGCGGGAAGTAAGGCTCTCATGCTTCTGTTATGTTTTTTGTTATTGTTTCAGGTTAGTGAAGGAACCGAGTCCACAGGGGGAAAGTGTGACGGTAACACCAGAGGCTTGATTGATGTTTTTCATGATCGCCTTTGAAACCGGGCATTGTCACAGAGTCGGTTCGATCAGACCGGTCATTCGGAGACGTTTCTAATAAAAGGTAAGCAAGAGTTCAGAGATGATGTGCGCACGTCTTTTGTACTTCACAAAGACAACGACGTCTCGCATAACGTGAACGCGCATACAATGCAACCATAAAGCTCGACAACACACACAAAAGTGCCGATCGATCCAATCAGCTTTTGATGACATAAATGCCACGACTAGGTTAAAGAAATGACAGAGTTGTTGTGCTTGACATGTGCTTCTGTTGGGCCTGAAGCCTCGGTAATCTGAACCCATGGGAAGCTCATGTGTACAGTAAGCTGCCTGTCGGCCACAGGTTGTTTCTGCAAGGTTAACAACACAACACAACGTTTTCTACCACGTATTCCTTTGTTTTGTTTTTTTACAACACATACATGTTGTTTAGTTTTTACAACTATACAACACTTACTAAGTAACGTATACTTCATAATGACTGTACTTTAATATAAAATGACTTTTTATTGCTTTTGTCAATAACTGCCATCATTTATTTATATTTATGCAGTAAACACCTAAGGTAATATTTCCGGAAAAAAAGTAAAGATCCCTGTAATTCACACAACTCCAACATATTCCTCAACAGTTGGGCAACATCTGTCAGTGTAAACCTGATCCTTGCACGTGGCCCCAGAGACCCTGTTTTGCATTCCAACATGTGACACTGCAAAATAGTAAATACGGTTGACTATGACAAAAATAGCCCCAATGACAAACATTTAGTGCAGCATGTAGCAGAGAGGCCATGTTGTCACCATAGTTCAGGTGTCCTTTCCTCAAGTGTGCACTCTGTCACAATATCATCTTACACGCCGTATATATATCACCAACTGCTTGCACTTTCGTTCCTGATCACCAGCTGTCATCTCTTCCTTCCTCTTTTCTTACAAATAGCTCACCTTCTAATGCAAGTCAGTTTCTGTCTAAGCAACTGGGTGTCCAAAATGAGAAACCTAAATTTTTTCTCCTCTCTGTAGGCACCCACCATTGTTTTGTGTTGCCATGGATAAGGATTGGCCAGTGGAGTTTAGGAACGTTGGCTGCAGTTACTTCCCACAGAGTAGAGTTGATTGCCACTACACTATAAGTTCTCAGCACAACTGGGCCAGCAACGACTGGATAGGGCTGTTCAAGGTAAAAGCTGATTTAAAAAAAACGGTGTAATGCAAAGTGTCAATATTTTGTACATGGTTTTAAGAAGAGGACAGACATTGTACCACAACCACCAAACCCTAGGGACTGCAGATGGAAATGAGTTCTAAGAGCTGGAGTCTGGTGCAAAGCATCTTTTCTTTGATTAATGTTTTTGTACACTGTCCCTGTCAAATAAATAAATATAACTAACTAACTAGTCCCCACCCCTTTTTGCGCCACGGACAGGTTAAATGTCTGGTACTTTTTTCCCACAAACCGGTCATTAAGTGGCAGATGAATACCCCTTAATAAAATGAAATGTCTGGTGTACTGAAATATTTTCCTACCTATAAAATCTCCCTACCTGAATTAACTGTGCATGCACACAACAGGTGCAGGGGCCACGGACCGGTTCCCCGCCCAGTGGTTGGGGACCACTGCCTATGCAACCTAACTCACAGCTTACATTTGATAGTACAATTCTGAAAATAAACAGGCTCTTAAACTTGAACAACAAACCACGATCATTATTGATGTGTTCATTAATGAGTGAATTTAATGTAAAGTAACATTAATTTTCTAAACAGACAAAATTCTCTGTAAGATAATTTTAATAAAATATAAAATGTGGTTGCCAAAAAAAAATATCACTGTTTAACTTTAAAAGGGTTAATCACAAAAACGTTTCAAAGTTTAATCAATTAAAAATGTAACTGGCATATAAATTATGAAGGCAAATGTAATGCTATCGTGTTCCTGATTACTACTCCAAGCTTCAAATTGGAGTAATTTGTGACTTAAGACCTAGAGCCAACGGTGTACCCAATTCCTGGCATTAGCTTAATGCACCGCAGTGCACATTAATTAACTGACTCAATTATAACTCTGCAGTCCACAAAATGTCACCTTTTCATCTCTTTTAATGTAAGAAAATTTGAAGAAAATAAATGTTTACTTGCTCTAACAAAAAACGTGAATTGAAGCCACATTTTAGTCTAAACCCCAATGTTCTAACTTATGATGCATCCGATGTAACACAACAAATATATTGCAAGTTTCCACATAAATAAATAATTCAATATTTATTTAGGTAGTTGTAGCACACACTTAAACCAACTTTCAAATAACATTTTGGTTATCTTTTCCTTTGCAGACAGGGTGGTCATCAGTAAAGGACTACCACACGTTTGTTTGGGCCCTGGCCCCTGCAGACTATGAAGAGGGCACAGATGTCAACTGTTGTGTCCACTTCCATGGTACCCTTGCTCTCATTTTCTACCTCTGTTTTATTCTCCACAGTTACACAAAATCTATACAATTAGATGTGCAGATCTAACCACTAGATCTGAACATAAAACATAAAAGGGAATTGACATTTCTGTAAAATTAACAGCTTTGTTGTGCAAAAGATGCCATCTTAAAAAAAATGTTAAAACTATATTTTTCATGTATTTCAATCACTACAAAAAAGCATGTTTCCTTTGTCCAAGACAATCAGCTTTCTTGGCTTGGCCTAACACAAACAAAGTCTATGTTGGTGTATGAATAATTAACAAGCAGAGTGATTAAAATGACAAAGACATTGGTTCCAGGCCCGTGCTGGCTAACTCTACTCACTGGCATGTACAGAGCTCACACTGTTCTGGCTGTCAGTGGCTGCTGATAAGGCTGATTCAGTGTGAGGGGCAAGTGTGCCACTGACCCCTGCTGAAGAGATTTATCACTAACCCGAGCATAGTGTCAGTGTCATTCTATACTGGATGAATAGCAGTGTTAAAAGAAAAAAAGTTGATGCCACCTTATCACAAGTGATGCACTGAATTAAAAAGACAATTGCCTGCACCATGACCCATTTTGATAGGAAGTTACAATACAGCTCATAAACTTTGTGGCATGTCATTGTCTCTGTGTTTTTCAATCACACCCCTTTACTACACATGTAAAGCAGAAATTTGTACTTAAATCATACCACCCATGAAGCCACTGCCTATGTAGGAATGCAATAATATTAGATTAGTTGACTTTATGGGCTGGATAATGTCATGAACTGTGGCTGGCTGTTCTCACGTCAGAGTGGCTTCTCCAAGACACAAGTTACAATGAGAGACATGATAGAAGATAAACACTAGTGAAAATGAATGGGAAGTCTGTCACAAGAATATTCTATGATTAAAAGTAGATTGAGTTGTAGTGCACAAACCAAAGTCTGTTAAAAATCCAACAAAACATTCTTACAATAACATAACCTTTGTTTAGACTTTATTTAAATAATTGAGGATCAGCAGAATGAACAGTTATTAATAGATTATGATTATAGGACAATTTCTTAAGATTACAGTGTTAACATACATTTCAATCCTATCTAATTAAGTTACCTTTATAAAACAACCATGGTAACATCATTAACAATGTTAGCATCATGTTGTCTGTCTTCTGTAGTTTAGACTTTTCTTTTCAGCTTTAATGCTTCTGTCCAGGGTCTCACCAGGCCAAGTAATGGAGAAACAAGCACCTAAAAGAAAATTACCAAAACACTTACCAGTTAATATAATGGTGGGTTATGAGTCATATATTACAATGAGTTAAAATTGTATACACTTTAACAAAAAACCCACAATTACTGGTACTGTTTAGTTATCTTGAAGGTTCAACAGATTAAAAGGGTATGAAAATAAACTAAACCATTAATAATTTCAAAACCATATCTTCGTTATTCACATTTAGCTTCTGGGACATCCATGTGCCTCCCTCCTAGACTTAGCAAGTTACTTGACATTTTTTTTTATGATCCAAGACGATGGTATTATCACTTGAGTCATAGCTGCCACAGGTGTAACTCATAGACAATATCAATTAAGCTTCAAAATAAGCCCTCCTTTCCACAAACATTTAACCTTAGAATTTGTATTCTGTGAAATTGTAACTTACTATTGTGAGTCCTCTCAGCTTTAGTCCTTGCTTTGCTCTCTGCAGTTTGGCTCAGCTCTCTCTAAGCAGTCAAATGGTTATATTTCGTCCTTCAGTTCTTTTGCTACGTTTGGGAGGGTCTGCCGATGATCTTTGTCTCTCTTTTTTTTGTCATTGTCAAGCTCTGACTTATAAAGTACAATATAGTTTTATAATTTTTTTAATGTCTAATGAAATTTTTGTCTAATGACATTTTTGATTGACAACAAAATATCATTTAAGTAGTAGAAGCAGAATTTTATGAAATTACATTTTCTACCCCTTAAAAAAACATGTCATTTGTAGTCTATGTTAACGCACCAAAAAGTGTTGGCTAGGCCTCCAGGTGCTAACGAAGGACAAAGCGTTTTATAACTCAAAGTTTCACATATTAACCAGAAACTTAAATTAAAGAGTGACATTATCATGCCACCACATCAGTACAGCACATTCACACACACAAACACAAAAAGACAGTGATGCCTTTGTCAGTTATGGCGACGTTAGGTACCTCGTTTCACCTGCTTTCACGTCATCTCTATGCTAAATTATTTATACCTCGTCAATTATCGAAGTACACTTGACATTATATGTATTTCATTACCCATAGGAACAACTTTGATAACAAAGAGCGTTACTCACTCGACGTAGTGGGTCCTAGAATCCATTCGACGCATAAACTTTTAAATCTGCCGCTGTTTTTCAATTAAGCTCGGACTGGTACTTTACCGCGGATAGCCGGACCTCTAGTGGCCGGAAGTTGAGTTAATAGCACGTTAGCAGATTAGCTCCACAACCGGAAATGGTTTTACGATGTACATTTTTGTACATAACACATTTATTTTTAAAGCTTTTATCTCCTTTTAATTTTTTTTATAAAATTCTTTAACGGGTTGCTTTATTGAAAGTGATACAAAATGCATATGTAATTGCGTATTTATGTAGCGCTATAAATAGAAAAAATAGCACAAAGTCACGATGCGTAATTATCTTTGACGTACACTAATTTCTAAAGTTCCTCTTTCGACACTTTAAGTTTGATTAAATAAAAAAATTGGATCAGTTCTCTCCCCGTGGAAAGCTGAGCAGTGCTCTGTGAGCAGTGTTTACAGTGGAGTCATCTTTCTCTATGTCAATTAGCAGAATTGGTCTCCACCAATTTCCATTAAATTTAATAGAGTAATTGGGCATGACCCAAGGGAGAAACTATTTTGTAGCTGTTATTTTTAAGGATTGGGTTCACTTTTATGATTCAAGGCAAAATAGTATTGGAAATGAAAATAAATTGTTACTTTTCTCTGGTAATAATTTACTTCCTTCTCACACAGTACTTTTACTTTTTTAATTTCTCAGCCTCCTACCTACCAAAGCCCAGCCCCCAGGAGTATGAGTTTGTATATGTTGATGGAAAGGGGGAAGTGCGCTCCTGCAGCCCCAAATTCACCTTCTGTGCCCCAAAGCCACTTGATGAACTGGTGACTCTAGAGGAGGATCTCCATGAAGAGGAAGAAGGTACAGGCATGCTGCTGGTCATACCCAGGGCTGACCTGCTGCAGGTGAGCACAAGGAAGGGAAGGAAGTAAGGAAAGCAAACTTCTCGTCATTGTGATAACACACACAAAATTTAATTTGGCATCTTGGCACTTGTTCTTTCATTCTGCACCATTCTATTATACCTTTTCAAATGCACTACTATGTAATTGGTTCAGTAGATGCTCTATTTACTTTAAAAACTCTTGAAAAGTTGTATGTATTAGTGCATTGGTTGACTATTAGTTTTACATATATTTAAGTTGTAGCCTCCTATGCATTAAAATCAATAGTTTTTTACTGTTTATATGAAAGGATTAAACCACAATTAGTTGTTCACTGTCTGCGTCTGACATCTCTACACCAGAGTCGACTGCAGGAGTGTCTTCAAGAGCGAGCAGAGCTGCTCCAAGTGCAGGAAGCAGTGCACAAACAAAGAAGAAGAGACCAAGAAGAGTACAATAAGACAAAAGAATCCTGGGACAGGAGACACAAAGAGCTAGAAGGTGATATCATGCTGCTGCAGGAGGAGCTGGAGCACAGTCTAGAGAAGATAAAGGAGATGCAGATGCTGCAGAAGGTGGTTAAGCAGCAACAGACTGACTATCACCTGTACACACATGCCTCTTTTTTTCTGCTCTAATTCACTCTCCTTGGTTCTTATTTTGCAACAAATTACCATTTAACATAACATTTCATAATGTCTTTGATTATTTAGGAGGATCAGTCTCTGAAAGACTCACTGTTCCAAGAGCAAAGGGCTTTACTGGAGGTGAGAGAACAAAAAGAGGTGAGAATCAAAGAGCTGGAGGAGGACATCAAAACCCTGACTCTGAGAAGTGTGGAGAGGGAGACAGAGATGGAAAGGTCTGTGACTTCTTCTGCTTTTTTCTTCTCCTTTATATCTTATCTTGTGTTATTATTTATAAGGACGTCTGTGTGCAGGCTGAAGGAGAGAGCAAAGAGGCAGGGTACGCAGAGGAAAGAAGATGAAAGTGAAAGGAAGTCTCTCCAGGTGCCTCCTAGCTGCTGACGTCAGTGTAAATCACCATATGCAGATCTGTCTTTTCTACGACTAATCTACTTCCTTCGTCTGTGCGGTTTGTTTTTAGGACAAGCTGGAGCAGACTGAGGGTGAACTGAGAAGTCTATCTAAAGAGTTCCAGGGTCTCAGAACATCGCTGGCCCAAAGAGACACCAGTGTCATTCAACTTCAAAACACTATCACCACTCTCACCCAGAAGCTCACGACTGCCCACAGGAAAGAGGTTGGAGAATACGCTAGAAATCTGAACGGTTCAGATACTGAATTGAGTTGTTGCTAGTGATGGTTCCTGATGACAACAAGATGTTTAGGAAAGCTTTTTGCATTCTTCACTGAAAACTGAAAGTAAATTTAAAAGACATATTTAAACACTGCTATATTCTTCACCTTATATGTAAAATATGACTTTAAATATTATAAATCATGCACAAAAAGCTTTATGATTCAACCATTTTAGACCACTTTTGTCATCTAAACAGCAAATCTGAAAAAATATTTTGATAAACTTGTTCTACTTGGATACTGGCTGACTTTGGCTCAATCCAGCTTCTTGTCCTTCTGGCCACATTCTCTTAGTTGTCATTGATATTACTTCTCCGTAATCTCTGTCCATATCTGAAGACCAGGGCATTATAAGCAGACAGACTGGTTTAGGTGGTTGTAAAAGTGACAGAAGGCAAGATGGAGGTTTGATATAATTTTTTTTTTTTGGTTCAGCCCTTTCTAAAGTCTATTCAGTCCATAACTCTATTCATATGTTAAAATTTAATTCTAGATAAGGATACATTGCTTTAAATGTATAATTTAATGTAATAAGCTGTGTTGTTGTGTCAAAGGACAACACAGAATAATTAGGTCTTTTAGGATATCTTCAAACTTTTATTCTAAATTTGTAAAAATCTGAAAGAGTTGACACAGATTTTGTAATTGTGTGACCAGGCCGAGGGCGAGGCGGTGCTGAAAGAGATGCGGGCTCTGAGAGAACGCCTGAATGCAAGCGAACGTGCTACGGAGAACTTGATGAGTGATCTAAGTGCCATGGCCGCCCAGAGGGAACACATGAAGGGCGAACTCTATCAAGCCCGGTCCCTGGCCGCGCAGCAATCCTTCCAACTCGCAGACCTGAGTCTTGTCATGAGAGAAGGAAAGGTGCAGTGGGCGCAGGAGAAACAGAATCTGCAGCGCAGCGCTGAGGTAAACCTTCAACAACAACGTTTGCGGGCTTAGAGAACAGATGAGCGGCCAGAGCACAACCTAGAGTAAATTTCGTCTGTTCACCATCACAGAAGGACCATGAAAAGCTGGAGGAACTTAAAGCAGAAGTGCAGCAGATGGAGGAGAACCTGCAGGAGGAGAAGATGGAGAGAGTGAAGCTGGATGTTGAGCTTGGAAGAGAAAAAGATTGCAACAGGGTAAAAAAAATATATATCAGACCTTAATTTCTAAAGAATATAGACCTATCTACTTTTTTAAGAATGGACTCGACAGATTTTTTTTATTCTCCTTCAAGGTGCAGCTGAGTGAAACACGCAGGGAACTCCAGGAACTTAAAGCCTGTCTCAGAGTGGCCCAAAAAGAAAAGGAGCAACTTCTTACAGAGAGAAAGGTTGGAAACCGTGGAAACGAAAAAATAATCACAAAAACTTACTTTGAATTATAATACAATGAGTTATTTCTGGTATTTTTAGGTATTTCTTTGTTTGAGCTTGATTATTTATATTATTATTATTTATAAGCAGTTATTATTTACAATTCTTGTTTTTATTTTATCAGTCGTTACTTACTATCCAGGTGACCTCTCCATTTATTTGGCTATTAAATCAATATATAAATGAAATATTTCTTTAGCTGTTAGAAACATTTAATTCAAAATTGGTTGTATTTTTGTTGAATATGCAGTAAAGTATGTGGCTAAACCTATTTTTTCAACTTTGGTCGGCTTGCATAAGTGTCAGGTAATATTGAGCTTATTATAAGTTATTTTTTGGTAAATTTTTGTTCTTTTCAAGCTTTTTGGAGTTTTCATTTTTAAACAAAAGGCTGACTTTTAAAGTCTTTGTTTAAAGTGACTGCCTATTCAATTTGCTGTCCCACAATGGTTTACACTGTCCAGGACAAAGCAGACAATACTTTAAAACTGGACATTTGCAGAGTGTCTTATGGGGTCATTAAGAGATTTAAGAGACGTTTCCTCACAGTTAGGGGGCATCTGTCTTCTGTCTCAGAATCTTGTGGGGTCACATGTGATGTCACAGGTTCAATTGGACCCTGACTGTTAATAAATGGCTTGTATGGATTATCAAGTCAACTCCCAACTGTCTGAGCCTCATCAGCACCCAGCAGCCGTACTTCACTCTTTATCAGCTTTAAAACTTAGCACAGGTTTAGTCACAATTTATTCCGCTGTCAAGCTTTAGTGTGGCCTGTTAATATATATAGTTTTGCCAAAAGCTTGGTAATAATCATATAATTCATATCTAACGGCTTATTGATGCACCGCATACACGTATAGTGGTGATATGAATATAGCAGGTGTGAGGAATGGTCTTCCTGTTGTTGTCTTCTTAGCTGTTATTGTGCAGTATAAATTGTTTATAGTGTCATATAAATCAGAGGATTTCAGGGCAGTCACTGCTGCCACTGTTAAAATGCCTGCAGAGTTTTTGTTGGCTAACCACCGTCACGTTTCACCACCACTGCCAGAGTAGATGATCAATGTTTTTAAAACCGGTTTCCAGCTCAGTTTTTACCACACGCCATAATGATACACAAAAGCCAATCCTGGAATCCTAAATCAAAATGCCTTTTATTCCCAAAGTGTGGATATTTATGTACAAGTGTCAGCCTTTGTATTTACCGTGTAACCATTTTATATGGTTTTTGGCTCAAAGTAGTCAGACATCCTGATGGGTTATGAAATGGAGCGTTGCTTAGGCCGTGATGAAAGTCCTGCTCTGCTTTGTGATGTGATGTGACATCTATATTTTACGCCTCAGGAGCTGATGGAGTACATCTGTCAGCTGGAGCACAGGATGGGCACGGTGACCGGTGCCAAGTGGAGCGCTGCCATGATCTCCTCTGCAGGTGAATGGAGACACACATCAATCTTACTGTATGCACTGCAGATGTGAACAATAAACCTGTTAACCACTATTCAACAGCAGCACTAAATATTGATAAGAGTGGCCAGTGTCGTCCACTGAGGAGCATAGATCACGTTCTCTTTGCCATTGTTCCCTGTGTGCAACTGTCAGGTGGATTTGCCAGCATTTCGTCAGACCCCGAAGATGAAAACCCTGAGGCCCTGCAGACCCTCCATTCACCGGGACCTCTTGGACACTACAGTCTGTGTGAGCAGGGCCAGATTGAGTCCTTGCTCCTCCCCAGCCCTCCTCCCTCCCCAAAGGAGATGGAGAGGAGCACCGTGGTCATCAACCAGCCGGCTCCTCTCTCCTCACCCCACCAGGCCAGCACTGAAGCACACAGTTCAGATTCAGTAAGATCAAACTTTGACTCTGTAACCAGTGAGGTTTGAGTTACCACCATCAAGAGTAATTAGTTTTAGTGCTAGAAACAGCTCTATGAATGGACTGATGAGCTATTACAAAATCAGGTTGGACATGTTTAATTGAAGATGTTGACAGATAGATAAGTAAAGATGGATGGGTAGATAGGTGGCTATACAGACAGATACATAGATAGATACAGTAGATGGATAGATAGACAGACATATAGATACGTAGATACGTAGATAATCGTTTTGGATTGGTTTGGATCGAACTGAACCGAATCGGATCGATCGTTTAATCATTTTTATGAATCATTCCTGAATTGGATCGTAGCCTGTGAATCGAGATATGCATTGGATCGCTCTGTGAGTGATTCGTCACACCCCTAATATACACTATAAATATATATGTGTGTGTGTATATATATATACATACATATATATTAGGGGTATATATATATGTATATATATATATATATATATATATATATATAGGGGTGTGCAAATTAATCGTTTTGGATCGGTTTGGATTGAACTAAACCAAAATCGGATCGAACTAGATGATCGTGTAATATTTCTTATGAATCGTTCCTGAATCGGATCGTAGCCTGTGAATCGAGATATGAATTGGATCGTTATGTGACTGAATCGCCACACCCCTAGTGGATAGATAGACAGGTTGACAGATAGATATATAGATATATAGATGATAGAGATAAAGGGGTAGACAGATGGATATATAGACAGATAGATAGACAGACAGATGAGCAGATGAAACCATAAAATAATAGCAAGGAACAGTCTAGAAAAGCCAGGCCCTGGTGGTTGTGGATGGAACTGCATGCATCTATGCTCTAATGGCTTAAAGATCTTTGCATACAAACTAATTATGAGGCAGAAAGTGGGAGGGGTTCAACATCACCTTGGTGCAGCGATTGAATATCTATTACTTTGAAGCAGCTCCATGGTTTCCAAGCGCAACAGTTAAATATGCAAGTGTGGATTATTAAATATTGATGTTATCTCAGATGTTAATTAGTCTGTGAGTCGGTGAGTTATTGGACTGTTAAGGCTGCTTCACTTCGTTTGTGTGCATTTGTGTGCGTTTAGGAGGAGGAATCTGAACCCTTGCAGTGTAGAACCTGTCTCTTATACACATCTAGATGTGTATAAGAGACAGCTGCAGACCCTCCATTCACCGGGACCTCTTGGACACTACAGTCTGTGTGAGCAGGGCCAGATTGAGTCCTTGCTCCTCCCCAGCCCCCCTCCCTCCCCAAAGGAGATGGAGAGGAGCACCGGGGTCATCAACCAGCCGGCTAGCCATAAAAGACAGGAGGCTGAACTGGAGGCGGACGAGATGAAGAGGATGAGAGGAGCTGGGAAAGTTTATCAGGGGACAGAGAGGAGAGATGATGAATACATATTTCTATGTATAGTTATGTAAACTGGACAAAATGACTGTGATTCACAAAATCCTCCCGCAGCGCCCGCTTATGTACATGGGTCTATTTTTATTTACCCCCTCATCTTTTCTAACCCAAACCCCAGCCACCATTTCTGACTTCTTATCAAACACTTATGAAACTCAAAAAAACTCACATTAAACAGATAATACAACATGTTCTAATATTCATATGGATTCACTGAATGGACGACGGTAGAAGGTTTGTCGTCCATATCAAAATGCAAATGTGTTGAGGGCAGAGAAGACGACAAAGTCTGCACTGGCTGGCGTTAAACTGTGACCCACCTTTTATGAGTTTGTGTCTTGATTTGTGCGTGTACAGCCTTACCCTGCTAAAAGAAGGTGAGCACAACAACCCCCCCCCTACTACAAATATACTCTTGTCTGTATAAATCACCTATACAACAGAACAAGGTTTTTTTGTACATTTTTTTTTCTTGGATTTAAAAATTTTGAAATTGTGTGGAAACTTAGTGGCAAAAAGAATTACCAGTCCTGATTTTATCAGTGGTGGTTTAAGGGGCAATAGTAGTTATAAGTACTTGGAGTAGTAATACTCCAAGGCTCAGCCTGCAGCCCTCTGCTCACTACAGTGATGGGTTAAATGCAGAGGCATAATTTCCCAAAGGATACTCCAGGGGGATTGATAGAGTTCTGAAAATAAAATAATAAAATAAGATTAGTCATAGAGAAAATAGTATATATTGTAGATGGTGTTTTGTTCAACAAATAGCAGTAGCAATAGTACGAGATTTAAAGTAGTCAGAGGAGTTAAAATAATCATAAGTAGGGTTGTTAAAAAAAAATAAATCAATGCCTTTTTTTTGTTCTGATAATGAAAATCAAACAACATAATGCCAGGGTTTTGCCAAATTTGCTGGAATCAGACATAGGATTTTGAGAAATTTGAGAAAGTTTTGGAGGCAACAACGGAATATATTATTATTGGTCGATATCAGTATCAGAAAATATTGACAAAATTGTCTAAATCGGATAAACTTAATATTGGACATCCTTAATGATAATAATAGTGGTAGTAGTACTTAAAAAGTGTTAGTACTAGCGGACATAGTAAAAGATGGAGTAGTTCTGCCACAACAGTTGTAGTAATAGTTGTTACTGTAGTAGCAGCAGCAGTGGTTGTAGTAGAGGTAGTATTATTAGATGTAATGATACTAGTAACAATCATAGTAGCAGTATTGATTACAGTACTTTTGGGGCAGTTGGTGGCCTGGTGGTTAAGGAAACTGACCTGGGTCAACAAGGCCCCTGGGTCGAATCCCCCTACTGCTACTACCACTGCTGGTAGTATTAACAGTACTTCTAGTAATATTGGTATTATTATTAGTATTTATAGCTGTAGATAGAGCTTTATTATTCTCTCAGAAACAACCAGGAAATTAAGGATAGGACAGTAGTGATAGATTTTGCACTTGTAGTAAATGCTGTGTAACTAGTAGTAGCCTAGTTAGCCTTTAGTTCATCCCCACCTGTGATTGGTCAGAGGTGGTGCGTTGATGGACACAGTAAAGTGAAGCCTTTAATGCTGAGACACAGGCCTGGTTTATTGATGGTGACAGAGTTAGTATGGCCAGAAGATGGAAGTTTTGAATATGTGCTCGTAAATGAAGTTGAGTTAGGCTGAGGCGGAGGAGGGAGGGCGAGCGGTGGGGGGGGGCAGCCTGAAACAGAGTCAGGGTGTGGGAGGGGCGGTGGGAGGACAAGGGGACAGATAAGTTGACAGCAGGCCGTAGCAATGATTTACCTGAGGGGTGTACCACAGTCACGGGCCAATTTTCAGCGTCATTAAAGCTCTTGCGCTCCCACTTACTCACTCCTTTAGTCTATCCTCCTCTTTCAGCCACAATGTGTGTTTCTTTTAAGGTTTTTTTTTTTTTTTGGCTCACTTGCTCGATCTGCTTTGTGTCCCCTTCCAGTGATCTGGCCGACTCTGTTCTCTGGTAACCAGTTGAGGGTCCAGCTGTAGCCGCCGAGACCAGGAGGCTTCCCGTGGGTCCACGTTATATCCAAATAACTTCCACGTACGAGCACACAGACATCTGGCTTCATCACACTATTTTAATATGCAATTGATATGTGATTTGCCGTGAACCTTATTTTCCCCCCTCATAAATGGTTTGTCTCCTTTAGTAATGACATAATGCATGTGGTGACAGGTCAACACTGTGTTTATGACTGACATAAGACTGTTGCATAGTTTGAAGCGATGGGCTTTTAGGCACGGGCTGGAGCGTTTGAGAGTTCACGGGCTGTAGCAGAACGATTTCTGTTGAATCATTGCTATGTCGAGAGCTTTACGACGGATGTTATGTCGTTTTTATGACATTTGTGATTAGGAGTCATGACAGGCACTGTAATTATGTTTTGTGCGGGGCCGGGCTCCACTGAAAATCATGGCAAAACTCTCATCCGGCATTAAATTCTCAGCAGCAGCTTTGAGCGCTATTCACGGCGGCATAAAGTAATGATACAGCATCATGCTAAAATTATATTGCGGTAATGTGGGTCTATGACATCATATTTCTCCCCCATTTACCCAGAACTAAGATTTGATATGCACTTTCTTGTAGGCATTAGCCGTTAATTGTCACACGGTGGCAGTTTGGCAGATTTAGTGATACGGACCTGCTTTAAAATAGAGAGCTTACAGAACAGATTGTGCTTAAAGTCCATCAGGCAAGATGCCGGATGCAACTTTCCACTTGAGTGACTCGGTGTCGTCTTTATGATAAAAATTAACGCTAACATGCCATTGGCTGTAGATCAGCAGCAGTTTTTACTCCTCAATTAATGACCCCAAGTGAAATGCTCCTTTACTGACAGGTCATTTGGATTTCCAGCGACATATTTTTAATACCTATATATTATATATCGTTGCGTCTTTAGTGTCAGATGTCTCACTCAGTTCCAAATTTGTGCCTGAAAAAGAAAATATTTCTACGTTTTTTTTTTCTCTCTCTACTTCACGACATGTTTTTAACTCAGCCTTTTAACCGACGCTCGTAATCAATGTTTATTCTTTCATGAATTTCTGTGTTTAATGAAGTTGAATTAGTCTGCTTTAGTTGATGAGTCCTCATCGTCTCCGTGCAATGTGTGATAAAAAAATTAACATTCACTCACGACACTTTTGATCCTCGACTCTACCTGCTGTTTTTTGCACCTGATATTTTTACTAGAGCAGAGTTTTCGATAAAATTGTGATATACGGATACCTAAAAATATGTCAGATGGGTTTTTTATCTTAATCGTAAAACCTGTGCGTGTGTGCGTGAGTTTACAGATATTTTGTCAGCGCCATTTTTTATTCTTTGCTTTTAAACACTCAAGATTTAATATTGGACTTGTATTGCTTCAAGATGCTGGCGCTAATGAAGGGAACGCTATCAAGGTGTGGGGTTTAAATCAGTCCTGGAAAAAAACAGGTTTTAATGTTGTTAAAGAGCTCAGGCGGGTGGAAAATATGGAGGCAGTAAATGTTTGTCTCACCACTCAGTTACTCCCTGTTCCTTGATTTTCTGATTTTCTGATTGACATCCTTCCCAGGCGTGGGCAAACTTTTAGACTCCCGGTCCACAATTGCTCCCAAAATTGGACACAGGGGACAGAGTCCAGAACAGAGAGATGTATAGTTTGTTTGACCTAAAAATAAATGACATGTAAAAGTCATGTATAAAACCTTAAATCAGTACATTTCCTATACCCCCTATGACATCATCTATTGAGGAAACACATTATTATTTGTATTTTTGAATTTGAAAAGGTTTGTAGGGCCGCATTAAAAAAGCTCAACGGGTCGCAACCGGACCCCAAGCCCTAGTTTGCCCATGCCTGTCCTAGACTGTCAAAGAAATGGACATCGTTCTTCTCTTCCGACCTCAGTCCAGTTCTACAAAGACAATGAACTCAGACATCCGATTTTTAACCAACTTCAATGAAGGTTTAAAGTGAATACATTTTTACCATAAAATTTTGAGGAGATTTTAAGAAAATAAGATTTCAATTGTGGGCTACACAGGTGGTGAGACAGAATTCTACTAAGAAGGAATTTACTACGGATGTCTAATAATAACTATAGGCTTAACATAATTATGCTAATAAGATAATTCTCAATTTTTGCCCAGGCATCGGTGGTTATTGGAATCATAAATAATTTGTATTTGGACGGTAATGTCAATCTTGAATTTTGCCAAAGCTTAATATTGGGCATCCCTAGAATTTCATTAATCTGTAGTATAAGTCAGGGTAATATCACAAACCAATATATCTTAAGTGGCTTTACAGAGCACAACAATATAAACTAGAAAAATATACACTACTATATAACTGACCATAACTGACTCAGAATTGTTTTTACTTTGTAAAAACATTTTGTTTACGCACACAGAAGTTAAAGAATATAAGCTCAAGGGCGTAAGAAAATGTTGTCCTCTTCTGTGTGCTCCTTTGGAGTTTGTCTTTGTGAGAGAACTCAGTCCATTTCTCTTGTACCGTCTATGACTCCTGCGTTCATGTATCCTCCATAGTCATCCTTTTTTTTTTTTTCCTTTGATCTATTGCCTAAGAAGGATGTTTGTTTTGTTGTGGCTCCACTGAGAGCTCCAGAGGAGGTGCTGCTCCTCAGGACACATCGTCTCTCCGTGCAATAAAGCTGCAGTGGTTATACGGTTTGTTTTGAAGTTTTCTGTGTGACAGTTTATCCCGTGTGTACGTCATGTAAACATTGATTTCCTCATCTGTCATGTAACCCGTTGTGCTGAGGTCCAGTTTAATAAAATGGCCTATGTATCCAGGATGGGTTCTGACGTGTTTTTTTTCCAACCACAGTACTTATTACTGCAGTTTTTTGATCTTCACCTGACATTTCACTGATAACTGATGACACTGCAGCTACTGTACTCAGCCAGATCACCTTTACCACATCGCCTGTTTCAGATTCATGTTTTTTATTAGATTTTTCTATCTTCTCACATTTGGATCTTCTACATCACCTCCCTCAGGCCTCAACTGCACCTCCTCCCCATCCTCACCCATGTGTCTTCCCCACTTACTCACTGTCTTGATTCCTTTTTGAAGCTTTCCTTCTCCTCCCCCTCCTCTCTCTCCCCCCATCTTAAGTCCGGGGTGACGATAGCTAATTATAAAATCAATGATGCCGGGCTGCCTAGTTTACAGCTCCCTCTAAAACCTTAACTGGGAAATCACTGTGGGATTGATGGCTCCCTCACTCTTTATCTCTTTTAATTAGAAATGTAAAAGATATGAAGACCCGCAGGTCAGAGCACATCTCCTAGTTTTTTATGACCCCGACGCCTGCTTTCCCAAATCACTCCTTCCTTTACCTGGGCCTTGTTTATTTCCTCTACCTCCTTACTGGCACAGCCTCCATCTCCACTCCTGTCACAGACACCTCCACCCATTTCTACACGGCTTTCTCCATTACCTTTTCTTAAAGATGGCCTGCCTTCCCCTCCGCCTCGTGCAGGGGATGGTGTTAAATTTACGGTCTTTTCTCCTGAAAGCGTTTCTCACCTTCTCCTCACCTCTCCCTCCTCCCCCCGCAATGAATGATTCCCAACTCTCTGCGGATTCACTGTAACAAATGATGAACATGTCTTTTTTTTTTACCTGCCGTGACCCAGGCGGGAGAGAATGTTGTAAATGATGTGGTATTTCACATTACAACTCTGCTACCAATGCCATGCGTCCAGAATATGTCAGTGAGGCCTTTCTGCCTTGTATATGGCTCCAGGTCCACACAGATTTTTATCACATCTTTCCCAGGTCACATACATCTGCACTCCCTCGCCTTTATCACGCCCCGAGCGCCGGCTCTTACTCCCCGACTGCTGCCAGGAGCATTCAGGTTCACCGAGCGTTATCCCCCGCAATCACTCTCTGAGGAGCAGCAGCCTCTGCTCCTCCAATATCTCCCCCTGCGTGTTGACTCAGGTGCCACTGCAGTCTTTGCCTCCACCTTTCGAGCAAACTCAGCAGAAATGCAGCATATTCTTTTGTAGGGGTTTAAATATTCAAATTCAATTTGTTGCTATGCTGCAGCCACGACCCACTTTTATGGATTCTCTACTAGTTTAGTGAATAATTGATGCTCTGTGGCTGCAGGAATACTGGATGAGAGATATTTTGTTTTTTTATTAATGCATTGGGACATAATGTCTTTTTTTTTTTTTTTTTCCAGCGGCCTCTTTTCATTTAGAGATGTATCAGTACATTTTGTAATTAGTTGTTCAAATATCAGTGACGTTGAGGGATGTAGCCAGTGTAGAAATCCTTGGAAGCTCCTTTAAATTCCCCCAAGCAAAACCAATCCATCTCATAGGTTCCCATGGCAACAGCATTCAAAGGGCCGACTATATGAGCCCGTTTGATTGTTCCTTGTAAAATAGTGCAGAATGTATGGGGCCTTATTTTAATTCCAGTCTGGCATTATTGATCTGCCTTTAATGATGGTTAATGAAAGCAATCATATAATTAATAGAATCTCATCATGTTTATCTCCCACCACTGATCCTGTCTCTGTGTCTCTCTATTAATAAAAATCAAAGTGTGGCATTAGTGTCCCACACTGGTCCACTGAAGAAGACAGATGTTTACAATCAACACTCCTTCATCTGGAGAGCTACGTACTCGCAGGGAGGAGGAAATCACCACAGCGTGATCACATCCCTGACATTGATGAATCTCATGTGGATGCTATAAAAAGAACTAATAAATTTGAAGGTAGAATATGCAGGAGGAATTGGTAAACATGTAGCAACTCCTCCACTCCCTGCAGGGGGTGCTGTTAATGCACTTTAAATGATGTGCTTCAACACTTGCAGACCAAGGACACTGAGCCTGAGGAGCAAAGACCTCAACAATAGGTATATATGTATATATATATATGTGTACATATATACACATATGTACATACTGTATGAATGTATATATATATATATAATACTGTATATATATATATATATATATATACACACACACACACATATATATTCATATATAAATATATATACATACATACAAAAATAAAAGTCAGGGCGCACTGCACTAAAGTCCTGTGTGTGTTGTTGTTGTAATGCGGACGTAGTAGAGGACACCATGAGAACGTTAAAGGGGGAAGTGTGGGCATGGATTGTATACAAAACCCACGTCCAATAATCAGGTGTGTCTTGTGTGTGTTAAATATAGTAATGGCAAACATAACTGAGAATGGTCGTGAAAATACGGTACATATATACACACGTATATATGTTTATTTGTATACAATAAGCTAATCAGAAATACAATCTATACATTCCAAATGTGATAAAAATGTGTCTGTTTTTTTGGTGCGATACATAGTGTATAGAGGCCCATTTCTAGCTACTATCACTTCAGTGTTCTAATGGTGCAATGCGTTTGTTGATTGTGTCAGAAGAAAAATTGATCATTTAAAAACCCTTAACATGCTGTGATTGCTGCAAACAGAGGATTATTTGACAAAGGCAAGGAAAATTATTCAAATACAAATCAACAACCCTGTCAATGTCATGATTTTTTATGTTACATTCACACTAACGTTCACACCCTTGGTCCATTTAGAGCACAGACTTTCACTACTTCGGAAATGACACGTCTACATTTATAGTCACTACTTAAACCACAGTGCTAAAATGGAGTACCTGGAGCAGCCTCATGTAGAGTACACTGAGAAAATCCCCATAACCTGGGACTCAATGCAGTGAACTAGTGATTTTATAACTACTAATTACTAATAGTAAGCTTGGATTAATTTGTGATTAAAAGGAAAGCATGGGTTAATAAGGACTAAAGGGGATATAGGAATAAATTATCCATGACATAGCCGCTCATCTTAACATACCTTTATGGTCGCCCATGGGGCTGCCAACCCTTATTTTGATGACTGCTGATCAATGAGTTTATGGTTTTAGCCAGGGATCATTCACAACAATGCAGAAAGTGGTTGTGCTGACTCATTGTGGGAAATGTAAGCACAGAATTGTGTGTCTGAATACTTCCAACATTATTGTGATACAACTTTGATTACACCTTATATTGATACATAAACCTCAAATTTGAGGAATCTTAAAATTAATGTAATGGCAAAGGGTTTTTATGTAGAGATTTAAAACTTACAATACCTCTGAGGCCTGGTGGTGCTGTTGAAGCTGAGGCTGCACTTCCTCCACCACTCATTTCTTCTTTTTTTGTTTAATTGCCAGATGGCATCTGTTAAGTTGCATTACTGCCACCTGCTGGTCAGGTCTTAACTACGTAGGTTTATGGAGAAATGCCTTGATCTCTATTTAAAGAAAAAAGAAAAACATCACACACTTCTAGTCCCTTTCGTGGAAAATAACATATATGTATGAATATGGTATATATATGTATACATATCCACATGAATATTTTCACCTTAAGCATTAGTGCTATGCCACATGTACTGCAGTTCCCAACCATATTATTCATAGATTATCATAATTTATATATAATATATAATAATGTATGGTGGAAGTGACGACCTTGTTGATGGCCTTCCTTTCAAATAAAAGAAAAAGTGTTTTTTATACATTTCATTACTTTACTCCTCCTATTTATAGTGGTATGAAAATCAATGACTTTCTGTTCTACACGAAACCCAAGACTTTTAGCTTTTCTACTGTGGACACAAAAACAGAGTGACCCAAAATGGCCGTCTGAGTGAAGCCACAAGAAAAACAGTCTCCTCCTCGGATCATAAAAACAACAACTGATACTAAAAGGTAAGTGTAAACTCATGAAAACATCAATAAAGTAGGTTTACTTTCCATTTCTGACAATAGAAGTGGGATATAAAATTGGAAAAAGGCATTTCCTACAGAAAATAGGATTAGGGAGGCTGACGCTGAAATAAAAAAGTGGGTAAAGGGAAGGGGGAGAGGAGGGAGACGTGAAATGACAAAAGAACAAAATGAAAAACACAGCAAAAGTAGGGAAAGTATTGACAAGACGAGTAAAGGGTGAAGAAAAACGGCTAAATAAAAGCAAAAATGTACAGAACTGAAGAAAAATAGTCAAAATCCTTGTGATTTTTTTAGCCAAAGTAGAGAACTAGCACCAATAAAACCCCCTAATAAAAATATTTACACCTTTATACATGAATAATGAAATATTATATATAAATCCTGTATCTGTGTGATGTTCTAACGATATAAATTAGTGCTCTATGACAATAGAATCGAGAGACGAATTTAGCTATTGATTCAGATGTTATATCTCATCTGGTTCTTCACTAAATAACAAAAATATTTTAATTCTTTAGAATATAAGAATATAGCCTGTTATCATTACATAACCGTCGAATATCCTGCCGTTAAACCGATGAGTTTAGCTAATTTTTCGGGTGAAAACTAGAAAACTCCGGTTCTACAGTAAATATGGTCACGTGTCATCAGAGTTTCCCGGGCTTCACAAACACATGAAAAGATTGACGTTAAACTTACCGAGCACTGTCTCCATAAAACAAAAGTATCGGAGAGAGTAACTGTGATGCTTCTTTTAACACCATCACCTGCACTCAGGCGAACAAATCACAGGAAGAGACTTTTATCTGATGTCCTTGTTCTGCGGCAGTTTATGATTTACGACCCGCTGCACCCACAACTCTCCCTGACCCACCAGACCCGGGTGCCATCCTTCCTGCAGGATGAACATTACTGCAGGAAGCGGCTCTTCTCAGCTCGGCGGTCGTGGTGCAAGAGCTCCCTCTAACGACGAGTCCAGGTATCGCGCAGCTAAAGTCATTCTGAGATATCTTGCGTTGTAGGATAAAAACAACCACAAAAAGGAGAGTTATCTCACAAAAGTAGTTTATTGTGCCTCTTACTGTTTATATGGCTTTTCTTTGTATGACAAGAGTTGACATAAACAGAGGGGGAGACAACACCTTGGCCATGTTGTAAAGAGAAGAAAATAATCATCAAAAAACAAAACAACATAATCTCAACATTCTGCCAGCGTTACCATCATGGATGTCTTGACAGCCCAGCAGAGAGATGGAGGATGAGGTCATCGCACAGACGCCGCTCTGCGACAGCACCGAAACCGAGATATATTCATTCCGGGAGGTGAAAACATGAATGCAGCATTCACACATATGGAGGAAACACACATTCACTCAACTCCAACTGAGAAGAGTGGCCCGTATCCTGACGATGGGACCTTGACCTGCTACACAGGAAGTTCATATTGCTTCAATGAGACCAAGAAAAAAAAAACCCATCTGTGCTGTACATCAGCTGACCTCCATCAGCCGACATCCTGCTGAGACGATTTGGCAATAGTAGACATAATACATGAGAACAAACAGTCTTCCACGCCTCCTCTGGAGAGAAGTAAAAATATACACAAGGAGACATAATGATATAATGGCTTTCGGGATGAGAAGGTACATTTAGCCAGCGGGTGGCACAGGTGGGGCAACAATGGGAGTCCACAAAGAGGTGATGATTTGCCCCACCTTGCTGGGAGAGTCCTGCTGGCACCCGTGCTGTTTTATTATTTCTTTTTTTCAGACTTGATACCTTCTATGTACACGTGGGAGGGTGGAGCTGATCAAAACGGAGTCAGTACACACATAAATATTGCCTGTTGCTAGCGTGCATGAAAGCAGCTAGGATTTGGTCCTTACTGAAAAGCCCTGAGACTGATTGTTAGATGTCCTCCATAAGGATTTCCTGCTTTCCTACTTGCATACGTTTTTGATCGCGGTGCGGGTGCTCACGGGTGGATGTGCTCACAAAGGTGTCGGACGTGTGTACGAGGCCACTGACAATGGCTGGCGGTGGATTGCATTCAACGTGACGATGATGGAGACGCAGTGACTCTGCTCTCAGTGGATGAGGTGTGCTGTACTCCAATACAGGATCACGAAAGTGCTACATTTACTACAATCAAGTGTGAGTCTCGGTGTCGCACACTCAACGTGGTGGAGATCTGGTACAGCTGAGGGCAGAGTGACCGGAGTGGACAGGAGTGTTTTTTTTTTCCATATTCACTGTAGTAACGGATGTACAGTTGAGGGCAGAATTATTAACAAACTTGTAAAAAATCATTTTTTTGTACAATACAAGAGATTTTTCTTAGGGCGCCATGTCAACGATTGTCACCCCCTGCTGGAAAACTTACAGTTTGGTCAAATGACCTGAATGGAGAGCCATTAAACCCAAAGAACACTGCCCCCACAGTCAAACGGGGAGGTTTTAGTGACACATTTGTCATAATTGGTCCTTTTTTTTATATAAAAATGAACAGAAATTCTGTTTGTTTAAAATGTTTGGCACCCTGAGTATACTATAAAAACTATCAAATTTTTAAGGATGGTAATAATATTGTCCTAAACTGTACCGTGCATGGGATCAGGGGTGTGTTTGTGATAGAGCAGTGGTCTGCAACCTGTGGCTCCTGGACCTAATGCGGCCCTTGCCTCCTCCTGTAGGATTTCATATTCTTGCTTCTTTTAAATTTAGGGACATTTAGGGACAATTATACTCCTGCACTTCGTGTAGGTTTGTTACTAACAAGAGAACCAGGTATTTTCGCAGCAGTGCTCCTGGTGATTTTAATTTGGTGGTCAATTTCTTAATAGTTGGTCTTCTCTGGTGTTCTCCTCAGGTTGCAGACCCCTGTGTTAGTGCATGAGTGTGAGTGAGCTCTCACTGCTGGACTTCCTGCCAGTAGTCTTCTCCAGTCCTGCTCAGAACATGACTTCTAACTTTGGCACAAAGATACTAACGTTCAGCATTGTCTGTGTCAACATTGGCTGCAACAAGAGCAAAAACAAATAGAAACAAAGCCAATTCCCTGATAACAGAAACCAATGAAAGTTACTGCAACATAACAATAGGTTGATTATCGTTGACGTCCACACTGAGCCAAAGTGCCCAAAAAAATGAAAGAAAAGAATAGAAAAGCCCCCGGCCAAGCGTCGGCAGCTGATGAGGAAGACCCAGCCAGTTCTGATTACCCATCTTTCCCTCTGAATATCTTCTCAGGAAAGTTCTTCAAGGAAAAAAAACACATCATGTCTACAGGATTCATATATAAAACCAGAATAACAAATAAAGACAAAATATAATGGCATATATAGATATGTATGGACTTATTCATAAGTTGGAAAAAAAAATGAAAACGATTAACACAATAAAAGAAAAAGATTAGCATACTTAATTTGGTTTTGCCCTGTATTCCTGTTTGCTTCTGAGAAATGTGCTTTAAAAAAAAAAAACAACCAAAAAAAAAACATAATAGCAAAACAAAAACAAAAACACCCAACCACAATAAACTGCTCGGTTCTGGAGTCTGGTTTGGCCGTTCCCCTGTTTGGAAAAAGACAAAAAAAAAGAGCAAGGAAAGTAGACGTCAGCACGTTCTCAGAGAGGTTCTGTTCTGGTCGTCACATTGACGTTCCTCTCTGCTCCAGCAGGAGTTCATACGCTCGCTGTCGTCTCTCGACTCTCCTCGAGTTCGTCATGGACCGTGTGGCCTGAGTTATAAGTGTCTGTACACATAAGGCTCCGCTGTGCTCCGCTGAGGACACAGTGATGTGCAGTAAATAGAGACAGAAGGGGGAGGAAGAGGAGGGAAGGCCAGCATGTTCTTGAGGTGGCAAGGTGAGTGAGGTTGTGCTGAGTGTGTGTATGTGGGTGTAACGTGTGTGTGAATGTGTGTGTGTGTGTGTGAAGGGTGTGTATGAAATGCTGTGTTCACTGCGCCCTCCCAAAAAGGCCTTTTCTCGCCCCATCGATGGCATCCAGAGCCCCCCAGGACTCCCCGTCACTGTCCGAGCCCCTGTCTCTCTCCTCGTCTCCCACGTCATCGTCGTCTTCCTCGTCCTCCTCCTCCGGTGAGGGCTCACTGCCGTTTTCCGTAGCCCAGCTGTCGTCCTCGTCCTCGACCTCCTGCTTCACCTTAGGTGGCGGCGGAGGTGGCGGAGGTGGGGGCGGGCTGTCGTTGCACTCGGTTTGGTCTTCGAATGCCTCGGGGTTCTCCAGCATCTCTCTGATCAGAGGAGGCATAGGACCTGGGATCTCCATCTTCAGAGTGATGGCTCTCTCAGCACCTGGAGACACAGGGGTCAGAAAGACGGTTATGATTTCACATTGTGATTAAAAAAAGGGGAAAATTTGTAGAATTCCTTCCTGTCCGGACCTTTGGTGCTGATTCCCCTGAGGTCGGTGATCTTCATCAACATGCGGGGGAACATGTGAGGTTTGTTGGGGCGACGGCGGCGGGCGTAGATCTTCAGAGCCTCCAGTAGAGGTTCCTGGAGTTTGTCCACTTTCTGTGGTTCTTCTAGATCCATACGATCTGAGATAAAAAAAAAACAGGAAAAGGTTGTTTTTATAAAGACTCAGAGAGCTTATAAATATCTATTGTATATTGTATATTTATATATTTTTATCATTAGATTATGTCTGGTTAGCAAACAATCATCTATCTGTAAGGATTGTTAAGGGTTTTTCACCAATAATAAAAAACCGACAATGAAATCCCAAAGTTATTAAAATAGGTATGGGGATAAATGCTGCATATTGCAGTCAGTGTCACTAGATGGCAGAATTGCAACTTATTAATTTTATATAATCACAATACTTATATTTATCGTCACCCACTTATCTGGGTGATCATGTAACTGGGTCACGGTGGCAGCAGTCTCCATATCTGCCACCCAAGTCACATTGCACAACACCCCACCTTCCTGTGGGTGGTGTTTAGTTTATTTCACCTCACTGAACCCTCTTAAGTATTTTCGAACCAACTATACATATATTTTACTCAATTTTATAAATCCTTCAATCTCATGCCCGTGTTTTTGCACATGTGCAGTACCTCCACAGATGAGGCAGATGGCACTAAGGAGACCAGTTTCCGTGTCGTCCATTTCCAAAGGAAGAAGTTGACCAGCAAAGGCAAACACTAGGTCAGTGAGCGGCCCGAACCCAGCATTGTGCATCTGAGTCCGGTTCAGAGTCAGACCATCTGAGAAGGTCATAGTGTCCTGTTCTGGGGTGTAGCGTGTACAGATCCTCAGCATCTGGGGACACAAAAGTGTGAAAATGTCAGTAATATTTTATTAAAATGTGTCAGTATAGTTTTTTTTTTTTGCTATCCTGTCAACAAATTCCTCCACAATGTTGGGTTATTTAATGTTTTTACACTACCATTTCTCGCCACTGGATGTCAGTGTTACCGCATCTCTGATTCTCCTGAACGAGAGGGGGAAAATAAACATTTTACACCGTCCTCCTCACCAGTATGTCCAGACAGGCCGACTTCAGCAGAGTGATCTGGTCTGCGATGGTGAGGCTGGTGAATCCTGGCAGCCGTTTGGCAAATTCTACAATCTTGATGATGCACTTGGTGGACAGCTCACTGAACTTGTCCCACAGTCCCAGATCCAGCTGGACACGGTGCTCTGCACTGGAGTTCTGCAGCAGACAATGAAAAAAAAAAAAAAAAGACCCACACCCACTGTTCACTGCAGCTCTGTTTGCATCACATGCAGCCAGGCCTGGCAACACATTTACATTTTACATCAATCAGGAGAGAAAAATCCATTTACATGTACCATCCATCATTCAGAGGCCACACAGATGGCTTAATGGGGAACTGAATTAGTTAAGCCACCACTCTGTTGGGAAAGCTACGGTGAATTTACGTCTTTGCATGCAACTTAGGGAGCTCTCAGTGACGCCTCGGACAGAGTTGCCACACACTGTATAGGGAGGGAATCATTTGGTTACACGTTTGTAGGTGTGAGTTGCGACAAATAGAGTTTACGATCAGTGACGCGTTCAACCAGTGAGTGAAAAAGTCACCGTTTCTGATTATTCATCACTTGTTGTGAGTGTTTGTAAATCAAAGGAAGTAAACTTTCTCAAACGTGTATTTCAATATGTTTTCTAGTTAGTGGACAAACGCCACATGTGGAAAGATGATGACGTTTAGGAGACGTTTCTTTTTCAGCATTTACTGAATAAAGTGACTTGTGTAAGGTAGAAGGGTCAATGACTTTCCAGTTTTTTGGACATTTTTGCTCCTAGTTTCAGGATTTTGATCTTGTATCTCTGATTTCTGTATCTCTATCTCAGCTTCAGGGCTTTTTACTGGTTCAAGGACCAAAAATGGAAACAGGAAACATAAAAATTCAGTTCCGCAACAGAAATGTGTATTTGAAAATAACAATTTGAACTGGTTTTATTTCATTCTTTTAAAAATCCTGTGTAGCCTTCAATCAAAGTCATTTAACTCCTAAAAAGTCTCAGATAGCTGGGACTTTGAACTAGTATATGTGCCAATAGTTTAGAACAGAAACTGTATTTTAATATTTCTGTATTGAGGTCCCACCATGCAAATAAGAACAAAAATATTGTTTCTGTACCTCTTTAGGAGACAGATGACTGTGATTGTGGGCTGACGAAATATATTAATCCATAAATAATATTTAAGATAAGTATTTCTATTCCAGAAAGTAAATCTAGTTTTGTTTTTGTTCCCTGAACCAGCTCAAAACCCTGCTTTGCATCAATTCTTAACACTTTTTAAATCTTTTTATCTTTTTAATATGAACAATAACCACTTTTCCCCCCTTGTGGTTCTTAGCAACATCACTAACCACTTTTTCCCCTTTGTGCCCCTGAGCCTGAACACTAACCACTCCTTATACCTTATGATTTTTTAGCATAAATTCTTAAAATCTCTCATCAAGGACCATTAACACCCAGCACATCAAAGTCCTTCAGCTCCTTCCCTCAGGGGGGCGATACTGGTCAATCCGGGCTAGGAGTTTCAGATTTCAAATCAGCTTTTTCCCCAAAGGAATAAGACTGATGAACCATGAACCATAACTGAGTATTTAGCTGTATCATTGTATGTTATGTGTTATGTATTATATGATATGGGACAATGGTGGCCTAGTGGTTAAGGAACCGAACTGGAGTTTGGAGGGTTCCAGGTTCAAATCTAAGTAGTTCTAAATATGTTGTACAATGACAGAAGGAAAGTCTTTTCTAAACAGATTTTTGTCTTGTGTCCCTCAGCATTAAGGCTCTAATTTCACTGAGGCTGAGACCATGACTTACGGTGGTGTATTTGCCCAGCTGGCACAGAGAGGGACATGTCTCCTGGTGAGCTTTGCTGACTTTATTGACCAACTCCTCCAGCTCTCCGCTCAGTTCGTAGCTCTCAGGTAGCACCACCTCCTCCTTCACGTCCTTCTTCTTCTTGTTTCTGTCGTTGCGCACGGCTGTGTGAAGACAAACAGAGACGCGGAGATTCACCAGCCGTCTTTTATTTTTATTTCAATCATCTGTCCACAGATCTGCCCCACACAGCGTTCCTCCTCTCCTCTATCGGCGTAAAAACATCCGCCGCGCTCATGTGCTCAGTGTCTTGTCACCGTTGTCAGGGACGTGTGTTCACCGCTGGTCCTTCGCAGGCACGGGAGGTTAATCTTAACAGTTTGCACATATTTCCTTTTGCACTCTATGGACACAAGCTATCTTCTCCTTATCATCAGTGCCCTTCCTCGCCCATCCATCTATCCACTTGACCCACGCACACAATCCAGTCCTCCCCTCTCTCTCTCTCTCTCCTCTCCCTCCTCCTCCTCTTCCTCCTCCTTCCCTACTTTCCTTCCTCTCAGGATATCCAGTAATAGCAGAGGCACAATGTGATCCCGGTCGTTACACACATCCCACACAAACATTACACCCACGTACATGTCCCACAGGCACAGTGACAGCCAGTGGGACACGCCCCTCCACGACGCAAACTCGACAGCAAAGAATACAACTGTGTTTTTGACTTGAACAAAAAGGCCTTTGTCAGAGGCCAACATTTGTTTTTAACAACTGTAAGCTGTGTTTGTGTATGCCACAGGGACAGGGTTTTTGTTGTGAAACAGGAAGTGAGAATCATTCCATCGAATGATTAGTCATATGATTGGTTCACTGCCCAGCCTCGCCCTGATCACCACCCCTGGCAGCCTCATCATCTGCTTCTGTCTTCTAAGCTGCATAGTTTCCCAGAGTCTCACGCTGAGCTTTATTAGATTCAGTAGAATCACACTGTGTGAATCAGGTCACATCTTTCATGGGACGGTTCCATCCAAATCAGATGAGAACGGAGCCAAAGGAAATTAAAACATCCACCACTATGTGCGTGTTTCCAATGTCTTTTGTTTGAAAAAGCCCTGGGGTCTCCGGGGGTCTCACCTTCCTTTGACATGCCGACCTCGAAGCACTTCTGCAGCCTGCAGTACTGACAGCGGTTACGTGTGACCTTGTTGATCTGACAGTTCTTGTCTCGGTGGCAGGTGTACACCATGTTCTTCTGGATGCTGCGGCGGAAAAATCCCTGGATAATAAGGAATCAGAGACGAAAGACAAATGAGTGAAATTACAAAAAATGTGAAAATAGTTTTTCTCAAGTTTTGGTTTGTGTGTTTCCTCTGATTCAACAGTTATTCAAGTATTTACTGTACATGTATTGGAAAAATGCAAGAAACTCACAGAAATGTATGTAGTATGTATGTCTGTAAATGTAAATATATTTTTATATATACAGTATATGTTTATCTGTAGGCTTGTATGTACTGTACACATGTACCTTTGCATTTATGCATGTATGTCTGTATATATGTACACATGTATGTATATATTCATGCGTCTCTGTATGTATGTAAGCATATATGCATGTATGCATCTAAATGTGTATGCATATATACATATATCTATGCATGCATACATATATAAGTATATAAATACATACATACATATGTATATATGTACAAACATAAAATAAAAAATATATATGTACATACATACATACATCCACAGGTAAATATATATACATACTGTACATACCTACATACATACATACATACATACGTACATATATACATATATATGATTATACATACATACATACCTACATAAATACACAGGTAAATATATATGTATATGTATATATGTATACGGATATATACATACACATACATACACAGGTAAATATATATACATACATACATACATACATACATACATACATACATATATACATACATATATACGTAAAAATATATACCTACATACATACATACATACATAGCTGTATATAAGGACCCCCAAACTGATGGAGAATTGACCCTTACCTAAAATCTTCTTACCAGGGCCAATCATTTTGCCCTCCAACAGTAATAGCTATAGCTAATAGCTAATAGTAATAGTTGGGGTTTTTTCTCACATATATTGATCGTGTGCCTTTTTCTTATGGGTGTAAAAGCGATGAAGAAGAGCTGCAGCTCTGTCTCCTCACCTTGCAGCCCTCACAGGAGCTGACCCCATAGTGGTACCCCGAGGACTTGTCCTGGCACACAAAGCAAGGTTTGTAGACACGAGGCGGTGGAGGTGGAGACGGGGAACTGGGTACCATCTCCTCCGAGCTGGTGCTCTGGGTCTCCACGGCTGTAAAGACAAAGACACAGATGGGAAGATGTTGTCGTTAGTATATGAAGTGTGACAAATATGCAGCTACTGTGTACCGTGGAAATGTCACATGAACACTTGTCAGTGGAACAGCAGACGAGGACATGTTTTACCTGCTCTCATGAGATGATGAGACAGGCGGCTGACAGCACGTCTCTTGACATTTATAAGTAAAAAAAAAATCACTTCTATTCGCAATCAATGCTCTAAGTGGATTCATTTTACAAAAAAACACAGAGGAAGAACTGAGCTGAACTCTGTGCGACGTCTTGTTAATTACAGTTTTAATTATTTCAATCAGGTTCGTGTCTGGGACACTTGTTTTTTTTTATTATGAAGACAGAGAAATAAAGGGAGGGACCGTGTCTGAACGCAGAGCCAAGGAATTTTTCTACACCAAGAGTGCCACCGACTGACAGGTTGTGCGATAAGGCCAGGTAGCACACCGAGTGTCGGAGCAGGCTCTTCCTCATTCCACAGACTGACAACACACAGCAGTGACACGCACGGACACATGTCAGACACAAAGGTGGACAAAGTCGCTCCAGAGTGGAACATGGCGATGACATCAGCGCCGCGTCTCGCTCTCGGTCCTGCTGCTTCAAACTTCCACCTCCATTTTGCTCCAGAGTGAAACCCACATAGGCTCCTTTGTGAGGTCAAGTGTTCTGCGTATGGATTCCATACATCCCCAGAGAAACATAAGCCGCCGCACACACACAGAAACAGACCTCCGTCACACATGTTAGGCCGCACAAGCGCACAGACACACATGTTGTCCCCCCTTTAACCAACAACACTTCTTTCAACTTTCACCCTTGGTCGCCCTCAAACTTCACCCTCCCCAATGGCATCCAACTACCCCCTGACACACAAACCCTATTTTTCTCTTGTTTCCTGGCCCTAAATTCCTCAGTGCAGCCCTGCCAGGTTTTAATAGAGGCCTAAGCTCGTAAGGCAGCCTATAAAGGCGGTCCCATGGCTGGACTGGAGGCCCCAGCCCGGCTGGCCTACACTTTATTGGGACTCGGTCACCTTGGGCAGCTATTCACACCACCAGCTGTAGCTCCCAGCCCGTAAAAAAAAGCCAATCATAAAATAAAAAACAGGGAGGCTCTAAAATCCTAACTTTTACTGCCCCGCAACCCCCCAGCACCTTCAATGGGAAGCACAGAGCTCTAGCCTAAACTTAACCTACAACCTCCTCTCCTCCCCTCTCTCACACCCGAGACGGAGGCGAAAACCACCAGCTTGGTCTTTTACAAGAGGGGGAGACTTCAAAAAGAAGAAAAAGGGGGCATAAAACGAGGAATTTGATAAAAAACAGAGAAAGGGACAGAAGGGACGGGGGGAGGGAGGAGAGGAGAGGAGACAACAGTTGCTGGTCTTGTTCAAGACCACTCTGACTGACCATTCACTATCGCCGCCGCTACAGCTGGACGACTCCGGCCTCATTAATGGTAGTAACAGTAATACAGTGAGCTAGACATTTTTCATTTGCTGCTGTTGCTGCTGCTGCTGATCTCACATCTGTTTTTCATATGTATTTTTATATTTGACTATTCACCGTCCGCAATTCACATTTCTTGTCTTTGAAAGTCTTACTCTGCTGGAGGCAAAGATGTTTTCCATTATTTTTTAGGGAGCAACGCCGGTGCCAAATGCGCAAATCAATCTTAGACCTGGAGTTTCGGCCGGCTGAGTGTTTCTGCAGCATGCTCTCCTCATATCTCCTTGGCCGGTTCGCAACAAAACAGAGGGGTCAGCGGGAGAGCAACAACCCTCTGAACGTGCCATGAACCTCAGTGTTTATGCAATAATAACAGCAGCAAATGAGGCTCCAGACTGAGCGCTGACAGGCCTTTTTGCGCGAAAAAAGGACGAACCGTTTTTTTGCAGCATAGGGTAACCGGCGTCGACAAACATGGGGTGAATGGAGAGAGAGAGAGAGAGATAGGGCCAGCAGTGAAGACAATGGACGACCAGGAGAGAGGAAGAGCAAACACATCAGGCTCTGTCCCACTGTGAACCTGATTGCTGCCACAGAACATGACTCCTGCAGCCACCTCCTCCAAGATGCACTTCATTTCACCAACTCCATCCAAATCACTCAGGCCACTCACCCCAGGGCGCCGCGGTAACGGAGCCTATTCAGACAACCTTCCTCAGTCTCCTCAACTCAGCTCATCACTGTTTAGACAACAGAGCTCTGTGAAACGAGAGGCCCTTCTTATCAGTGCTCCGAAGCCCGGGGCATCATTTACATGACAATCTGCCGGGGCCGAGGACTGTGGACTGATGACGGACACTGGAGATGAGAGGAGCTGCAAAGGTGGGTGGCTGCTGTTTGAGACAAGAGGAGGAGGAGGCCAGGAGGAGGCCAGGAGGAGGCCGGGTTATCAGTAGCCACTGTTCGTTTCCTGCTAAATATCAGTTTACTCCCTAATCCTTTCTCTCAATGCTCTCTGAGCGCCAGGGGCTCGACTGCACTTACAGGACCCTAATCCCCCGGTCACATAAAAACATACAGTGCTTTGTTGGCTCCAAACTACGACAGTACTCACACTCCTATAAATACTCTCTAGCTCCAAGCCGGTGCGAGCTGGAGGCTAGTAAACACAGCCCGGCGAGTAATTCCCCCTCCATTACACTTAAGTGATTGGGCCTGAGCTGGACGTGGAGCACATCATTCTCCTCAACCTCATTAGCAGTGAAATGTAACTGCACATGACGGAGATATCTGCGCGGCAGAAGGCGACTCCAACCGGGTCAATTACATTTCATTTGAGGTTAGGTCAAACGGGCCAATCGATTTCCCTCTAGATTCAACAGATACAATAGAGGATGGAAAAAACTCAGCGAGAGGAACACACACTCTGTGTGTGTGTGTGTGTGTGTTTGCATACAGATGACATGACGTGGCTTATGTTTTGTGTTGCAACAGTCTCCTTTTAAGTGAGCAGCATATGACATTCTGGCACAGTAACAAGTATTCTTTCACAATAGGGCTGCAGATTTTGCCTACGTGACTTCTCAGCGATTGGATCTTTACGACGGTGGAACATCGTCCCACTGAAGGGCTGGGGTTGGCATGTGTGAGAGCAAATGTACAGGCAGTGACGCATTAGGGTGGGGGTGGTGTGGAGGAGATTGCAGTAGATGTATATTAACACATTGCACAGGTGGGGTTTATATTTGTAGCTGTTTATTTGTGTATTTCTGACTCCAAACCAGGTGTTGCCCTGTTTCAGCGGTCTTTATTTGATTTGATAATAAATCAAATTCCACATCCTGTACTGGTCACTTTTAACTATAAAAATTAGAAAAGTTTTGTATTCAACACTGTTTTTTTTTGCAACTTTCCTTTTTCCCCTGTAGGTGGCGCTGTGAATTTGGTTAAAAAGCCTCATTAGTGTGTTCGAGAAGCCTGGTCAATACAACATCACCCACAGCTGGTCATGGTTATGTACAGCTCTTTGGTTGGGCCCGAACAATACATTTACCATATATCAAGCTTGTGTTTATTCTGGGAATCGAACCCTGGACTTATAACTGTCTCTGCCACACTATGAAACCACAATATTCCAGCATTTGTGTGACTAATGCAGCTCCTTGTTTTTCAAAACGAGTATTAACTAAACTAAAAATGTTTTATTTGCTCTCAGTATCAGGTAATCCTCTAAGATGCCTTGCTGCCACCTAGTGGTCGGTATCCCTCCAGCTACTATGCAGCAGTGTCTTTTACATTTGGAATAATATGTAATATATAAATACAAATATAAAGTGCATAATTGGGATTAAAATAATTGATTCTTTTTGTAGTTTTCAGTAAATTTACATTTTACTCTTTATCTAAAGCAACGTACGGAGGAGGATTGACATTGTCAAGCCTGTGTTTACTCTGGGAATCGAACCCTGAACTTACAACTATCTCTGCCACCTATGAAACCACAATGCTCTAGCATTTGTGTGAATAATTTAGCTCCTTGTTTTTCATGGTCATCCTCTAAGATGCCTTGCTGCCACCTAGTGGTTGGTATCCTTACAGCTACAATGCAGCAGTGTCCTTAACATTTGGAATAATATGAAACATATGTATAAAAATGTCGGCAGTGGTAGCCTAGTGGTTTAGGGAAGTGGACTTGGGTGCATAAGGTTTCAGGTTCAAATCCACCAGCTGCCGGGTTGCCACTGAGGCACACTGTTGTGCAATGTGATTTGGGCGGCACAAACTGCCCCTGCCACCCGGCAACGGACAACACAAGAAGATGAATGGATACAAATATAAATTTTGTAACAGGAATTAAATTAATTGACGTTTTTTGTGGTTTTTAGCAAATTCCTGCTGACTCTACATTTTGAACAAATTGTCTGCGGGTCAGTGTTAGCCCCTGTTTCCTTCTCTTTTCCCTGTACTGCAAGCACAGGCATGTGAGGCCTTTGTCTCCATCTCTGCCTTCATTAAACAGTCTGTAAAGCTTGCGTGTTCTTGTTGAATGCCGTGCGCAGTAAAAGAGTGTGCGAGACTTGGAGACAGCGTGCGAGGGGCACACAGGAGGGCTCAGTGTGAAAAGAGGGGTGGGCAGTGGGCAGACGGTGGCAGAAGGGGAGCAGATTGAGAGAGGATGGTGAAGTGGGCTGGAAGACTCGCTGGCACGTCGAGAGGCTCCCGTTGGCCTCCACCCCTATCCGGTGAGCACAGGGCCGCGGCACCAGAGGGCGGCGACCGCATAACCATCGGCCCACCGTAGAGGGTTTCCATGCAGAAGTGAGAACGAAAGAGGAAAAGAACGCACCACACCCTCGACAGCCGTGCCAGTGTGTTTCGATGCTCCTTCTCAAAGCTTCTCTGCCCACGTCTTCCTGCCATCTCTCTGAGGCTTCTGCTAGGAGCTTCGACACAACAAGCTAATTTCCTTCCTCTTCTCCGTACCAGTCTTTCCGGAGGATCTCCGTCACGGCTTCTGTGGCCTCTTATTCATCTTCCTCAGTTCTCTACACCTTTTCCACTCTTCATATACTACTCTGGCTCCTCTGAAGGTCACGTGAGTCACCTGCGATTTTGGGTTGATAGACTGCGTGGGTGAGTCACAAAAACACTTCCATTGTATAAAAAAAAGAGTCGACAAAGCGGGAAAGGGAACAAAGAAGAGCGAGACATTTTTTTTTTTTGTTTGCGTCGGTGACTCTGCGTGCACTCCTACTCGTCTGGGTGTTGACATGGAGGAAGGACACTTTCATTAAAAGGTGCTGAGCAGCAGAGAAGCTTTTCAACAGCTGTCAAAAAGCTCATAACCTGGACTCCAACAGAAACACGCCGAGGGGCCTGGACGTACACGTCTTTAAAAACAAGATGAAACCAGGTTACCAACCAGAAGATGGCTCAACGTCGAGTGGTGAAAACACCACATAGTAAGAGTGAAAAACCAGACGTAACCACATGTGCACAAACACAGAACACACACACACACACACGTAGACACATATATACTGGTGCCCTGGAGGAACTGACATTCTTCTGTTACCCTCAGCAGAAAGCCATGACGCACACAGAAAGTCCAAAATACGTAAGAATGCACATAATCACATGACCCGCGGCAGGATATACATGTGGTAAAGAAAGTTTAGTCTGTGGACCCTGACGAAGAAAACTTTTGAGACTGACTCAGTGTGACATGGCACACAAAACTCCTGCCAACACACATGCTCATCACACTCCTTCATCTAAAGCTCTTCCAAACGCGTGGATATAAAGAGAAAAGAGCGGCGCAGCAGAGGCAGCAGGTGGGAGAAGCCCGTATCCTCGGGGCACGTTTGAAAAAAGTACAATTGCCCTTGCAGTCTGGTCAAACTCTCAAAACACCCTTTCTTCTTTACAGCGCCCCATAAAGAACCTTTTGATATTTTTTGATGGAGTCAGCCAAGTGAACATTTGGCATCAAGCTCCCCCTCGTCCCCTTCTCCCTGCACCGCAAACAAGTTGTCTTCAAACGCACAAATTTGTACAAAAACATGTCTGCCGATTAAAATACCCAGAAAAAAAAAAAAAACCTGAGAAGAGGCAGAGAGCGGAGATAATTTCAATTAAAGGATTTCAGTAATTGGCCTTATATGGCTAATGCAAGGAAAAAACGGACAGTCGAGCGCAGCCCAGTGGAAAAAATGTGTCCACCCATGCCTGCGGTGAGCTCCAGCTGACTCTTCATCTGCCCGACAGAAGACAGAGAGGAACACTGCTCCTCTTCAGTGACTGGAGAGTGAACCCAAAAACCTGACAATCTGGCGCCATTGATCATGTCAAAGAGACGGAGGGAGTCACGGGCAGGTGAGGAAGCAGACAGACAGTGGAGACGAGCAGACAGGCGAGGTGTGGAGAGACGAGGGGACGCGAGACAGAGTCATCGAGGGAAATCTTCAGGCTTTGATCCCGGGCTTGTTCCTCGTCCTCCCAGACTTCCTCTCACCATCTGTAGCCCTGGCTCTCACCTGTCTGTCTCTGGCACTCGCGCTTGTTCAATTGCTATTGCTTCCTCCCCACAACAATAGAAACTTAGAAAAGTAGAAGTAGCTCAGCTGTGGCTACGTCCTGGCCCTGCGAGAGGAAGTGAGGGGAAAGGAGGATAGTGTAAACAACAACAGTAGTATTCACTCCAGCTCATTGGGGAATCACTGCAGCCCCCGAGACTGACAGGAATAAACCTGCTGTAGCAGGAAGTCTACAGTATACACTAAATATATATATATACATTTTCCCATTGTGACAGTATAAATCAATAGACAGATGGATGGATAAATGGATGGACGAACATTTTCTAAGTATAAGTTCTAGACTATGTGTCAAAGGTAAGGTCTGTGGGCCAAATGTGGCCTCATTCTGTGGGCCCAGACTCTTCTTATAGTGTTGGTATTTGGTATTTTTATTAAAATATTTGCATACAGAAAGATGAATAGATGGATGGCAAGACAGACAGACAGACAGACAGACAGACAGACAGATAGATAGATAGATAGATAGATAGACAGACAGATAGATAGATAGGTAGATAGGTAGATAGATAGATAGATAGATAGATAGATAGATAGATAGATAGATAGATAGATAGATAGATAGATAGTGGACATTTAGAAAGACAGACAGATATACAGATAGACAGACAGACAGACAGACAGATAGAGAAGGAGACAGATAGAAAGCTAGCTAGATAGAAAGCAAACAGACACAAAAGAGAGGCAGACAGATAGAGGGACAGACAGACAGATGTAGCTAGACAGAGAGAAAGATAGATAGATGGAAAGACATTGAGAAAGACAAGGAGACAGACAGAAAGTTCATAGATAGATAGATAGATAGATAGATAGATAGATAGATGAAAAGACAGACAGAGAGGGAGACAGAAAAATAGACACATAAAAAGCTAGCTAGATAAACAGAAAGACAAACAGACATAAACAGAGACAGACAGACAGACAGGTAGATATTAGCTCAGTGTCTGATGATTGATGCTAACTCGCTCCCTAAATAAAGGAGTTTGTTTCCCAAAATCAGGAGATTTATTTGACAAACATCCACGTATCTTGCCATAAAGCATTTCCCTGGTTTTTGTCCAGTCTCTAGGAACAACTGGTAAACACAGTAAAATAACCAGTAATGGTATTACTGTTGTCATTGGCCCCTGGAGTGAATAATTGATTTTAAAGCTTTGCTTGATCAAAGATGCATGAGCAGTTTGTGACAGACCTGCTCCAAGAATAGCAGAGGTTTTTATGAAGGCAACAAACGTTCATTGCTTCTGTGAAAGCTATCTCAGAAAGGCGGGACCTGACCAGGTGGCTTTGCTTGGTGTCAGAGATTGATGGCCCGGCATTTGGTCAATCATCTGCACTTCGATGACAGAACTTGGAAAGACAAACCTCACATGAACTCACCTGATCCTGCAACGATACTATAAATAGTATATAGTTTTTCTTCTTTTCTTTTCTTTTGACTAACCTAAGAAGCAGACGACAGAGGAGAACAGTCCCAGTCATTACAGACACAGTCTGCTATATCAATGTGAGAAAGTTCTGTTCTGAGCGGTGCGGTGCGTTGCGGCGCACACACTACAACTTGTTAACGTAAGCTTTAAAGGTGAAAGCCAACTGGTTGCCCAACTGTTCCGATGCAGACGCTGCCAGATCAGGGAAAGAGATATCAAGACGTCTCAGTGACTAATTTCCTCTACCTGACATCTTGATTTGACTTGTTTTAGAGCGATATGGGGAAGTCACGTTTTCTTAACTTGACAGTTACATTTCAGGGAAGAAGGTACAAGAACTGAGGCTCAGCGCCCGCCCGTCTGTCTGTTCTGTTAGTTCCCACCACGGCAGCGTACCCTGAACTCATTCAGCATTCCTGAACCAGGCATAAATCATCACAGGCTGCCCCCTAACTCCTTTGCTGGATCGCTTCCTGTCTAACTGGCTGTCTGTCTGGTTGGCTGGGTTTCTCTCGATGTTTTCTGGCGCTCAAGCACACACACACACACACACACACACACACACAAGAGCAGGAGTGGATAAATCTGAGCCCACTGACAGGACAACAGCAGGTCAGGCTACAATTAAAAAGTGGACATATTCTCTGAATGGATTAGCCACTGAAGAAACATGTGATCCACGTCCACCATCCCCCACATGCCCATACTTGTCTGTTCATGAATGTTAGTCATGTGTTCAGGGGAAAAAAAATGCCTTTTCATGTGTCATATAGAGAGAAGTACAACTCAAGAGAAATGACTGTATTTACTGGATTCAGTCCGATATGTTGGCATGAACCTGGTGATGCCAACTTGTTACAGCGAAAAACGTAACATTCCTTTATGACTTTCTATAGTGTATGTGTCAAACTCAAGGCCCGGGGGACCAAATGTGGCCCGCCGTGTCACTTTTAATGGCCCGCAGGAGTTTACAAAGCATTTTATAATGTCAATGCTGCAGAGTTTCTTAACTTCATAGAGTAAAAAATGTTTCATGACACCACCATGAGCAATATTAGTGACGTAAATTGATAATAATTAGCCGCAGTAGCATATATATAAATATGTTGAGGAGTAGCTTCAAAGAAATGATCCATAAATCAAACATAAAAATAAGTGTCAGATGAAAGCCACATTTCTAAAGAAAAAAAAAATTAACCTTTTCTCACTTGAAATGCTATGTCTTGTAAAATAACCGAAAGCCTGTGAGCAATTATGTGTAATTTGTGAAAAATTCTGGGAAAGAATATTCAGTGTTAACCTCCCATAAAAATACCTCAACATGAGTGTTGTTGTTATCAGTCAACCAGTCACCACTATTATGCTCGCCTGCGAAAAACAAAAAGGATCGAATACGCGTCTGGTTGGAAGGTATTCCGACGATTAAAACTTGGATTTACTTCCAATTTTCGTCATAGCCTTAAACCTATACAGATGAGAAGAAGAGCGACGTGAAAAAGAAGAACCATAATGATCCACCAGCTTGATGTAAGTATGTTAAACATGCATGAGTTTCCATTGACCTAAATTCCTTGACGAGGGTAAACACTGATTGCGTTTGTACCTTCATTTCAATACTGTAGAGGGGAATTGTAAAGTTGGCGTGCGAGCATCAATCGACTACGGTAGCATATTGAAGCCCAGTGGTGATGGCAAGTCGGCCTACAAGCTCCAACGTCCAATGTCCTCAATGTGACATTGTAATTATCCGATAACTAGTCAAATGCACGCTATTGTCTGTGGTTGATGGAGGAGTCAACAACAACAACAATGTTTGATCTGGGAATGCTACAACTTTGATCCATGTTGGTTCTTCTTATTCAAAGACCAGAGATGATTTGAGTCAAGTTTGCAATGGGTTTAATTAAGTGGTGCCTCAGCTTTCGAACTTAATCCGTTGCAGGTTGGTGATCGTAGGTCTGTTCGTGTTCGTTTGGCTTGACTCGCCGAGCTCAGCTGCCCGAATGCTCTCTCGGCTTGACGCGGGTTTCCAAAGCTGAAATTCGAACGAAAGCGAAGGCAAATTTTTCTTCGAGTTGGTCGAGGGCTGAGGCGTTCAAAAGCTGAGGCACCACTGTACTGACTAAATCAAACGGGATGGGTTTTATCGGGAAAACCCTGTAGTGGACTAATGGTTAAGGAACTTAAACCACTGAGGAGTTCTAGCTTTGAATCCATCCACCATCGTCCACCACCGTCCCCACTCACTGCTCCCTGGGTGCTCAAAGCTGCCCACTGTTCACTTTGGTGATAGATTACATGTAAATTCACCCAAGAACCAGGGGTTCAGAGGAGTATTACAGTTTACACATTGGCAAAATTAGATTTTTTTTCATAAAAAATAACGTCACTCCCCACTTGTCTTCCATCAGTCTCAACTAATGAGCCGTAGGACAGCGGCGTCTGTGACGATTCTGATTCATCCAGGTCATGATATCCAATAAGTGTAATTGTCAGCAACTTGACTTCTTCTTGGAGTTTAAAGACATTTCATTCCACAACTGAGGAACTTGATGTCAGAGGGAACTCTAGTAGTTCTACTCCTCTAGACCACTCCCTTTCCCAAAGGACAAAGAGTTGTTTTGGTCACACCTTTCTGAGACAGTCCAGTTGCTTACAACTTACAACTTTTTAGACAAAGACAGTGGTGCTACCTAAAAATAAAAGAAAAAAACGAAGCAAAAACAAACCGGTTCACACACGGAGGAAGAACGGACAGGAGATCTGGACTAATCCAGGTCCCAGTCCTGGCCCGGCTGCCCCAACAATCCTGTTCTCATAACAGAGCGCCCCAAGGCTAGCAACGCTGGAGCCAAGCTGTCAGTCAATAACATGGTGGTAACAGAACTGCTCTCTTCGCACACAACTCACACTTTGGCTCCACACTGACATACACTTACATGCTATGTATACTATACACAGAGACCAATGAGCAACACGGCGTGGCATACTCACCTGTGAAATACATTCTCATGAGCGCCGGCACCAGGACATCGTGGACGCCCAAATGTCCAAGTAGGACACACACGCTCATGCACATGCACGCAGCACTGCACTGCACTCAGGGGAAAATGTGAGTGGCAGCGCAGAGCTGTTCACAGTCAACAGTCACAATAGCTGCAGCCAGACGAAGGTGTTAGGGTGGGCAGCTACAATACCCCTGTGGCCGACAGAGTATTGTGAAAGCACTTATGAAAGTGTACACTAGAAAGTAAAGTGTACTTTACTTTTTTTTTCTTTAAAGTGTACACTGTACCACTGATACACTTGAGGGAAAACAGTTGGCTGAGGAGCTGCTTATCAGCTCCGTCACTGACATTGTTCCCCGCAGGTTTTCAACAGCGCTGAGTTTCTCTCAATGTTTACAATAAAAGCTTTTTTGATATAATGTTAAATCCAAGAATTTTGTTTTCTTTTAGAATATATATTCCTGTGAATCAAATTGCCCTGTGTCATTTAAATGTGTAAAATATAAGTATATTTAGCTAGGATCCATCAGTTTGTATTTTCTCCTCGAACCTTTAGTTGACTTTGTTAGATGAAACAAATAATAAACTATTGTTGATAAGAATTAAACTGTACAAAAGTTGGAGCTATGAGCTACATTCAAGTAGAGGCAGTGGTGGCCTAGTGAAAGGAATAGATGGATTTTTTGAGGCTAACACTTAGCCTTTCTGTTAACATTAGACAGTGTCATTTCAGGCTAACATCTTGCTTTTTTTGACATTTGGCAATGTTTTTTTAGGCTAACCTTTAGCTTAGACAGCATGTTTTAACACTAAAATTTAGCTTTTTTGACATTAGACATAATGTTTTGAGGCTAACCTTTAGCTTTGACAGCATGTTTCAATGCTAAAATTTAGCTTTTTGACATTTGACAGTTTTTGTGGCTAAAATGTACCTTTTTTTGACATTAGACATAATGTTTTGAGGCTAAAATTTAGCTTTGACAGCATGTTTTGCGGCTAAGATTGAATTCTTTTTTTAGGTTTGCAACATTATTTTGGTGGCTAACATTTAGCTTTCTACATTTAACAGCATGTTTTGATGCTAACATTTAACTGAGATATGACAAGTTTTGAGGCTCACACTTAGCTTTTTCAGTTGAACCACTGGACTGGTGTCTGGAGGGCTCCAGGTTCAAATCCACCAACTGCCAAGTTACCACTGAAGTCCACTGAGCATGGCACAGTCAAAGCTGCCCACTGTTCACTTTGGTGATGGGTTAAATACATGGGTTGGATTTCATTGTGTGCAGTGGTGTGAATCACAATGACAAAGAGTTTGCTTTCCTTGTATTCACAGTGCCCCCTAAAGGGGAGAAATGCTTTTTTTTTAACTGACCATAAACAGGATCGTAACATTCTTCAGCTTTAAAAAGATAAACAGCTGAGTGGAGGTGAAAGATTCAGCTTCCACATGATGGTTGATGAGTTTTATTTACAGTGGTGCCACTGACGCGGTTGAGGGGCTATAAACTGCTACTAAAGCAGAGCAGGATTCCAACACGGCCCTGAGGAATCCAGCTTGGCACAAGGTCCGCGTCTGGATTTGGGTGCCCGTCAGCAGCCAAACAGGGACATAACACTGTATACACACACTGACATATGGGAATTCACACACAAACTAAACACACGCAGGCGCTGGCTGACGAGCTCCTCTGTATGCTGGAGCAAAAACACCAGCAGGTGCTGCAGGAGAAGAGAATTAAAGCAACTGCAGGGATGGCATTGGTTTATTTATAGGCAGCGCTGACTATTAATGGGCTCTGCAGGGCTGAGACAGATCTGTTAGCGAGGCTGTGTGATACTGCAACACAAGCACATCTCGTACGGAAAAAGAGCTCCCAGCTACGTGTTGTAATGGAAAATGACACGGTAATAATTCACATTTAAATGGCCGTAATCAAGCTTAGTTTTAAGCATTTGCGTGAAGTGTTTTATCAACGAGACGAAGGATTTTATAATCACACTGGCGGTATACGAGCGTACTGACGCTTTGATTCTGGTAACATATATCATTTGCAGTGTTTATCGTGGACCGTACTTAGGAAGTGGACCCCGTTAATGGACCATTTGTCCATTAAAATGACAGTCTGTGTGAAAGTAAGGACACATTTACTACAGCAGTGAAATTTCCTTCATGGGAAGTTCATGGACTGAGACGGTGGCTAATTCCTCTTCAGTACAATTCTACAACAAAGACATTTTATGACGATGATAAAAGAGATGGTCCAGGAGTGATCGCAGTTTTGGTGGACGACCCTGTGACAAACGCTGCTGGCGAACCACTTTAATCAGCTGCGTTGCTTTAATTAGTACATTGATTACACACTATAAGAACTGACGCTAATCGCTCTGATAAGGAACTCCAAAGAGCGCCGTTGAACCAGGGTTCAAATCCGATATTTTTGATCGTCTCTCAACTGTCTATTTATTTCAGCGGAAAAGAGGAATCACAGCAGTGTGATTTGGGTGGCAGTCATGGAGACTGATGCACCTGCGACCCAGCAATAAATAAAAAGTTGTAGACCAGAGGTGTCAAACTCATTTTTACCAGTGGCCACATTGACAACACAGTTTCCTTCAAAGGGCCAGTTGTAAATAGAAGACTGTATAGACGTCACTCCTCTAAAACCTATTAATACATGTTAAAGCAGTTAATAATCACCTAATTATAGTTATTAAGTAACAATTATTGTTAAGCCCCATGTAATAAATCTACTTTTAATCTATTAGTTTAAGAAACTCTATTTGAAAGCCATTTTAAAGCTCCCGCGGGCCATAACAAATAATTTTGCGGACCAAATTTGGACCCCGGGCCTTGAGTTTGACGCGTACGATGTAGACAAATGAATATATGTAAAGTGTATAGTTCAATCAACTTTCTGGAATGCACTTTTTTTATTATTATTTGGCAGATCCATTTTTTCCATTCCAACTTGGAGAGGAGAATCATCATTTAAACCATGAGGTTTCTCTGGGAATCAAACCCTTGACACTCTGCTGCTGGGTTTAAATGTTGCATGGTATGCTGACTGCTACAGTACAGAACCAACATACTGTATCGGTTGAATTCCTGTCATTCCTTGGTCATTTGTTAGGATTAAGCTTTCAAACAGCTCATTTACTCGCATTGTTATAATGGTTTTCAGCGGCCAATGACAGTTTTTCCCCCTTCGGCCATATCACTTCTGACTCACTGACCTTGGCCCAATTGACTACTTAAGCCCTTTTAACGGCGGCACATTTCATTTGACACTATCTTGAAAGGATCAACAGGGTTTGTGTTTGCATATCAGCAATGACAAGTCCTCATTAGAACTGCAGCCCCGGCATTATAGGACTCACTTCCTGTCTCTCTTCCTCTCCGAACAAGATGCCACTATCCATTCTTGGTCCAGCCCCCCTCAGGCATTCTAATCTTTTAATTGAATCTTTTGTAATTATAATGGAATAACTGCCGACTTCTATCAGGGAGAAAATGATGGGGTCCAGAATGTGCCAGCGGTCACAGGAAGCTCTTATTTCTCTGCCACTGCGGCTGAGATACACCCCCATTTCAATTAGCTCCCCGATTCACATTTGAGCAGCACATTAGCGGAAAACAAAGAGCGCACACGTGTGTGTGGACGTGTGCGTGATTGCACATCCGGTTGATAGATTGCGTCGGCCATGTGCAACTGCCCCGTCGCTGTGTCTTGAGTATCACTTTCAGACATCACGATGGATATCTGAGCCTCGGCCAAAAAGATGGAGCTATCAGTGTATTTGGACAAGAGGAAAAAAAAAAAAAAAAAAAAGGAAACTTCCCCTTCTTCTGACCCTGGAGAACTAATCGGAATTGCCTCATTCTTCTAAGCAAATGAACATTGACAGAGCGGGGGATTGGTCTGCAAAGGCTCTCTCAAATGGCTTTCCTGCGAGTTGACTAATTCAGTTCTCATTGACGTATGACTAAATCAGTGTCCATTATCCTTACGTCGGAGGCAGCTCAGATGTAGTACCAGCTCTGTGGCATAAGGCACTTAAGAGCATTACACAGGCCGGGCTGCCTGAAAGGCTCCCCTTTTCAGCACGTTGACAAGGCCTCCACACATGGTGCAGATCTGACATTGGCCAGGCTGTAGCCCCTGACTCAACTCTGACATTGAGGTCTCCTGCGGTGCAAAAACAACAAAACAGGAAAACTGACCAAGTCCCTGGCCAACAGCTAGCAACGATGACACTTATCGCCGGCGCAGATTTACAGCCGGGGTGATATAATTTACTAAATATGGGGCAATTGGGGCACCAACATTTTTTTTTCACACTCCGCTTAACCTTTTTGTTTTACTTCCCTCAGAGCCTGGTGTCTCCCGGTGTCGCAAAACCAGTGTCTATTTTGGTGTGCGCCGAACATGCTAGCTTACTCGCGAGGCATCAGATAGTATGTGCCTCTGCTGTGCAGCTGGGTCGGCTTAATGAGATATCAGAGTCAAACATCAATTCATCAGCCTCATTGATGAGGACAATGAGGGGCAACTGCTTTAGTAAAGAGAGGCATTATGGCCCTCAGTGTAGGGATAGGGCAGCCTTGTTTACAAAGGTTAGTGAGCACAGAGGGCCTGAAACAGAACACCACCTCCACCTCCACCTCACTAACCCTGCCAGACTTAACTCTCCGGCCCTCAGGGGCAGCTTCTCTGGACTTTTTTTTTTTATCTCTTTGATTTTTTCCAAACAAAGACCTGGAAGAAAAATGCTCCAGCGCCGGTATCTGCAGGCCTTAATTTTTTTTAACCAAGTGCATGTGTGCGAATGGGTTAAAAGGAAAGGCCATTGAGGACTGATTGATTAAATAAACAAATCTCATCTTGTTATCATCAGGGCTGCCCTGGCGGAGCAGAGCGAGCTGGGACTGCTGGAACACCCCCCACCCCCCAACACTCCACACCACCACCCCCCCGGCCCTCGGCCTCCACTGACAGGGCATCTGTCTTCATTAAAGCTCAGCCAGTGTGCATGACAGCCACTGAAATGCTAGTGTCTTCACGATTAATGAAGACAGATGACTCCCTTCAAGAGGCAGTAAAAAGGAACAAAACAGGCAGGAGTATGAAGAAACGGGAAAAATACTGCAAAAAAAATATATAAACCGAAAAAAAAAAAGCTTCAGTGTTTATCCCACTGCTGCATATTTTAGTCCTGATTGTTTTTCCACTGTCATATCTGGCTCAGATTCTCCCATCACGGCACATATACACACCCCCACTCCTTTTCCACTCTCACACGCTGTCTCACAGCCGTAGCGGCCCCCTGGAAGTGTATGGAAATGGACCCCAGTTTTGTCTGTCCAGAGACAGGCCTGTTGAATGAGACACTGACAGAGGAAAGAGCCGAAAAAAAAAGAAAAAGAAAAAGAAAGAAAGATGGGCAAAAAATAACCCCAGGCTTTCTCAAGACTGCGCTGGCATTCCACAACTCTAATTTATTCATCTATTTATCCAGTAAATTATTCATCTATTTATTAATTCATGGCTCGAAGATTATCGTTCTCCATCTTGTACGGAGGAGCGTAAACAAAGTGTGGAAACGACGAAGGCGCTGCGGCAGGACGCACTAAACTTTAATACATCTTTCATAATGAAGAGGTCCAGGATGGACATTATCTTTTCATGAGGAATACACAGCAGTGGCCGAAGTTGACTTCGTCTCTGCAGAGTCTAACGAGGACACACTCACACACACACACACACACACACACACACATGAGTGTACAGTATATAACACACTGTCCATATTATATCATAGCAGGCGGTTTCTTTCAGATGACTGAGCATGTGAGAGGAGAGGAGAGAAGAAGAGAGGAGAGAGCAGAAGTGGAAACCAGTGTAGAGAGGAGACTTCATGTCTGTCTAAGTGTCCCAGTCCTTTCCTGTCTTACACTGTAGCCCCTGACAGCAGCCCCCTTAGCTGAGCCCTGAGGGGTAAACAAGTCAGTAACATGAGATAGAGAGAGAGGGAGAGAGGGAGAGAGGGAGACAGACAGAGAGAGAGGGAGAGAGTCACGGTTGTATCATGCAAGGGAATACAAACAGGATGCCACTTACACTGAATGCTCGCACTGCCCGTCCAAGCGAAGGGGTTCAGCCCTGCAAAGAAGGGGCTCGCCTTCCGTAGCATGCACGCACCACGGCTGCTGACATCATACAGCTGACGGGGGCCCATTCCCAGAGCCTCCATACAGTCAAACATGGCAGCCCCCCCTCCAACGACCACAACCTAGAGCCGGAGAAAAGCACTACGAGCCTCCTGTGTCTGTCTGTCCCTCCGTCCTGTCCTGTCCTGTCCTGCTTCCACTGCTCACGTCACTCTCTGAGGCTGTGACAACAACAGTCAGCAGCAACAGCTAGCTGGAGTGGGCTGCTGTCCTCACTTATTTGTCCCTGTCTCCCTGTTCTGTCCTGACACTGTCGTCCCTTCCCTCTTTCCTTCTCAGCTGGACTGCAGGTCTGGACGCTGCCTGGCTGAGCTGAACGCGTTTCCGACTCCCTGTCTCCCCCTGGCCTAGGGTGAGCTGCTCCCTGTCTGCTGTAACAGACCTAAATACCAGCCTCTCACAGCTCTCGCTGAGCCCCAGACATGGTGGAGCAAACCAACTGCCTCTGCATGACGTTCTGAGGGGGTGGAGAAACAGAGAGAGCGAGAGAATACCAGAGTGGGAGGGATAGAGGAACCAAGAAGGAGGAAGGGGATAGAGGAGGAGGGGAGCAGAGAGAGGGGGATGTCCAGCAACCGGCCGAAGAACTGATCTGTGTCGAGGACAAACTTTATTCTCGTTTTCCTCCGGCCTTTTTTGCACCTTCGGTGCTTTTGTTTCATATTTCAACACCGAGCGCAAACAAACAGCCCCCCCCTCCATTCCCATCAGCTCCCATTCAGACCATGTCCCCTCTCCGTCCGTCATTACATCGCACCTCCCCCAGTACCCTTGCAGTAAATACGAGCCCCCTCCCCTCCCTTCCCTGAGCCTGCGTTCCTAATCATAACCACATTGAAGTCCAGCCACAGGCCCGGGTTTGTACGTGTGTGAGAACGAGAACCAGAGACAGAGTCGCAGAGACAGAACATTGTGCTGTGGTTGAACCCAGGAACCAGATGCCAGGACCGATCCCTCCCTCCCTCCCTCCCTCCTTCTCTCTCTTCCTCCTTCCTTCTCTGAGCGAACAGAGGACGAGCAGTTTTCTCTGCCTCTCCCTCTGGAAGTGCTTCAACAGTGATGGATGAGCGTTGCCTCGCTCAATCCCCACAGTGCTTTTACACAGACAAATACTCCCAATATACAAACACACCATGTGCTAGACACACTTCTCGGAGGCTCACTTGACCTTGTTTGTGATTTATTCCTGGACAACACTTGCAATGACGTGCTCGGGAACGCAGAGGTGCAAATGTGATAAGTTGTTGTCAACATAAATACTGCGTTAAGGCCAACCTGGAATAACAGGGACGCCGGTGAGAACGCATCATGGAGACTACAACCCTGAAAGGCAGCCCTGATTTTTTTTTTCTTTTTTTTCTCCGTTTTCTAGCATTGGTTGTTGTGTGTTCTGCTCAAAGCAATTCAATTTAAAACGCAGCAGCTCACTCACAGTGATGTTAAATCAAAGGAAATCAATAGGAGGTCTGCGGTCAATGAAACAGCCTGTCACTGGCCCTAACTGTTGCTCAGCAGACAGATAGACTCTTGCTGGGCTAAAGCAAACAGCCTGATACAATGGGAGATCTATGATAATAGAATGGCTCAAGTCTGCCGTCCCCGCACATTCATCTCCCCCTGTCAGGGCAGTACAAGTGGTACAGCCCAGCAGGCAAAAAAGACACCATTTCCTGTCAATCTGTGCTGCTGGCTATGCTCTCCATAAACACACAGTGCCCCCCCCACGCACCACCACCTCCACCGTCACTCCCTCCTCCACCCTCCCTCACCCACACAGCCCTCCCTCCTCTTCTGTCTCACACTTCATTCTTTTTCCTGTCTTATGAAACAAACCATGCTTTCACCTTTGGGGCTGCACTGACTGATTTTTGATTGAAATGTTTATTGACCTAAAAGCTGCAGTTCCTGCAGTTTGGTCCCCACGTTTATTTTCGCAAGCTGGCACACACACACACACACACACACACACACACACACACACACACACACACACACCCTCACTCACATGCAGTAATTTCCACGGTGGAAAAGACTTTCATGTGTTTCATCTTTCTTCCTGAAGGTCGTTCACAGTCAAGAAAAGTCCATTAATATCTGGATTTGTCTCAGAGTTTCCTTCATTTTGAGCTGTTAATGCTTGGGGGGAAAAACATCAATAGCTTTTGAAGTGGCCGCTGAGCTGAAGTATATGTTTAAATACAAATGTATCCTTAGTAAAAGTGTGGAAAAATTACAGAGATGTTAATTCAGAGCTATAGAAAACTCAACAAATAACAGTGAAAATACGTTTAAGTACCGTAAATAAAGGTAAGCTGAGGTGAAACTGAACTAAACTAAAGATACAATGTATAGAAATGGAAACAAGGACTTAAACTTGCAATAGAAAAATAACAAACAATAAAACAATAACATATTTATTGACATAAAATATTGAGTGAAGAGTTTTGTTGAAGAACAATGTGAAATAAGTGTGAAACATCTGTGTCTGTAACCCACCAGATTGGTCTGAAGGAAATTTTAAGCTACATGTTAGCCTTAAAACACACAGTCGAGTGTCAAAAAAGCTCAATTTTTGGCTCACAACACAGCCAAATGTAATAAAAAAGCATTTAGCTTTTTTAAGTCTCACAACACACTGTCAAATGTTAACAAAGCTAAAGGTTAGCCTCCAAACACACTGTTGAATGTCAAACGAGCTAAATATTAGCCTCCAAACACATCCTCAAATGTTAAAAAGCTAACTGTCAGCCTCCTAACACATTGTCAAATGTAAAGAATTCCAAAAGTTAGTTTCCAAACACATCCTCAAATGTCCAAAAAGCTAAATGTTACCCTTACAACACACTGTCAGATGTAAACAAAGCTAAATGTTAGCTTCAAAACACACTAAAATGTAAAAAGGCTAAATGTTAGCATCACAACACACTGTCAAATTATCAGTTAGCTAAAAGTTAGCCTCCAAACAGATCCTCAAATGTCAAAAAAGCTAAATGTTAGCCACAAAACACACTCTTAAATGTTAACAAAACTAAACGTTAGCCTCACAACACGCTGTTGAATGTCCAAAACAGTCATTTTATCATACTGAGCGCTAAATCATTACATCATTATGAGGCACACATATCCAAACACACACAGCTCCTTTGTGTCACCCGGTGGCAAACAACAACAACAACATCAGTGGTTTCTGATGTTTCTGAAGTGTTTCTTCATCCACTTGTCGAGTCATAAAGCCCGTCTTTATGACAGCGGAGACAGATGATTGAGGCTGTAGAACAAAGTGTGATGAGATGCCCCTGTTAACAGTTTGTTCCTGAGTCTCCTCTCTCCCTCCCCCCTCCACCCCCTGCCCCCTCCGCCCATTTGCAGAGCAATAAATTCAAGAAACAAAGTCCTGATCTGAATGCACCGCCGATTAAATCACCACAGCCTCCAGTCACATATTTATGATCCGCATGCATTCCTCTCACACTTGTCCATCGCCTCCTTCCTGTACCCCCGCCCCTCCTCCAGGCGCTGCTTCCAAACAGCATCCTGGAATCTCACAGACACTGGAGCTCACTCTTCTTCTTCTTCTATGTTACATCGGCGTTAAACGCCAGAGCCGCTCCACGGGCCAACGAGCCGCAACAGGATCCATTTATAATATCATGCGCTCACACTTGAACCTCTTTTGTTTTGGGAGATTTATGGCGCCTGTTGGACTCAGTCCTGGTTCTGACATTTCATTTTTCTGTCTTGGATACAATCATTCAGACCACTAACCCCAGGTTCTCCATTTATTGGCAGCGGGCGTTGGGAGCCGGGTCTTCCAGCACTTCAGAGGCTTCACAGAGTCAGTTTAGACATCTAATCTACACATTCTCCATACTTCTGCTGACCCAGGCCGGTTCCTGCCTCCCCTCCCTCCTGTCCTTCCTTCCCCAGCCAGAGAGGTTGAACTCTAGAAGAAACCCCCACTGGGCCACTAACTTTCCCCCCAAACTCGTTCTGCCCTCCTTCTTTCGCTCCCTCTCTCTCTGGCTCACAAGTCTCTGCATCACTTGTTTTTTTTCCTCTTCTTTTCTTCCACTCCCTCATGTTTCTGCAAATACTCTATCCATTTCATCAACTTCCCAGTGGCCATTTTCCCCAAATTGATTTGTTTTAGTTGACAAAGTTCTCTTTTGTTTCTGTTTTTTGGAAGTGTTTCATTTTCAGCAGCTGCCAACACGGCGGTCATTTTGTAAGACTCCTGCTTTAAATAACGAAACTGCGCTGCGTCGAGCACATCTGACCAAATGCGAGTGGTAACGTTCTTTCCATCTCAGGTGGAAGCGCACAGTTGTTAGGCCGAAAACACACAAATGTCAAAAAAACGATGTTAGCCTCAACACACGCTCTCAAAAAAGCTGAGTGTTGGTTTCAAACATACCGACCAACCCGAAAAAAGCACAATGTTAGCCTCAAAACAACTTCAAAGCTCAAAAAGCTAAATGTTAGCGTCAAAACATGGAGTCAAATCTCACAAAAGCTAAGCGTTAGTCACAAAACATGCCGTCGTATCTCAAAAAAGTTAAATGTTAGCCTCAAAACCTGCTGTCAAGGGTAAAACAGCTAAATCCAACTCTTGTTCGTTGCTGTTCTGCTGCTGGGACCGTAATTTCCCGAGGGATACTCCTGAGGGATTAATAAAGTTCTATCTATCTAAATGTAAGCCTCAAAACACTGTCAAAAGTAAAAAAAGCTAAATGTTAGCCACAAAACATGCCGTCAAAGCTAAATGTTAACTGCAAAACATGCTGTCAAACGTCAAAAAAGCTCAATGTTAGCCTCAAATGACACTCTTTTGTGTAAAAAAAATCTCAACATTAGCCTCAAATCACACAGCGAAGGCCAAGCGTTAGCCTCCAAACACAGTCTAATGTCAAAAAAGCTAAATGTTAGCCTACAACCTCACTGTCAAATATAGAAAATCCTGCGTCCTGCGACGTTTTACTTTTGGATTGACAGACAACTTCAACTCTGCTGTGATTCGAACACAAACCGCCACCCAGTCAAATCCGCCTTTACCACCGTCTGGCACGGTGATGCCGATTACAGATAAGACGTAAACTCCACATTGTTGCCACTTCCTCTGTATACAGTCACTCAGGTTCCAGGCTGCCAGTCAACAACACAGTGGAGTGTAAGGCAATAAAGGCGGCTTGTTTTGAATGCCGGCGCACTAAACACAGCGTGGTGACTTTGGAAGGAATGTGGAGCTTTTCCATTGCTGATGCGAGCATGTGTGCAGTGTGTGGACATGTTGAAACAGATTGTCGGTGATGATAGAGACACTGAACACCAGTCCTCAGCGGCCTCCCACAACAGCCAGATTCAGGTTACACACTCAAACACACTCAAACACACACAGGTCCCTGCAGCTATTCCTGATAGGATACAGAGATGACGGATATTTTGATAAAGAAACCTTTACTACTAGAAGTGGAAGGGTTAAAAGTTCACATCACATAACAATGTTATACCTTGATAAGACACTATATATCAACCATACAGTTCTTTCAGGAATCAAACCCACGACTCAAAGCTACCGAGGCAGGCGCTGCTACACCACAGAACCATGTTTGTTATGACTCATTTAAAATGACTGAACTTATACATATATTAATGTATGAAGCCAAGTGAGGTCTGTCCCTGCGTTCCCTTCTGTGAAATTACAGGTAGGTGCAGTTACACTGGTGACCAGCAGGGGCTGATTCCAAGAAAACGAAGCTGAAAGTTTATAAATAAAAATTTGTCCAATAAAAAATAACTTACTCAACTAGTGTGTTTTTGCAGAAGTCATTTTTAACTGCTCCGATAGAGGAACAATCAAATAAATCATCTGGGAATCGAACTCTAAACTATGTGCCCTGATTTTGGTGGCAGGCTACACTATGAAACCGAATGACTGTTATGTTTAACATCTCAAGAATTTACTGTCGTTTGTCATTTGGCCAACTTCTAGTTGTCAAAAGTGTCATGGCTGATATTTATAATTCTTCTGCAAGTGGCAATCACGCAGTAATAAAAAAAATACTGCCACCTAGTGTGCTGGAGTCTGCATCAGTGTTTCTGTCGTGCAGGTAAAATATTTTTCCGATGCAACTTTTTTTCTTTCTCCCATTGAAATGAACAAATCTGAGATTTAGTCCGAGATTGAAAATCAAATCCTTGCTATGGAGTTCACTCACAACCATCGACGCACTCACTTGTTAAAATCACATGTGCCGTTGGAGCCAGATCACAATCCTTACGTTCCTTCCTATCACATCCATCAACTCCTCCTCCGGTCACAAGTCTTACACATGTTCGGCTCTGACAGGACACGGAATCTTATCAACTCATTTTCATCGCTCACTCACTATATATTTCTTGAAGGTAAGGAACGCGAGGATAGAGGAGAAGTTTGACTTATGAGGTAGCGAGCATGTCTACAGACCGGTCCCAGCGACGGCCTAACAGAACTACTTCTCAGAGTCTTATCACTCTTGGCCATCTTTCAAAACGCTCTCTCTCTTGCTTTCCTTCTACCACACTCTCAACAATCTCTGCTGTAGTCTGAAGCTGCTGAGGATACAAAACCTTCATCCTGTATCATTTCTTCCGTGCCCGTCGGTCCGTGCCTCACCTCTCGCCATTGCACACCCTAGGTCTCGCACGCGCCGATCTGAAAACACCGGCCTCCCACCTCTAATAGTAGCCTCTTTATCTTCATTTGTCATCGTGTCCGGAGTTCAGTACGCTCAGCGGCCTCTCCCTCCACAACATCTGCTAAGTTTCCACGCACAAACACAACCTCAGGATCCGTAGATTTACAGCGCTTAAGGAGAATAATCTCCAACTCACAGGAGGATGAGAAAAGGAAATCTGAGGTAAAAGTCAGGGGAGAGAAGGAGCAGAGTGAGGGAAGGTAGAAAAGGCACTAAGCCCAGAGGATTTAGATGGACGTGATCAGAAGGGCAGATATTCCCCTATCGCTCTCAAGGCCTTCTCCACTGGCCGCTCTGGTTTTCTGGAAAAAAACAGACCGAGCTTTACTGTCCACTCCCCTCCTCTCCTCCGTGAATCACAGCCAGCAGTGGGTGAAAAAATAAGAAAGAGAAAGAATCGATTTTCCGAAAGAAGTAGTAGAGCGCTTGTCATCTGGAGGCTTGTGGTTGCTCAGGGAGATGAAAGCGGGGGATGTCAGTCCATGCAGAGCTCTTTATTAAAACCCAAAGAAGCTCCAGCCTCACTGACAGATCAAGGCTGCAGCCAAACAGCGCTGCACATGATGTGATCACACAAACACAAACGCTCCAATCCTCAAATTGCCTATTTGCCGAGCAGAACGTGGTCACGTCGAGTGCAGAGACGCCAGGAAGAAATGACTTTATCATCGCCGCATCTGTGATGCTGTGCAGCTCACACACTGCCTGGTGTAATTAGCTGTTAAATCATTTGTGGTGTCAGTGTGTTAACATGGTGTTGGTAAAAATCGACTCTTGTGTTACTGCGATTAAGACAGCGCTGCATTTTAATGATTCACTCAGAGATTACAAAACTGTGTGCTGCAACGAGCCAGGGGAGGAAATGGACAAGCTCTATACAAATATATATATATATATATGTATGTATATATATATATGGATATCAAAATTTATTTGTAGATAGATAGATAGATAGATAGATTGTAAAGTCTGATCTATGATGAGAGAGAGTCAGCTAAGGTGAAGGGACAGGTTTACAGGACAGTTGTGGGACCAGCCATGATGGATGGATTAGAGACACTAGGAATAGGTAGAAGACAGGAGACAGAGCTGGAGGTGGAGGAGTTAAAGATGCTGAGATTCTCTTCAGGAGAGACAAGGATGGACAGGATCAGAGGTGATTAGAGGGACAACACAGACAGGAAGGTTTGGAGAAAAAGCTTAGAAAGGACAGATTGAGATGATTTGGACATGTCCAGAGGAGGGACAGTGGATACATTGGTTGGTGAATGATCCTAGAGATGGAGCTAACAGGTAGGAGACAAAGAGGAGATTGATGGATGCAGTGAGGGAGGACATGGAGGTAGTTGGAGTTAGAGTAGAAGATACAGAGGACAGGGGGAGGTGGAAAAGGATTATTC
>JAFBJS010057592.1:174252-209109 GCA_016785265.1 Paraplagusia blochii
CCAATAAATCTAGACACAAATCAGGTGTCAGAGATTTGCAAAGATGGAACAGCGCCGACCCAAACCAACCAGAAGAAGGTGTTTCTGGGGGCATCTGTGCTGCTTCACAGGGGACAAAAGAAGCTCTAAAGTTTGTGCAAATAATATACTGTCAATAGGATTAAAGTACGACATTAAACAAATCCACATTATTAATAATAATAATATTAATAATTAGATTACTCGCTAGGGAGTATCCTTCGGGTAATTATGCCTTTGCATGCTCAGGGCACCTCAGCTTGGCGGTAGGGGGGTTCGAACCAGGGACCTTGCGAACCCAAGTCCGCTTCCTTAACCACTAGGCCACCAACTGCCCTTTAGCTACGATAACGTGCAACAATGTCATTGTCAAACTGTGCCGGATGGTAAAATATTTTGCGAATACTCGTGTGTTGTGCAGCGTCTGCAGCGGTGAAGTGAAGAAGACAGAGGTTGTCCAACTGTATTATTGAAAATATGTTGAGACACAAGTGTGTCTTCAGATACTATCAGGGTTTTTTAACCTTCTTGGTGTAACTTTTAGAGCAGACCTGGGCAAACTAAGGCCCGGGGGCCGGATGCGGCCCGTTTGGCGTTATAATCCGGCCCGCCAGACTTGTCCAAATTATACTTTTAATTTATATTATCGTTATCCTTCTACCTTTTCCTTGCAAAGCTAGCATTTGCCCCAATAAATGGTCTAAAGAGGCTTAAAGCATTTTTCCTTCATTCAATACTTTACTCATTATTTATCTTAGTTCATGGAAATACTGGATCTTTTTGATCCTGACCTGGCCCGTGACTCAAATTTTAGTACCAGCTGTGGCCCGCGGGTCAAAATGTGGCCTTTCAGGTCATTCTGTGGCCCTTCGATTCTACTTATAGTGTTGGTATTTGCTATTTTATTAAGGATCTTTATATACAGAAAGATAGAGGGATGGAGGTCTAGACAGACAGACAGATAGGCAGATAGACAGACTTGTGGATAGATAGATAGATAGATAGATAGATAGATAGATAGATAGATAGATAGATAGATAGATAGATAGATAGATAGATCTCAACTATTTGTTTATCCCTCAGGTTCAGGAATAAGTTGTTTCAAGTGAAGTAAAAGGCACAGTTAGTGTGATGGCACCACCATGAATAAACACTCTGTGTGGACAGACACCGATGCCAATATCAACACCGTCACTCAATGGCATAATAATTGTGCATACAAGCCTACATCATCATTTTGACTGGGCGAACGGCGCCCCCTGACAAAGAACTGTGGTGGAACTGTAGCTGACCAAAAACAGTGACTTCTTCAACCTTTGTAGACACTTATAAAACTTTTTTTTTTTCTAATTTGCTCAACAGATCCGTGGCAGGACATAATTAAAACCTGCGATACTGATATCAAGATTGTAGGTCACAGGTTCTTATCTAACACAGACAACACAACATCACAACACAACTGACAGACAAGCATGTCACCAAATGTTCTAAAGAAATCAGGCTATCTTTACGTATTTTTTTTATTTTGTCGGTTTGCATGTATTAACAATAATAATCTAAGGACAAATATGGAGTCTTACATCCAACCATCCATCTTTATCCACTTATCCAGAGCTGGGTCAGCATTCAGAGCAAGGAGAGACTTCCTTTTCCCCAGAATCTAGACCAGCAAACTAAGGCCCGAGGGCCAGATGCGGCCCGTTGCGGTTCTTAATGCGGCCCGCCAACGTTGTCCAAATTAAATCATGTATGTATATTATCATTACTGTATACTTGCAATGCATATACCCTGCAATGCATGCAATTCCCCAGTAGATGACACCAGGAAGACCAATTTTAGGTTTTATACATGACATTTACACGCCATTTATGACAGTTAAACGATTGCTCAGTATTTCTGCTCTTGACTCGTCCCCCGTGTCCAATTCTGGGACACATTGTGGCCTGCAAGTCAAAAGGTCTAGACAGTTCCTCAAACTCATCTGGCGGGATCCTGAGACGTTCCCAAGCCAGCCGGGCAATACAGTCACTCCAGACTGTCCTGGGTCTTCCTCTGGAACTCCTCCCAGAAAGGCACTGGAACTCCTTACAATATGAATCACACTGCACCATACCGTCAGCCTGTGAGTGGTGAGTCCACTGGAAGTTATCTGGGTCGGGAGCACATTACTAGCAACCTGGCAGCTGGTGGAATCAAACCTGAAACCTTGCAAACCCAAGTCTCCTTCCTTAACCACCCACGTGGATCAGTAAAGTCTAATTCTTTATTGACGTGTTAACTCTTGCACACATTTCACTTTTGATTCCTCTGCCCAGATTTGGGCCCCGGGCCTTAGTTTGACATGTGTGCCTTACATCATCACATGGACAAAATCCCATATAACATTATGTTCCAAAAACACCAGTTATGTCCATCCCTACTTCCTCTGAGTCCAGTTCAATACAGTAGAGAACTCAGTAGACCACAGTGCAGTACAGTGAGCCACCACCGTTGAGTACATACCCACCAACCCATGTCCAGGACTGGCCTAGAGCCAGCGCTTCAACCTTTATGAAAATAAATGAGATGGTACAAAGTGCTGTTTGTGCTCGGCTTCACCTTCAGTGGAGCAGTTCACTCAGTTCAACCCCGTCCTTCCCTGCTGTCCCTCTCCTCCATTTAAAAGTTTTTACATTCCCTCTCACGCTGTACCACAGTTCCCACCAAAATGGCTCCTTTTACGCAACTCCCCGTGCTCCCAAAGCCAACATGAATTCCATGAAATGTGTGTGTGTGTGTGTGTGTTCCTGCTATAGCTACACTTATAGGGACATCCTTTTGGAACACGTGATTCTTACGGTGACTTTTTGCAGCTTCCCTACTGAGTGAGAGAGAACAACTCAAGAAAGAAAGAAAAAAAGAATTTTGTTCATCCTAAGTTTTTGGGGAAATTTTTCCTCTGCATTTTATCCATCACCGTAGTGAGCAGGGGCAGCTAGGGGGCAGCTAGCTGAGCCAGTGCAAGTGGACCAGTGTGTGGGGTACAGTGTTGGGACTAAAGCGTTACTTGTAACACTGTTACGTAACGATACTACTTTTCTCAGTGAAGACAAACTTTTTTAAAGTGTTTTTTTATTATTATTTAAAGTAAAGTAACTATTTTTTAGTTATTTTTTTAACTAAATAACTAGTAACATAAATAGTTACTTTTTAGAGCAGTAACAAGTTACTTTTTTAAAGTAACTTGCCCAGCACTGGTGGGGACGATATCATGCTCAGGACACCTTAGTGGTATTAGGATTCGAACCGAGGACCTTTCAAACCCAAGGCAGATTCCTTAACCACTAGGCCACCAACTGCCCCAAGATTAAACACTTTATTGTGATGAATAAAGTCAAAGTAAGGGACTAGGTTGGAAATGCCTGAACTTCATTGCAGTTCCAACTTTCACAGCTAGGACTGCTATTGAGCTCTCTGTTTTTGATGCAACGCTCTACTTATCACAGGTTAAAATACTGTAAATAGATAAGGATAAAGACAGTGAGTGGTTAAGATAGTTGTTCCTTTCTGTTCAAATAACACCTGCATCTTCTCTTCCTCTTCATCCCTTATCAGTTACTTTGCTTTATTTTTCTATGACTTACTGTAACATTTACCATACTGTAACTTTTACCATTAAATTTTAATTTGGATAAAAGCAAATCCAAGCCAAATCCAAATGCATTGAACTGTAATTGTAATGTAAAAAAAAAATTGATTTACTTTCTGGGCCATGCGGCAAAAGCTATGGACATCCTAGGTGGCCCGCCCCTCACTTTGGGAACCACAGAGGTAGACATTATGTCTCTGCGAAGTCTTCAGAAAAAACAATCTTTTGCTTTAGTCTTTGTATTAAAAGCACTTGCAGAAAAAAAACATTTTTTTCAACTCCCCAAACTCTTATTTTAAGCAATCACCTGCTTCCCTTCTACCAACCACCAGGGGCACAAGTCAGCAGACTCAGACAGCTTTTACACGAGTTTCAACATGCTACTCATTCCATTCTATTAATACAATGCTTTTAATTTCACCCCACTGAGATCCAACTCGGTCTCTCGCAGCCCAGCTACAAACTCTGCCGTTTGAGAGGGAGAAGTCCGAGTCCGGTAGAAAAAAAAATCAGATTTGTATTTGGGTCACGTGGTCCGAAGGAAATGACCTCACAGCTTTTCAAAACATCCCCCTTGGCCGGGGTTGGTGCCAGAGCTGCGGCTCTGATCGGTGAAAGCTCACAGAGGTGTTTCAGGGCTCAGTGGCGATGTTATCACACAGTAAGTGGCCTTAATGGCCTCCAACTGTTTGTTTGAAGGACTCCCATAATGACAGGGATCAACTGATAACGGCCTCCGCTCCACGCTGCACGGAGAGCTGTCAGTCCGGCTCACGCTTGAACAGGCGTCACTGTGCCTTCATGGAGATACGTCAGGGCGGTGGGGAGGGGTTGCGGCAAAGCCGCATGGTCAGTGAAGCTCATTCACACATGACCAAAAGGTTGAAATGAAGCGCTAAGGTTTTCTGGCTCCACTTCCAACCTGTGCATTCAGAAGCCCAGGGTGTCTACATGTGCAAACACAGTCTGTCCGCCCCCCCGTCCTGTCCCTCCCCCGTCCTGCAGTTCGCTGTCTCTTCCCATCTCCGTGCAAAACAGGTATTTCCAAAGACACTCTGGTGCCAAAACAGAGAGTCGCCTCAGGAGGTGCGCCAACCAGTCGGCACAGCGTGAACTGCCAACAAAGGTGGGTGTCGCCACAACAACAATTACACACAAGTTAAGCACAAGGACGCACAAATACCATGCTAACACACATGCACGGCATCAAACGCAAAGAAATATCCCGTATCTGGAGGTATTTTCTCAGTCGGGCCGTGACAACAATGAGCAGACTTGTCAAAGCGTGAAGAGGCAGAAGGAAGAAAAGTGGGCCGAGGGACCGTCTCAACCAAGGCCTTTTGTCTTCTTCGCTAACAGTTAAAAGAGTGCAGCATGAGACGGCTGTCAGTTAAAATGACTTGTAACACTCCCTGTTAAGGGACGCGCCCAGTAGCGGGGCGGTTTAACAGGCAGGAACAGACAGAGACAGACAGACGCTATTTTTATCATTATTATTATTTAAAGTAAAGTAACTAGTTATTAGTTACTTTTCTTATTTAGTAACAAGTAATGTTAATAGTTACTTTTAAAAGCAGTAACAAGTCTCTTTCTCAAAGCAACTTGCCCAACACTGGCGGGAACATCATGTTCAGGACACCTCACCGGCAACTTTGCAGTAGTGGGAATCAAACCGGGAACCTTGCAACTCCTAGTCCGTATCCTTAACCACTAGGCCACCGACAGCCCCAAAATTAAACACTTTTTTTGCGTTTAGTCAAAGTAAGGGAGTAGGTTGGAAATGCCTGAACTTTTACTGCAGTTCCACCCTTCACAGCTAGGACGTTCATGTCATTGAGCTCCCTGTTTTTGATGCATCCAATGCTCTACTTATCCAAGGTTAAAATATGTCAATAGATAAAGATAAAGACAGTGAGTGGTTACGTTAGGTGTTCCAGAGACAGAGAGACGGCTGAGTTCTCCATCCAAACCACCACACACTGTCATTAAGTTTTAAACACACGTATGGAGACATTAATATTTAATTATAGCGTTGAGTCGATAATTAAAGGTGAGTCAGGTAAATTAACTTTAGGCCACAAGAACTGGTTGAACTTGACAGGAACCAGGAAGAAGACACTAATTATACACTGTTGTGATAAACACTCTGTTGATGATCACCATAGTTCAATCTGAGGTTCAGTCGGAAACTACGTATAACGACAAATGGTTAATATAATGCACGGTCTGTAGCAAAACAATCTGGGATTAACAAAATTATGACGTCCTGTCGTCTCCCCTGCAGGGGGTGCTTTGGTGCAACATTATTGTTTTATGTCACCGCCATTCATCCATCCATTTTCACCTGCGTTAAGGGGTTGCAGGGACCCCAGTCTCCACGACTGTGACCCAAATAACACTGCACTACACCAGGCACTCTTCTGGGAGTCAACTGCCCTGACCAGGATTTGAACCTGCCCAGGAGTTGAACCCTGGCGTTTCTTACCAATGACAAAGACATTGACTTTGGGCCAAAGAGAAGGCGTTTAAGGAGGAGTAAAATGGAAACTTAATTAAGATTGTTTGTCATCCACGTCATGGTCCAGGTTGAAAGAACTTGATTGATTGCTTATTTACGTATAACTACAGGACAAACATAATAATAAGAAATGCTTTAAGCACTAAACATGCAGCAGCAGGGGGCGCTGTTAGGTGAGATGTCTTCTAACCCAGAGGTGGGCAAACAATTTGACTCACGGTTGGTCATGGGCGCCAATAGAGATGAGCTGATTTACTCGACTCCACATGTGTCAAACCCAAGGCCCGGGGCACATATGCGGCCCGCCCAGTCCTCTTGTGTGGTCCATGAAAGCTTACAAAATATTTTATAATCTCAATGCAGCAGAGTTTCTTCAACGGATAAATTGAAAGTTGCTTAATAACACATCAATGAGCAATATTGGACACCACTGCTCTACGCTATCTGTATATAAAACAGGAACATTGCAGGAAAAGTTCAAAAGTATATTCACAATACACACCAAAAGTATAATTTGGACAAGTTTGTCAGGTTGAATGACAAAACTGAACAGGCAATCCAAGTCGGCCTTCTAACATCGACCAAAAGCACATTTTTGGATAAATATACCAAACTAATATGACTAAAAAGGGACAGTGGTGGCTTAGCGGTTAAGGAAGCAGACATGGGTCCCGGGGGTTTCAGGTTCGAGCCCACAAACTGCCAAGGGGTGCTCAGAGCCAGGCACTGGCGCCACGCACTGCACTCTCAAAGCTGATGTTTTCTTTCATTTCATAAAATAAAAAAGCACAGCTGTTCTCCAACAATCTATTTTCTTTTTGCCGAGAATAAGCCAAATACTACAAATCAAAGTTTTTTTAATCTACCATCTGTTATTGCAGGTTTCCAGAAGAACCTGTGCGTGTGTAATGATGATAAATACTTCATTCTAATGAGTTTAATCTTGACATTTTACCTCCTCCTTTAATCTCACCTTGATCTTTCTCTGACCCTGTGAAACTATTTTAGCGTTAAGCTGAATTACTGCCACCTACTGTTACTATTTTCCAAAGGTACAAATTCATTTTTCTTCTACCACTTAATCCTATCCCGTGTCCTGAAGGGGGAGCTGGAGCCTATTCCAGGGGTGGGGTAACGCTCTGCACAATTTGGCCGTCCATCACCAGGCCGCATATGGAGACAGAAAATGTCCACACTTTAATTCAGTGCTATGGTCAGGTGGATTTGTCCAGTTGAAGTCATGAAGAAGGTTTTAAGCATCAAACTGAAGACCTTTCTCATACACAGCTAATGCACTAACCCGCTCTTACACTACGCAGCTCCCTGTCTACTCCAATCCAACCCAGACGGGTCCTTCCTGTGGCTGATCTTATTGGTTTTCATTCAAAAAAGTAAATTTTCTTAATTTAACGTCCAATTCGGACATGGACGCAGTTTTGAAACTGACAATTTGACGTAAAAACTAAAAAAAGAAACGACAGAGATCATCACAAAAGCCTTCAGCAAAGTGAAGTCTTCTGATAATCCCAACTTAATCTTTAACCTCGCCTTTGTCTGAGCTCCAGAGACAGGCTTTAAACCCCCCAAAAAATGCAGCCTCGTAGCCTCCACGAAAGACACCGCGATGCCAGCGTGGATGTGTCAGGACAGGCAGAACAGTCGCGTACGAAGTCCCGGTTGCAAGTGGTTGCCTGCATTTGTTTTTTTGCTTTGATGCGTGATGATGTTTCAACTGGCGTTGAAAAGACACCAAGACTGAAACCGTCTGTGGCTGCAGTGGGATTTCACTCTGCGTCAAATAAAGATTTGTTTGTAGTTTTTGATTTTTTTTTTTTTTTTGTTTCTCGCTCGACGACGTAGAGAGAGCGGCGAGAGTGGCAGCTTGTTTGCATGTGTGTTTTTCCTAACAGGGTGTGTTCTCGGATTCCACCGACACTACCCCCAGGTGTGCTGTCTCCCCCGCCCTCCCCTGTCTTTCTCACTGAGGAAATACCTTTAGGATTAGGTGGGCAGCAAAAGCAGGGGTAGAAGCAGAAGAAGCAGGGGGGCCCGGGGGGTGTCTGTGTGTTTGGGGTGGGGGTGATGAGGTAGTGATTGACAGCTGAAAGCCTGGAGAGGTGCTCAGGCATGCTGCACTGTTGGTGCAGAGGTGGAGGGCGGGGGGTATTCCACACAGACAGAGGCAGAGGAGGGGGCGGATGGGTGGGGGGGGGTGTAGTGGCGGGGGCTTTTGGGCCCAGCACTCAGCTGTTGCCACACACACCCATTATAGTCCCTTACCACCCACCAACACCACCTGCCGACCCCTCAGCTCTGCACCCAGATTGAGTTTCTGCTGCTTTACCTTTACCTCAGACCCCAACCAAAACAAAAGTTCTCCTTCTCTCTCCTCTCACTCCCCCCTTTTTCTCTCTCTCTGTCTCTTCCTCATCCATTTCATTCCAAAACTGGGTCATGAACAGGGTCATGGGAGATTTTCCTTCTTACACAAATTGGAAAAATCTTTTCAGGCCTTTTTACGGACTTCATTAACTGGTGTGATAATAAATGATGTATCAATTATGACTGTTTTGGTATAAATCTGGATTAATGAGATTTCTTGGGAATAAATGACTACATGTGTAGCTTCTCTGTAGCTGTAGCCGAAGTTGTTATTTATTACAAAATTGAATCCATGAAAAAAACATCGAAAAATTCAGGACTTTTATTCTATTTGGTCTTTGGATCGGACACCAGTTAAGTACATCCATGAGGACATGGTTGGCTAGATAAATAGCTAAACGATAAGAGATGGGACTCAATATCAAAAGGAAAGGACACGGCAATTATAAAATTTGCACCAAAAATAATAGTAATACTATAATATATTCATTTTCTAGTAAAAAAAACTCATAATTCACCAAAATCTCAGCCTTTTCAGTTGAAAACAAAGCAAAGTCAGGCAGGAATTGAAGAAAGACACTCACAAAGATCCTCTTTAACAGCTCTGATGGTGGTTTTTAGTTTTTATCACCGTCTGCTGCCACCAAACAGGACAGTATTAAAAAAAAAAATGTTTGCAACAGTTTTCGGCCTGGACACTTTTCCGCAGCTCACCACAATGGTTGTCCTACAGGATTTGGCTTCTACCGTTGCTAGGAATCATAAGTCTCCTAACCTAACGATTCCGATAACTACTTCCTCGTGACATTTCTCCTGTAACATATTTGACTTCACATCCACGTTGCCTAATCCAGAGTATTTACAACGTGCGGTGAGTGGGTGTGTGTGAAATACACATTCCCATTGGTCTCATTCGTTGAAGAATAAAATCCTTGTGGTTGTTTGTAGGAAAGACACAGAGTCTTAAATATTTCAATACTAATGTTAGGAACGTCCACCCAAAAAAATGCTAAAGGTCGAATCTAACTTCTATCCATACCTTCTTGCAGTACTGCCACCTAGAGTTGGCTGGTCAATGTTTTGACACGGAGCAGCAGCTAATTATTGTGGAAAAATCAAACACATGGCAGCTGCGTGTCCGATGAACCACTTCCACACTCTTCTCATGGCTGGTCTGATGTGACGGAGGAGTTTGTTCTCTTATAATCCCATGGATTATTTCATTTAGAAAGTTCTGCCTGCACGTGTTACACAATTTATTTCTTCTTTTCCTTTCGGCTTCTACCTTTTTCAAGGGTTTCCACAGTGAATCATCCTTTTCCATCTCCCCCTGTCCTCTGTATCTTCTACTCTGACTCCATGTCCTCCCTCATCATCAATCTCCTGTCTGTCTCCTACCTGGTAGCTCCATCTTTAGGATCATCCTTTCACCAGTGTATCCACTGTCCCTCCTCTGAACATGTCCAAACCATCTCAATCTGTCTTCTCTAGCTTTTTTCTCCAAACCTTCCTGTCCGTGTTGTCCCTCTAATCACCTCATTCCTGATCCTGTCCATCTTTGACTCTCCTAAAGACAATCTCAGCATCTTTAACTCCTCCACCTCCAGCTCTGTCTCCTGTCTTCTACCTATTCCTAGTGTCTCTAATCCATCCATCATGGCTGGTCTCACCACTGTCCTGTAAACCTGTCCCTTCACCTTAGCTGACTCTGTTCTACCAATGATTAACATATATTTTTTTTTACGTTAATAAAAATAGTTGAGATAACATTTTGTTCAATTTTTGTTAACAAATAAAAACAGTAAAGTAATTTCTTTTCTTTAGGTGCAATTTCCACACTGATTTTCTCTGAGTAAGAGACATACTGTATCCACCTGTGTCCGCCAGGAGTGTATATATATATATATATATATTTATACTCCCTCCCCTCAGAAGACCAGTTGTTTATCATCAGGGTTCTGACACCAGGATGTTTGCTGACTCCTGATGTGGAGTAAAAACAGTGTCTTTAAACAAACAGCTCCATGTCTGTCATCATGGTTTGTTACATCTGTGTTTCTAAAAACACACACACACACAGACACAAAAACCCCAATGGGTTGTCAACAGTCCCTCCTTTGTGCTGTGTGTTCCCTTCTAAACATCTCAGCCAACTGCTCCGGAGGACAACAGTGCCCCCTGTGTCCAACCCTGACCGACCAAAGTTTGCACTGCCAACTGTGGGCTGTGACTCAGGTTCTACCGCAAAAGAAAAAAAAAAAAAAATGTGTGTGTGCGAGTGAGTTCATTCAGGACAATACGTCGCAGCCAGATTAAGTCCTCAAATGTGATTTTTATCAATCACCATTTAACTGCGAGAAGATGTTCCGTCTGTAACCGTGAGTTGTATACACATGCAGCCGGAGCCCAGAGTAGAGTTTGTGGTAAAAGTAAAAAAAAAAACACCACAGCATCTACGAGCATATATGAGGAAACCACAGCAGCAGAGAAGTCTCTCTCTCCCTCTCCCCATGTGGTTTCTGTAGGGGATTTTTTTTTTTTTTTGTCACTCATCCTATATCACAAGCAGACACTAAAGGTTTCCATTCCCACAAAATTATATATAATGAAGTGTAATTTAAATAACCACATTCTCCTCTTTCCAGTCTGAGCCCAAACGGTTAAATGTAACTCGACTAAAATGAGGCGACAGGATGTATGACTGCTGTGACCACAGACCTGGAGTCTTGGAAAAAACCAAAGGAAAATATTTAAAATACTGGCATAACACACGGAGAGATGATATCTTCATATATCCACATATATATGTATATATGATGAAGAAATATAGAGAGTTGAGGGTTGTTACATACTTAAGAAAGTGAGTTACTACATGTATATAACTTTACATTAGTTTCAGGGATGTCCAATAATACCTGCCTCCTCTTCTTTTCCTTTGTCTCTAACTCTTGTCCCTTTTTTCAGGGGTTGCCATAACGTGTCAACAATTTCCAATCTCACGATAATACCTGCCTAATATGATAATAATGTAAAATCAGCAAGGTCCTTTATTTTGAAAAATCCCACATCACAACGCCTTGATTTTTCCCAAATTAGCTTCAATTGCAAATAGAGTCTTGGGACGTTTACCTCACTTTGAGGGACAAACATATCAGTTGATATCGTAATGAAAGATTAAGTGTTATAATCGACAAAAGTTAATATGGGATTAATTCAGCGTGGTGGCTAAGCGGTTAAGGAAGCGGACTTGTGTCTGCAAGGCTTCAGGTTCGACTCCACCAACACCCAGGTTGCCATTGAGGAGCTCTGAGCATAAAACCATCCCAACCTGCATAACTTCCTGGGGTTTCCCAGGAAGGCTAACAGTATGGAACAGTGGGATTTGGGCGTCAGTCGTGGAGTCTACGGCCGCTATGACGTAATAACATTTACCGCTGCCTAAACACAGTGATACGTTATAAAAGAAGCTTAAATCCTGTAATTTGTTGGATTTTAGTGTTGGAAAGAGTGTTTTTTCAAAGGTTCCCACCCAACACTGTGGGCATTGTGCTTAAGTGGAACACAGTTAATTCAGAGAGAGGAAAATGTGAAGCGATGGTGTGTACGTCAGTGACTTACAGAGAGCAGCCATCTCTTTGGGCAGGTCGGCTCCGAATCTGCCAAACAGGCTGCTGTTGGCCAGCAGGTCGAAGGGGGAGTGGCTCCTCATGGAGTTGAAGGAGAAGGGATACACAGCAGGTGGAAAGCCGGTCATGTGACCCACCTGCTGTTCCCTGTTGGTAGCCATCAGGACTGAGCACCCAGGGGTCCGTTAGAAAGCTGCCAAGTGGAGGGAACGACTTTCGCTACGCCTTAAAAATCCCTGATGGAAAAGTGAAATCCGTGCCCTCTGGAAGACCCTCGGAGATTGGACAGGACGGAGGAACAACGGAGGAACTTCAGGTTGTGTGAGCGGGAATTTCACTTCACTAAAGAGGAGTCATCGGTTCATGGATCTGAGGAGGAAAAGATTGAAACTATGTTAGTTTTTAAAATTGAGTTAACCGCCAGAAACACTGTCCGACTTGTTGAGATACTCGCACGGATTCCGCAAACACAAACGTGATTGACCTGACGTCAACTGTGAGACCGCGTACATCCTGGGACAATGAATAGTTTATGCGCAGTTGTAATGTAAAACGGATGTGGACGTTTCACCCCAACAGGTACGAGACAATGGGAAGGAAGGAGGAAGCCCGGGAAAAAAAAAAGGGTGAAAACCAAAACAGATAAAGACACGAGGAAGGGAAGAGGGGAGGGGCGAACAAAAAGAGTGAGTTGTGAGGAAGAAAAGACAGAATAAAGTAGAACTGGGCGAAGGGGAAAAGAAAATACGAAAGACGTTTGGAAAAAGTTATAACAGGGAAGAGCGGGGGGAGTCGGCGGGGCGCGGGGAGGGTAAGGGGAAAATGAGAGTGAGAAAAAGAGAGAGCTCTTGTTCCAGCAGTTTTGAAGAGCTTCCAGACTTCTACAGTGATTCCAGGCGATGCCATATGATTTAAATCACCAGAACTCCACTATAAAGAGCTCCTCTGTTCCTGCTGCCAGCCTAGCACAGCAGCCTGCCTCTCTGCCTCTTTCCCCCAGGAGCAGAGGCCCAGACACGGGGTCCAGAGCACGAAGGGGGTTGGGGTGAGCCGCCAGTCGATGGGGGTGGGAGAAGAGTGGGGGGGAAATGAGATCCACTGATTGCTAACTGCTGCTGTCACGTCTAACTATCTTCTCCTGAGGTCAGGCTCCCATCCCACAGAGTCATTTTGGCTACAACCTCCCGCGGCTCCCGCTCGTCGCTGCTCCACTCCGCACAGTAGGCAGGAGACAAGTCGGACTCATGTGCGGACAAGGCTGCAGTTATGTCTCCATGTTGACGCTTAATAAAAGAGGAGGAAAAATCCCAGTAAAGCCTCTTCTTTATGTTTTCCTTTTGCCTTTTCACTCCTCCCCAGTACAACCTCTGGAGTGGGTGGTGTGTGTGATCAGCGTGCTTTTTAAATGTGGCTTTGAAAAAGAGCAGAGCCAAGGAATTTGGAACTGCTGTGGCTTGTGAATCTGGGAGAAAGAAAAAAAAAAAAAAAACGAGAAAAAAAAAAAAATCTTGGTAATGAATTTGGTGTAAACAAAGAGAAGAGGGAGAGGGGGTCTGAGTTAGTGAACTGGTAAAAATTAAAAAATATAAAAAAAAAACAAAAAAAAAAACAGGGGTTCAATGACAGAATCCGAGCACTGGGGGGCACTAAGAGATGGCGCTGTGCCCGGGCAAAAGGATGCGAGCGATCCAAGATACACACATATGCAACGCACGGTCTACACATGCAATCACAAGCTGGATGAAGAAAAAAAAAAATAACAGCACACATGTGTGGGAGCACCCAGTCACACACACACACACACACACACTCGTGCACCTCAGACCTCTGCCTTTTCCAGGACTCCGGCTCCCTCCCTGACTCTCTTTCTGGCTCTTTCTCTTTCAACAGAGCCAGTTAATTACACCCTACTGCTGCAGGCAGCTTCAAACCACCACTAATTTAGAGTTCCATTACAGTAAACTGTTCCACATGTGCATCCAGGGCCCAGGCAGGCTCGGGTGGCCACGTTTCAGGAAGGAGCAGCCGCCAACAGGCACCCACCCCCATCCTGCCAACACAGCCATACTGCCATCTTTCTTTTTCCTCCTGCGCTCTCCGTTTTTCTCTCCCCCAATTCCTCCGTTCCCATTCTCTTCCCGTCATTCCACCGTCAACTCATCTGATCCAGCCATTGGAGAACCTTCCCATCATCCCCACTCCATAATCTTATAACCCAAAGCTTTAAATCCCATTGCCTGCCTCTCGCGCAACTCACCTTCAGCTGCAAAATCCAACCTCAACCCCGCGTAGTAACGCATGAAAAAAAGAAGAAAAAGGAGAAAAAAAAAAAGAAAAAAAAAAAAGGAAAAACAGCAGTTCTGCTCTCAGAGTGGGCCTAATGGGAGAAGAAGTACAGATTGGAAAAACAAAACTGCCAGCAAAAGCGCAGTCTCATAATTTGTGTGAGTGTATGCATGTGTGTTATGAGTATGTACTTGGCCAGCATTCCGCCTGTTTGGGTATCTGCCGCATGAACTCAAACCAGGCCCCATAAAGGCAGCTCAATCTGTCTGCAAGTGCTGGGAGGAAAAAAAAAAATGAAGATGTGTGAGCAAAGACAGAAATCACAGCACAGAGTGAAGGCTGTGTAGGTAATTGTTTTTATATGCCTACAGGAGGGAATGACGGCGTATGAGCTCAAAAGTATCTCAGAAAATGAGTCTTAACTGCAAACAGAAGCAGAGAAAACTGGCTCTAAACTGGGCGTTATGGGAGAGGATACAGGAATTTGTTAAAAACATAACAAAGAATCCAGAACTTTCTCTGTCATTCAGGCCATAAAATGGGTGTAAAACCATTGACGGGAAAATAATGAGAAATCCACTGTGCTTTAAGTAAATTAATATGTTTATGTTTATGTTGATAATACATATATTTAAAGGTCTAACCCACAGGTGTCAAACTCCGGCCCAGGGGCCAAATCTGGCCTGCTGTGTAATTATTTTTGGCCGAATAAAAAACAAATACCAATGATGTGTAAATTACTCATGTGTAGATCAGTGTTGGGCAAGTTACTTTTAAAAAGTAACTTATTACTTTACTAGTTACTGCTCTGAAAAAGTAACTAGTTACATTACTAGTTACTAAATCATAAAAGTAACTAGTTACTTTACTTTACTTTACTTTAAAAACACATTAACAATGAAATGTGGTACAATAAGAACAAAAAAGATGTTTAGACATTTTGACAGGCATCTTTATTGTAACCTCTTTATTTCCCTATAAGGCAAGAAGACCCGCCCAGGTCTCTCTCTGATTGGCTTAGCCTGAAACTGTCTCTTATACACATCTCCATGGGTTACCTCTTTATGTTTTCCGGTGGCATCATCTGTCCGTGGGATCAGGTAGGACAAGACTATGAATACCTGATTTTAAGGCCATACATCAACCGTGGTTCTAATGAATGTTCCTGTGTTTAAATGGATGAAAAGAAAAAAAAAAGGAATGCAAAGCAGTTATCCATAGAAGGAGTGAGTTATTGAGGAGCATATTGAGTGGATGTGTAGACCTTGAAAGTGTTTCAGAAATGCAGACCATAGATGTGTATAAGAGACAGCTTTATTAATATTTATGGAGCTTTAAATAGATTGTGAATGGTCTAAACATTGTTTTGCGAGATGTGTATAAGAGACAGGTTAAAAACATAACAAAGAATCCAGAACTTTCTCTGTCATTCAGGCCATAAAATGGGTGTAAAACCATTGACGGGAAAATAATGAGAAATCCACTGTGCTTTAAGTAAATTAATATGTTTATGTTTATGTTGATAATACATATATTTAAAGGTCTAACCCACAGGTCTCAAACTCTGGCCCGGGGGCCAAATCTGGCCTGCGGTGTAATTATTTTTGGCCGCATAAGAAACAAATACCAATGATGTGTAAATTACTCATGTGTTGATCAGTGTTGGGCAAGTTACTTTTAAAAAGTAACTTATTACTTTACTAGTTACTGCTCTGAAAAAGTAACTAGTTACATTACTAGTTACTAAATCATAAAAATAACTAGTTACTTTACTTTAAAAACACATTAACAATGAAATGTGGTACAATAAGAACAAAAAAAGATGTTTAGACATTTTGACAGGCATCTTTATTGTAACCTCAATTTGTCACTTGCCGTCGTCTTGCTTGTGAGTGTGTGCTGCTGTACCGCGTAGTGTCGGTGTGTGTTTATTTCCCTATAAGACAAGAAGACCCGCCCAGGTTTCTTTCTGATTGGCTTAGACTGAAACGTTAACCTATGTCAACCAATCATTGCTCCTTTTCAACGCATGGGTTCAGTTAGTGTGCACAGCCGTCTTTCACTCATGACTGACAGGCAGCAGACAGGCTCCGCCTCCACACAGTCCTCTCTCCGTGGCGGAGAGAATCCGTCCATTTGGACCACAGATAGTAACGAGTAACGAGACCCTTTACACCACAGTAACAATAACGGCGTCACTGAATGGGAAAAGTTACGTTATTAGTTACTGATAAAAGTAGTTTTGTTACGTAACGGCGTTACAATAGCCGCGTTAGTCCCAACACTGGGACTACTAATAGACTTTGGCTGTTCCAGATTCAGTGTATCCACATGAAAAAAAACACTATATCCGAAGAGAAGGGAAACATGCACGTTTATAGTATATTTCTCACTATATATTGAGTTTGGCCCATGTCTTTGACAGCCCTGGTCTAACCATCAGCAGGCGCTAGGACCCAGTGAGATCCACATAGCTTAGTTCTGTTTGTCCTTGTTATTATCAGCTGGCCTAGATATATTTTTTTATATCTACATTCACAGCACCCCCTGTAGGGAGGGGAGGACCTACATGGAGTCCAAATATATATATATATTTTTTTTAATTAAATGCTAACACCTCATAAGACAGCAGGGAAAAATCTGACAAGGACACTGGGAGAGTCACATCTCCCTAAAATAAACCTTCTGTCCCCAAACACAGACGATAAATTTACACAGGAGTTGGCGCCAGAGAGTTTTTTAATGAGTCACATTAGTGCTGCACATTTTTTTACACAGCCATTCATTTATATTTCATGTTGGGTCCTGCGGTGGGCGCACTTGGCCGCTCCGTCTGGGGCTATAAGAGGATAAGGGGAATTTGGAGTGACCTCATCCCCTGTTAGCCAGGGCCAAATGGGCACGCAGGGCCTCCCCACTTCCCCTGAGCCTGGAGGGGGCACAAAGAGGCAGCGAGTGTCCGGGCAGGCCAAGAGCTGCAGGGCCAGCGATGGGTGGGTACGCAACTGCTGCCGGGACTTTCCATCATTCCCTCGGAGGTGCATTGTGGCAGTTCAAATTTACTTTGGTTGTTTCTGTAAATAGTGTGTGTCAGACCTCACACATTAGTTTGTCAAGTCGGCGCAGACTCATCGGTTACACTCCAGATAACCCATTCATTCTGATCAGGACAAGACATTGTGTAGCCGGCGAAATGGAATCAATCAAGTCAGCACTTTGGAAGGCAGCCCCGCAAGACGAGGCACGCACCGTGACTGCGATTTTGATTTGTCTGCTCCGGAGGTTAGATTTCAGTAAAAGGGAAGAAGATGGAAAAAGACAGAATTGAGCAAGATTTTTTAAAAAACGAGAGAGAGTGAAGGAATGGGCCCCACAGATTGAATGTCAGTCAAACAAAGGGCATCAAATCCTCGGCGAGCACAACAACAATTGTTCCTTAAACGTTGTGATGAAACCTAGCCCCTGTGGCATTTAGCACGGCAGTCAAACACAACAAACACATCAAGGCATCCTAACGTGAAGCTCTGCACCACATGTACGACTGCGACGGTGGGTTTTCTATTTCTTTTTTTTTTTTCAGTCAGCACCAGAAGAAGAAGAAACCACAGGTGATTACTCTGCGAATATGAGCAGTCGTCAAAATGTTCTGGTTGGTTGGTTTACGGGGGAACTTTTTTTTTTTTAATTCCAGTCAGAGAAAATACACAGACGACTTTACTGTAACTGAGTGTGACGTCACGTCAGGGTTATATTTTCTTGTTTGTCTTTGTGGATATTTGCTTTTCAGGTTAAGTTTACAGCGACTTCCTGCACAGTGAGTCTCAGTTTCACAGTGGCGAGCCTTGCATTTCAACCTTCAGTGATGTCAGTATGACACCATTAATATAGGCTAATCGAGCAACGCATAATTTCCAGAGCATTAAAAATCAATTATTCTTCGTTGCCCAAGTGGTTGACGATTTGTTTTGTCAGCACTAAGTTCCGGGCTTCGACTTCCGGGAGAGCTTATCCAATCCAATCACGGGACACGTACTTGTTGCCTACTACGCAAGGCCAGCTAGATGGCCCTGATGTCGCAATCTCGCGAGATGATTGGTCTGAGCACTGTAAACAGAACAGACTGTGTCCATTCACTTACAGCAGGCAGAGCCTTCACTTTCTGAAGGCCCTGGCAGATTTCTTGGAACACTAGCTATCTGAAATATGATGGGATAAAGTTTTTACCCAACATTTAAAATCTAAAAATTATTTTTATATTACTAGAAAATTTTATAATAATAATAATAATAATACATTTTAATACAAATATTTTTTTGTTTTTCTGACAATGTTTAGCCCAGCAACGAAGGCTTTGCTGGCCCTGTCAGCTCACCACTGGTGTTTCAGTTCGTCCAATGTTTTTTTCCACCTAATTAGAAACACAATCCAAGTGTCAGATGTCTTCTGTGGGGTAAAATAAATATATGTGTCAATCATCCCGGGCAGAGCTGCAAGTTAAAACCTCGACTTGAATCGGACAAATTCACAGCCTGCAGATAGATGAAGTATGCCATGTATCTGGGCAGAGAAATGTTGGCAGCGTCTCCCTCCGTCTCTCTTCTATTCCTTCTGACTTGCTCGCTCCTGTTTCTCCTCTGACAGAGGACCGTGCATGTCTTTTAGGCACCGTCTCGCAATTGTCAACAAATGATTTATGTCCGGGGAAAGGAGAGGAACAAGGCAGGGTTAAGTTTAGTTTTTGGGCCGTAGGATGAAGTCATAGCACCACAGCAGTTAAACAATGATTTTACAGTCCAAGTGTCTGGACGGAGTTGACAGACTGGCTTTTCCAACTGCTCGCAGCCAAATGAACGCGAAGTGTCACCGTAGCTGATACATTAGACCGCTCTTAGCCATCAGGAACGGTTAGTGATGTCAAAGCCTCGGAAAAAAAAAAAAATTTAAATGTTTTACATTGAAACGGGATCAGAGCAGCGTTATCTGATCCTGCTGCTGGCATCCACACTATTTTGACTGTGAAAACAATATCCTCGGTGCTACTATCTGACGTGCAGATGACAGCTTCCAGTCTTTCAACAAATGGTTGCCTAATGGCTCTGAGGGAGACAGCGAGTGACAGACAGTCCAGTGTCTCCAAACAGATCTGCATACCACCGCCTCAGACTAGTTTGACATCTTTCAGCTCTTGGCATGTCACAAACACACATTTGCTCACAGCGACACCGCAGAGTAGCAACGTCTGTGTAATCATTTGTCACTACGCCTGTGTTGTTTATTTTCAAGGAGAGTCCAGGCGATTTTTAATCGTGGGATTGCTTCTTTTTTTTTTTTTTCTCCTCTCTTTAAATTCGTCCTCCTTTTTTTTGTTTTCGTTTGAAGCACTGCTGCACATGTAGCTGTGTTGACTTGCAGCAGTGGAAAGAGTGAGATCTCAGTGAGACATAAAACACTTTGTGACATGATGAAGTCATCCTGACAGCCTGCTGTTTACATGATGTGGTAGGGATTTTTTGGAGTGCTCCAGCAGCAAAAAGGAAAACACACCACAACAGGAAAAGACAAAGACAGGACAGGGGGGGAGAAAAAAAAAAAAAAAAGGTTCTGAAAAAGTTTCACATCCACTGCGTGGAATAATAAGTGAAAATGAATGTGTTGTGGATTTGCAGAGACAACTGTGAAGGTGTTGTTCTCTGGAAGGGAAAAAAAAAAAAAAGAAACACATAATGGATGGGTTTCAGCACAAATCTCCACACATAGCCTGGGGAAAGCAATGCTCAGACAGAAATGAGGCTCAGTCACACTCAGGCAGACACGCAACACGTACACAAGCGCAACATGCATAAAAAAAAACGAAAGAAAAAAAAAAAACATAGCTTAGTGCGCAAAGAGGTTTTAATGAGAGCTCTGAGGCAGACTGGAAATGTAAATCCTCACAATCAGAGCGGCACACCTGCAAAAATAGACATAGGAAACTGTGTTTCACAGAGTTTCCTGCTTAATTACAGCGTGCCGCTGTGGAGCCCCTCGATTCCCCTAAAACCACCTGTCTGACTCCTCCCTCCCATTTGGTCTTGATTGCAATAGAAAATTCCAGAAGGAGACAGGTATCAACAACTCCCAGATTTACCATTCAAAGTCACGTCGCAGAGGTTTTGCAACAGCCAAGCTCGTTACAGTGTTTCTGCGCAAAATGCACGGGTAAATATGAATGTGTGTCAACCTGTCGGAAAGATTTCAACGCTTCCAAAAACTAGTTTGGTGGAAGATAAAAAAGAAAAAAAAAAAAAGTCTGTTTTGAAGCATGAGATCCAAACCAGACACTGAAGTCATTTAGTGTTGGAGTGAGAGCATCAATCACTGGGTTTTAATGAAAGAAAGATCGACCACCGCGTCACGCTTTTGTTTTGAAGTGCATTTTTTAAACAGCGTGCTGACACCAGAGTGTGTGAACGCAGTTTGGTCGTTGTCAGAGGGCTACACATTTTCATCAACAACAACACAGAGAAAAAAAAAAAAACCCTTTGGATGACGTTGGTCAGACCCTTGAAGCCCGAGCACAAAGTATTCACGGTCGTGAGTAATGAGACACGAACATCTGGAGTTTATAATGAATAATAATTGATTCCAAACAATCAAACTGAACAGAACGGTGGAAAACTATTCCGTCCTCTTAAAAAAAAAAACAAGGCTGGTGCAGAGAACGGCTTCAACTTTTCCACTCCAGACTTCAAATGATGCACCAGGTACGAGCCGAGGAATGCTTGTCTTTGTCGTACTTCAGTGACTGACTTCAAACTGTCCTTAACTTTTTTTATATCAGGTCCAGGAGGAGAATGGACGGCAGGTGCAGAGCCAGGGCCGTCCAGCTGCAACGGCTGGGACGGCGATGAAGCCAAGCGGAGAGGAGAGGCTACGCGTTCTGACATCGGCCGCTCTGATCTGCTTCACCCGATAAACAAATCACTAAAAGTGCTGGTAGGAATGTGGCACACGAGGCCGTTAACAAGTGGAACCTGTTAACCCAGCGCATTCGTCGTGCCCTCATCAATAAAAGAATACCGGCTGGCATTCTGAGAACCGCCAGAACACAATGAATAAACGTCCATGTAAACTAAGAGCAGATCAGGGGACACACCTCGCTCGACAGGGAACGAGTCTGTGCTCTTTAAGGTGTAAAAAGAAACAATGCTGCTTTATTCCTGTGTGTGTAAGCTGGTTGTTAAAAAAAATAAAAAAAATACACACATACAGGTCAGGGCGACTGGCGACTCCTCAGCTGAATACGCATTCATAACACATCAAACACATGCAGGCAGTCTCAGGCACATATGCTAATAATAAAGAGCTCCACAGGCGCTGGGTAACACTTGGAGCGCTCATTAACAGGCACATATGTGCACACGGCCCATGAAGACCGGTTTGTTTGATACTCGGTCCAGTTTTTGGGGGCAGGACTGTCATAAATAAACAACACATGCAAACAAACACACATTTTTGGCCTTCTCTCATGCAGGGGAAAACAAAAGTTAACCATCCCTGAGGCTTCTCAACTCCAGAGTCTGTCTTTAATTAAAAGTGTTGACCTCTAAACTAAAACACAAGTCTCTCTTTTTTTTCGTTAGCTCCCCAACCGGCTGCCCGACTGACTTCTCCCCGTCTCCGTCTCTTTTCCTGTCTCTTCCTCCCAATCGACATTGATTGAAGAGGATGAAGAGAGATAAACAACTGCTTAAGTCCCAGGCTCCAAACTCGTGAAGTCTAAAAGACTCACCGGCTCTCGTGTTTGCTGAGACGCAGACGGACAGACGGACAGATGGACGGACGGAGAGATGGACGGATCAGCTCTTGAATGGTCGGATTAGTGCGGCGTAGCCAAGGAGAGGGAGGAAAAGATGTGTGTAGTTTCATCAAAGTCCTTCTGACAGCAACGACAGCACAGCAATGAGCCTCCCTCTCTCTCTCCCTCCCTCCCTACTCCTCTCTCTCACACACACTCACTCACACTCCTCCTTCTCTCTTAAAATCACTCCTTCACTCCCTAAGGACAGGTACACACTCACTCTCTCACTTACTCAGAAATAATTATACTCTCCGATTCATAAAGCCGGCCGTTGTCACGTGACCCAACACTTCAAATATACAGCACATTTTTTCACATGCCACAAAATGCCTGGAGGGAAGAAAAAGGCCCAGAGAGCTTAGGTTTCTGTTTTTAATTCTCTCTCCCTCTTTCTCTGGTTGCTCTGCCTTCTTTGTCTCATGAGTAAATTCTTTTTTTTTTTTTTTTCCTTTTCCTCTTTCTTCATTTCCACTGCTACAGTGAGGGTTTACTCACAAACGCTGAAGTGTTCAAATACGGAATCACGGCAACACATCTGCTCTTTATTTACGTTTGATCAATAAGTTAACGGTCTAATAGGACACGACGCTTTAATGCTTGAATATCTCTGTGATTTGGAAAGAATGTATTCTGTCTTTTCAGAACATCTAAGTGATTTCACCTTGTCTATTAAAACCTGCCGTGATTAGCGTCAGCTGGGGTGTCCAACCCTTCCACAGGCAGGATCGCATTAACACACGTAAACACGGCTCAGAGACAACGGTGATACGGACGATTGTAATGGAGTAGCAAACACAGACGCACTCCATCGAGACACATTTATTTACATCAGTTTTTGTTATTAACGTCATTAAATCATCTCCATGTCAAGGTTGGACGCAGGTCATTTCTATGCTGAAAGTATATTGTGATTCACAACATTGCACACAACGAAATTTGTCCATCACCAAAGTGAACAGTGGGCAGCGTTGGGAGCCTGGCGAGCAGTGAGTGGGGATGGTGCCATGCTCAGTGGACCTCAGTGATAACCTGGCAGTTGGAGGATTCGAACCTGGAGCCCTCAGGACCCCAGTCCAGGTACTTAACCACTAGGCCACCACTGCCCCAAACACATATGAGCGCAATAGTTTGGAAAATAGGTAAAGTTACAGGAATGGTCCGATTTGGGTGGCAGTCGTGGAGACTATGTAATGGATTCGAACCTGGAGCCCTCTGGACCCCAGTCCAGTTATTTAACCACTAGGCCACCACTGCCCCTAACACATATAAGCTCAATAGGTTGGAAAATAGGTAAAGTTTGCAGGAAGTATGGTGTATGGTCCGATTTGGGTGGCAGTCGTGGAGACTACGTATCCAATGGATAAGAGGATGAAGATGAATGAATGAGTTAGCAGTGGTAGCCTAGTGGTTAAGGAAGCGGACTAGGTTGCCACTGAGGTGTTCTGAGCATAGAACCCGACACCAACTACTTCTTGTTGCTTCCCACCCACAGGAAGGCTCACAGTATGGAGTAATGGGATTTGGGTGGTGCCAGCTGTGACCCATGAATGGAGATAAATGAATGGAAATTACTCCTAAAATAATGGTAGACGTAGCCAAACAGTAGAATAGTTACAATTGTTGTGTTGTTGTTGTTTTTTTTTAATAAAAAAGTCAAAGAAATAATTAATAATATAATTTATACATTACAAAAAATTGTTTAAAAAGTTATCAAGATTCATTTCAGAAACCGATTCCAAAGACATTGAATGATCAATGAAACCGTACAGTGAAACAGCTTTGATAAAGAAATATTTGGCAAGAAATACAGTAGCTTCAGCTGAAATTTGTTCACCAATAACAAAGAAAAGTCTAAAGGTTAAAAAAGTCAGGAGTCAAGAAACGGTAAAAGGGCAAAAGTTGTTAAACCCAAAAAGTTCAGACTAAAATAAATTGAAAGTTACTTAATGTTAATCAGAAATGTCCTCATAGGTGGTGTTGTAACTTTGCAAAACATGTAGCAAACTAACACATCCACGGGCCACCACCGGCCCCCGAACCTTATGTTGGTCGGAGCGGTACTTAAAGAATTTAAACATATTTGTTTGGCTGTGGATTTTATTGCTTTCTATGTTTCTGTGGAAATGTTATCACAACAGCCAACGAGGTTATCTGATCAGACCGATCACTGGAGACAGAACGATGGCCCATGTTTCTAAATCTGACTCCTGCGTTGGACGTAAAGAAATTTCACATAAATAAAAAAAAACTAACTCTCAACCAAATGAAAACCAAAGTCCCCGTTTGGTGTTTCGTTTTGTGGGGATATGAGACACATGTCAACATCCTGCTCCTTCTGATGCAGTGGGGAGATTTTTCTTTCTTACAAAGATCAGGAAACATTCTGAAATAAAACCGAAAAAAAAAAAAAAAAAAAGACCTAAAATGAAACTTCTCGTGGCAAGTCAGCCGTGGAGATGGCAGAAAAAAAAAGACCTAAAATGAAACTTCTCGTGGCAAGTCAGCCGTGGAGATGGCAGAGTTAGTGCAGCAGATGTGGGTGTGCCCCTGAACGTGCCCCTCACTCCACATGAGATCATATGTTTCAGATGTGTGTTTATGTGTTTGTGGTTCTGGGTGTGTGCCCTGTTTTTCTCAATGTAATGTTTCTCAAGTTGTTTTGGTTTTGAGCAGAAAGTCAAACCTCAGAGCTGGGAGGAGGCGGCACACCTTAACTGGCACCTCAACGGGCACTTTTACACTTCCACCGCACAACGCGGGTCTTTTTGAAGGACGGTGGAGGTGGAGGTGGGGTGGAGGTCTGAGAGATGTCCAGTGTTGGGCAAGTTACTTTAAAAAGGAACTAATTACTTAACTTGTTACCGCTCTGAAAAAGTAATTAGTTACATTACTAGTTACAAATTATAAAAGTAACTAATAACTAGTTACTTTATTTTACTTTCAAAACAAATTAAAAAAGTTTAGTGTTGTGTTCTGTAGCAACTATTATAATGAAATATAGTGGAGCAATAAAAACAAAGTAGATGTTGCCGTTGTCTTGCTTGTGGGTGTGTGCTGTGTGTAAGACTGTTTACTTCCCTAAACGGCAAGAGGACCCGCCCATGTCTCTTTCTGATTGGCTTAGCCTGAAAAGTTAACCTATGTCAACCAATCATCGCTCCTTTTCAACGCATGGGTTCAGTTAGTGTGCACGGCCGTCTTTCACTCATGACTGACGGGCAACAGACAGGCTCCGCTGACACACAGTCCTGTGTCCGTTGACGGGAGAAACCGTCCATTTGGACCACAGATAGTAACGAGTAACGAGCCCCTTTACACAAAAGTAACAATAACGGCGTTACTGAACGGGAAAGGTAACGTGTTACGTTATTAGTTACCAAGAAAAGTTTCGTATGTAACGGCATTACAAGTAACGCGTTAGTCCCAACATTGGAGATGTCCAAATAAATACACGCATTCTTCCTCCTCCTTCATCAATGAAACTACAACGCAGAGAGTTGTGTTCTTTCTCTCAAACAACCAGCGCACACACGCACAACTTTTCTGAAACTTCATCTGAAACAATGCCCTTCAGGCACGTTGGTCGTGCTCCACTACATTCTCATAAATCTTGTAGTCCAAAAGCAGGATTTCCACCGATGCAGCAGGCGGTGACTCCTCTTCCCAGTTACGTCCACTTCATAACTGCTGCTTGTGTTTTCTGTAAACCCCAGTAATTGCCCTGATACAGACACAGATCTTGGGCTCAAACACACTGACCCCCAAGTCTTCCCGGGATCAAGACAAGCCCGGCTGCTTTAACCAAAAAAAAAAAAATGTGTTTTCAATCTACAGACGCACATATGGTCAACGGTGACTTTCTGAAATCAACTTTTCCTACAATTTTTGATGAGGGGCTTCCAGAACATAATCAGGTCGAATGACTGGTTAAGCAGCGAGGGGCACTTTTGCCGTTTTTGTCGAAACCTTATATCCAGGAAGGCCTGATCTAAGCCCGGCTCCGAAAAAGCACTCCGACTGATTCTTATCTTGTTTACATTTGATTTACGTGTTGCTTATGAGGCCGGTAGGACTAATGAGAAAACCCTTAAAATGTTTACATAGCAGTACTAAGTCAACGATTGTCGCCCGAATGTGGAGGATCGGAACTCCGGCGCTGCGGCGGGGACGTTGGAGTGTGAATTTAAGGTTAGTGTGATGCAATTAGGTCTGACTGAAAGCATGAGTTTGTCTCGGATTATGCAGTCGAGTGCACGGGGTTAGTCGTGTGTGCGTCGGTGTGCAGGGCGTGCTGCGCTCCTTATTAAATTATGACAGTGAGTGTGAGCGTGGAGAGGAGGGGTCCTTGTTTAGGCTCGGCCAACGCTCGCACGCGCATCGGTCGTCCTGTATACGTGTGTGCTCTGGTCTGCGTGCGTGGTGGAGTGTGTGGGTGTGTGTGTAGGCAGTAGCAGCAAGAGGGTCAGGGGTTACTAGTGTTTGTGTTTCAGTGTCAGTGAAGTGTGCTCCAGGCTGAGATTTATGATCATTGTGTCTGTGAGGCTGTAGAGTGGGGGATAATGAAGACAGATCAGGGTGCTATCTCTCTCTCCGGGCACCACTGGAAACATGGCCCTTGGCCCCCGTCGTTCTCGTATCATTAACTTCAGCCTGTGACATCACAACACGCTGCCCTGACATCAATCCTGACACAGTGCGCGCTGACAAAGAGTCAAATACAGAGAGGCCATCCCTCAGAGGAAGTGGCCCGGCAAAGACGGTGCAGATTGTACAGCCTCTCTGGGTGTGTTTATGAAGACATGAAATATTCATGGACGCGTCATATTCGTTCGTGCGTTTCCGCTTTGCTCGCGATACTATTTGCATTCACGGAGCAGAATGAAGCAGAAGCCCCGGGGGTTCCTGGCAGGAGTGAGAGGACGAGAGATAGAGGGTGGAAGAGAGGGATGACTGAGGCAGCGAGAGACGGGGGAAAGTGTAGATGGGGCATGAGCAAACTAAGGCCTGGGGGGCCGGATGTGGCCCGTTGAGCTTTGTACCCAGGCCCGTCGATAGTGTCCAAATAATAGAATTGGTTTGTAATGCACACGGGTTCCCAATAGATGGCCATCGATGTCAAGCATTGGATTGTTCACCCGCCAATAGGGAACCTGAGCTGGGCAGGAACGTGGCACAGTGGAGACAACTGTCCCTGGGAACCAGTAATGGACCAGTGGATGAAGATGAATGAATGAAACCTTTGATTCCTGAAAAATGTCTGAGTTTCTAACATAAAATACAGGATTATACTGCACAGTGGGCAAGACCCAACAAGGGGTGGGTCCACGACTGCCAAAAAAATTATGTTGCGCTGCACTGTACCTTCCGGTGGGTGGTGAGCCTACTGGAAGCAAACTGGGATTCAAACTTACGCAAGGGTTTCACACCAATGACAGAGACATTGTCTCTGGGCCAAACCAAAGACCGACCCCCGCACACCGATAATGTAAAACCAAACAAAAATGTATGGATTGTACCGCAATGGTGACGGGAAGAAAAGGTCATTCTCATGACTTTTCCATATTTGGTGGTTGGTAAAGTGGCAGTTAATGTTGCATTGCACTTGTGTGTTTATATACAATCCACGCCCACACTTCCCCCTTTAACGTTCTCATGGTGTCCTCTACTACGTCCGCCTTACAACAACAACAACACACATAGGGCGCGCTGCACTAAAGGGCGCGTCGCACATTTCAAAGAAAATCTAAGGCTTTTAAAGGCTTTATAGTCGTGAAAATACGGTATGTACTTCCCAGCCAGTACATAAACCGCAGCATTTTTATGTAAGTTTTACTTGTTTTACTACGGTCAAGCTATTGTTTACTACAACAGGACTTCTAGTGAGACCACACCCCTGAAAGTCTATGTTTGGAGACTAACTCAATATTATGGTTCTCCGATGTCACATTACAGCACTGAGCGAAAAAGATGAGGGAGTCAGAAGGTGAGACGCCATTGGTCCAGAGAATCAGAGGCTTGATGAGGGTGGGGGGGGGGTCTAGAGGGCGAGATGGTGGAATAGATGGGGGGTGAGACGTGGTGCCTGTGGCGGCAGCTTTTAATCAGTAACAAGATGCCTGTAATGAGATCACTATTTCCCCTCACTTTCAGATTGATGTCATGTGCAGTTTGGTGCCGCACCGAGACAGGCAATGGGACACAGGGCGAACTCAAACACCCCGCTAACTCCACACACTCATTTGCACACACACACTCATAGAGTACAACACACAAATATACACTCGCTCGCACTTTCCTGGTTACGGACGTTAAACACACATCCTGCAAAATGAAGGAGGTCATTCATACCCGTCTGGCAACGGGAGTCAATTTGGAGTCCAGGAATACTACGGTACACACAGGAAAATGAGTTACTCATAGCAAAAGAGAGACGTATGCATTGGAAACTGGCGGGCACACGACTGGAAGAAAAACATATGAATGCGATGCTTAAAAGACAGACACGGCCAAGAAAAAACGAGTGAAATGAAGCGATAAAGTCTGTAAATAAAAGGTATAAGAGGTTTGAGATGTTTTGAGGTACATTAGGGGCTGCAACCTGAGGTGGAGGTTGTAGCTACCATCTCGTGTTGAGTGCACGCAAACTTCCCGAGTGTTCCCTAAAAATGTGCGTCCAATGAGCGGTGAACGGTTTTCCTGTCCATACTTCTCCTCAAAAATCAGCCATGATGTCACCATGAACCCATCTTGAACCCACCTCTGTCAGAAAGCATTACTCCCTCCCTCCCTCGCCCCCCTCCCTCTGCTTTATTTTCTCCTCCACCTCTCCCTCCTTCACGCTCCATTCCTGCCGTTTCTTCTTTTTGCGTCCAGCTCCACTTTTTTCTTCCCTTCTTTCCATATTTCCATATTCTTCAACGTTTCCCCTCTCCCGTCCATGTCTCCTCTCCTCCCCCACCCCACCCCCTTGCTAACTCGCACACACTTATTTGCTGGCAAGCATCGTCTAATTAAATCCCCCGAAAAAGCGCAACTCTTTGCCAGAAATGCCAGGATGTTCTGATTATCATAAACTTTGTTTAAGCTGTGGTTTTACAAAAAGATTGCTCTGAGTGCGTGAGAGGAAGCCAAGAAATAAAACGCTTAAAAGGGGGGGAAAAAAAAAGAAGGAATAGGGGGAGAATGCAAATGAAAAAGGGGAGAGAGGAGGAGGGACAAGAAGTGGGGAAGAGAAGGGTGGTGGGGGCAGCCAGAAGGCAGCCAGAGAGCCACATATGGAAGTGATTCTGTAATTACTGCAAATCTGTGAGCTCAAAAGGAAAGGTCTTCTTTTCCATGCCTCCTGCCCTGCACATAAAACTGCCCTTGTGAGAAAGCTGGGCACTAAATACTCCACAGGAAACATGAAAAATAACAAGGTTTTCATTTGCTTTCGCTCGCTGGCGTGTTGAGTTGGAGTATAAATATGTATATCATGTACAGTAGGGACATTATGTCGGGTTGGAATCGAAGTAGGAAATTCACTTTTTTAACAAGGGGCTGCTTTGCCTCAGTGGAATATGGAGCGGGGTCATTTTGGACCACGTCCAGGGCTGTTTGATCAAATGTTGTCGTTATCTCCCAGCTACAGTTACTATAAACTACCGCTAACGCTACTGTTTGACTTTTTCGAGGAGGAAGAGTGGGAGGAACCTTTAGTTGTGGGTCAAAATTTTTTTGCCTAATAAAATGTCCAACACTTGTTATCTTTTTATGTGAGACTTAGTTTTAAAATTTTATGATGTTAACTTTTTATTTTGGCTGTGTTTACGGTTACCTGACTTTTGTGGTGTGGCCGCGGTGGCCTAGTGGTTAATGAGGCGGACCTGGGTCCGCAAGGTTTCAGGTTTGAATCTACCAGCTGCCAGATTGCCACTGAGCATAGCACTATCCCGACCCACATAACTTCTTGTGGGCTCACCACCCACAGGAAGGCTCACAGTGTGGAGCAGTGTGATTTGGGTGGTGCTAGCTGCCCCTGTGACCCAGCAACAGACAAGAAGAAGAATTAAGTTTTAATTTAGGTTGTGTTTACGGTTACCTGACTTTTGTGGTGCGGCTGCGGTGGCTTAGTGGTTAATGAGGCAGACCTGGGTCCGCAAGGATATATGTTTGAATCTACCAGCTGCCAGGTTGCCACTGAGGTGCTCTGAGCATAGCACCATCCCGGCCCACATAACCTCTTGTGGGCTCACCACCCACAGGAAGGCTCACAGTAGGGAGCAGTGTGATTTGGGTGGTTCCAGCTGCCCATGCGACCCGGCAACGGACAGGCAGAAGAAGATGAATGAACTTTTTATTTTGGCTGTGTTAACGTTTACCTGACTTTTGCCACGGTGGCCTAGCGGTTAATGAAGCGGACCTGGGTCCGTCAAGTTTCAGGTTTGAATCCATGAGACTAGCACCTTCCACCAACTACCAGAAATGTTATTTTAATGTCATTTCCACCAGAAAAAGGCCATTTCAGAAGGGATTAAAACGGTTCCTGGTTGAGGACCCAGAGGACAGTGGGAGATTTGAATTTGTTGACTAGCTATGGCAACTGAAAACAGGGACAATCTGATAGGAAAAGAAGATTTATAGTACTCTCCCTGTGTAATAGAACATTGTATATATTTTTTAGACCTCCTCTATCCAGTGGGGGCAGTGGTGGCCTGATGGCTAAGAAACTGGACATGGGTCAGGAGGGTTCCAGGTTTGACTCCACCAACTGTGAGGTTGCCACTGAGGTCCACTGAGGTCCACTGAGCATAGCACCATCCCCGGGTCCCTACAGCTGCCCAATGTACTTTTTGGTGATGGGCTAAATGGTGTGAATCCCATCGCCACGATGACAAGACTTCTTTTCCGATCCTTAAACAATTTTGAAAAAGTTATACCCTATCTGTTGGTTTCTTTGGCTTAGGTTAGGCAAGAGTACAAATCATTCATTCACCTTGTGCCCCATTGTGGTTTTTAAAGCTGCAAAGTTGCGCAAGTGATTTTCCACTGAACTTGTGCAAAGCGCAATTTTCCGATAGCCTCATATTTACGAGTTCAGGTTGAGACTTTCTCAAAACCCTTTTATCTGTGTTCATCACGAGTTCCATCCTGCCGTCGTACCAGTGGAGTGTTTTCCCCTCTGGGTTCTTCAGTCATTTTGATGAACCCAATGAAGTGTCCTGGAAGAAGATCTGAGACAAACCCTGTGGGTTCAGCTTGGAATAAACCTTGGTACCTCATCATCCCCGTGTCCGCAGCTGAGCTGGCACTCTTCTCATAAAGCACACATTCAGGCAGGAGTTTGTACAGGAGGAGGTGGTGGAGTAGAGTAGTGGAAGAAGAAGAGGAGGTGGAGGAGGAGGTGGGAGGTGCAGACAAACAGGCACAGAGACACGGGGAGAGACAGTGATGAAGTCTGTCTTCAAGCCCGGGGCGAAGCAAGGGCTTTACAGGTGTGTGTGCTGGCAGTGACTGCTGTTCTCCCCAGTCACCAAACAATGCTAGCAGCCTGTAATTATCCCGTGCCCTGCCATAACGTGTTCTCATGACGACTACACACTCGCATAGTTGACACACACCCTGATTGACGCAGCTAGAGCTGCTTTTATTCTTCGGGACACACCCGATTAATCACGACAGGAGGTGATTTATGAAATGTACACCAGCCTACCTTGTTTCTGCAGCGAACGCCTCGGCTTCGAAGGCAAAACAAACACATCAACACCGCAAACACATCCTCGAGCCCGGAGTTTGAAGTGCTGACAGTGGAGGATGACGACGAGCAGCGAGGTCCCCGGCCAACAAAACTTCGCGGGTTTTGTTTGTTTGTTTGTTTGTTTGTGTCCGTGGAGGAGGCGGCGGTGATGATCGGTCTTCGGTCAGACTCCTTCCCCTCAGATACAGTCGATCCGGATCAATCTTCGGATGTCATTTCACTCATTTTTCACATTCGCGGCTTGACAATCCGTCACCGTGTCGCGGGTACAGCGGCAGCTCAGGGGCGTCGATGAGCAGCGGCCGTGAGAAAACATTTGCGGCACTCTGTCGACCTCTAGTGGTGAATTGAGGGATAGTGGGAGCATAGGGAAAACAGACTGGATTGGAATCAGGTTTTAGATAGATAGATAGATAGATAGATAGATAGATAGATAGATAGATAGATAGATAGATAGATAGATAGATAGATAGATAGATAGAACTTTCTTAATCCCTCAGTAGTATCATTCGGGAAGGTTTTTTTCAGATTCAGTAAATTACATTTATTTTTGATATTTTGTACAATTTATGAAACAATGAATAAGATCAATTTAGAACAAATATAAATAAAAGTTAATTTACTTAATCCCCAATTTGTAATGTTTTTGCAGTAACCCCTGGGACGAAAAAAGAGTATTTGATTTTTCTTTGAGGTAGAATAGCAAAAAAAAAAAATAGAACCACAATAAATGAACAATGACTTAATGGGTAAAATATATAAAGACTTTGAAAGCTTTAAAACTCAGAACTCAGCAAAACAAACTCCTTAAATGATTCACTTTTAAGAAACATTTTTGTCGAGGCAACTTTACTTCCTGAGGGAGTGCCGAATTCATGTGACTAACTTTGTCATGCCAGAATAACAGTTTCGAGTGTCGCCCTTCCTAGGAGGAGTGCAGAGATAATGCACATTCAGCAGTGGTTCCTGCTCTCACTTTCATTCTTTGATTGCAAAAAATTTTCCTGACTGCAAGATTGACGACTCATAATTGTGTAAAAATGTATAGAGAAGTGAAGTTAATCATGTGGTGACAAGTCTCTTCATAATATTCACAACCCTGAAAAATGACAAATATATCACCATGAGCTTGTGGTGGCATGTAAACTATTAATCAGTTCAGAACAAGTTGCTTTTTCTTCTAACAAAAAGCTGATTGTTTTGGGTGTCGTTACTAAAACTTGCCAGTAGAGGGCAGTTTTCCCACATTTGGTTGAATATAAAGGTTGGGTAGCATGCGCGGACGTTTTATGCCCATTGTTTTTGAGGTTCGTGGGTTTGGTCTTTAACTGTGACGTATCCATACGTGACAATTATCACGTGCTATAAAAGTGTGTCGCCTTGTCCGGTATCATCGCTGTGATGGACAGACTGAGACCTGGTAAAGTCTACAACTGACATGTTGAAGGAACAACTGACAAATTGATTATTTCTTAATTAAAAGTGTTGTTGTAATCACCAAATACTAGGGCTGAGTATTGATTCACATTTTCTAAATCGATTCGATTCGATTCACAGGGGTTTGATTCGCTTCGGTTTTCGATTCAGTTTTTGTGATGTCAATTGTAGATCAGTACCAACGTTATTCTCAGAAGAATCAAAGCTAAAATTGAAACTAAATCCATTTGCTAATAAAAAATGTTTTTTTATTTTTTTATTTTTTACAAATTTACTCAAGGCAGTCATATTAATCCATCATGCATTTTTTATTTAACATGACTTGACCCAAAATTACAAGGCAGACTCTAGTTTTAGATTTTAGTGCCATGTTGTTTTACATTTGATTTACGTGCGAATGTGTTAACTCGCACGTGACCACGTAAATACGTAATCACCTGTGGTGCATGAGTTCACATAAAGTTGTTGGGAAAAGAAGGAAAAAAAAAAAGATTGATTAAAAAAATCGATTAAAATCAATTAATCGATTTTTTTCAATTAATCGACCCAGTCCTACTAAATACTGTCAACTCTCTCCATGAGTGCCACCCAAATCACACTTCACCATACTGTGACCCTTCCAGTGGGTGGTGAGTCCACTTGAAATAATGTGGGTCAGGACGGTGCTATGATCAGAACACATCAGTGGCAACTTGGCAGCTGGTGGATTAAAACCTGAAACCTTGTGAGTCAGATTCCTTTACCATCAGAATGAAGTCATGCCTCACAACATGCATACAGTCATGGAAAAAAACATTTATTCCACTGCTATTTCTTTGGAGCAGTAGTGACCTAATTGTTGAGAAGCCAGACTTGAGTCCAGAAGGTCCTGGGTTGGAGTCCACCAGCTGCCATAATACCACTGAGGTACGTACTCTTAGCATAGCAGTTCCTCACACACTGCACTAGGAGATTCATCTTGGAGATGGGTTTGAATCCAGAATGACAGAGTTTGCTCATCTTTGATTTCCTGTTGATTCTTTAATACCTAGTAAAACTACTTATTTACCCGAAGAATATAGTGAACACAAAACCAAGTACAATATTGAACATAGCAGGACCACACACTAATTACACTCTAATGAGCTCCTATGTTGTTATCATTGTATATTGTCCAAACAGATGCCACTTGAGTGGTACCAGGCATTAAAATGAACGAGGAATTGAAGAAAGCAGCAGGTTGATCTAAATGGGCACAAAAACAAGTGAAAAACACACAAATAACCTCAACTCAAATATTATACCAACATCATAATTCAACTTCCACATATCGTCGATGATAACCAAAACAAGGAAGCATCTCATATTTGCCATGTTTATCATCTTTCTATGAATACAGTACAATT
>JAFBJS010057592.1:209948-252747 GCA_016785265.1 Paraplagusia blochii
ATTCCACTGCTATTTCTTGGAGCAGTAGTGACCTAATTGTTGAGAAGCCAGACTTGAGTCCAGAAGGTCCTGGGTTGGAGTCCACCAGCTGCCATATTACCACTGAGGTACTCTTAGCATAGCAGTTCCTCACACACTGCACTAGGAGATTCATCTTGGAGGTGGGTTTGAATCCAGAATGACAGAGTTTGCTCATCTTTGATTTCCTGTTGATTCTTTAATACCTAGTAAAACTACTTATTTACCCGAAGGATAGAGTGAACACAAAACCAAGTACAATATTGAACATAGCAGGACAACATACTCATTACACTCTAATGAGCTCCTATGTTGTTATCATTGTATATTGTCCAAACAGATGCCACTTGAGTGGTACCAGGCATTAAAATGAACGAGGAATTGAAGAAAGCAGCAGGTAGGTCTTATAATTTTCCATGACTGTATGAATGTATCAAGTCTACATGCAATTGTTCACCTTTCTGCACAAGGAATTTACAGAAGAAAAAAGTCCTGTTTATGAGCTGTGATTAGTTCCAGTCATGTGTAATACAGTTCACACCAGGAGTCACCAACCTGGTTCCCAGAGGCACCTGGTAGCTGTTCCAGAAAAACAAAACTAGTCCACAAAGGATCTAAATGGGAATGTTCATGTGCTTTTTGAGCAGAGGTTACACTTATGATAGATAGATAGATAGATAGATAGATAGATAGATAGATAGATAGATAGATAGATAGATAGATAGATAGATAGATAGATAGATAGATAGATACTCATGGGTAGAGTTGAAGTATGTGAAAACATGTACAGTGAGCAGCGGATGTTAGTAGATAAGTAGGTTAGTAGTTTATATCTTGGTAGTTGGTAGTAATTATTGCTGTGAGTGGTGTTGTTGAGTAGTCACAATCCCAATTGTTATTGTTATTATATTTGACTATGAGAATGACAATATATTGTTAAATAAAAATTGATTGACTCATTGATCTTAGTGTATATGTGACCATACCTGCATACACATGTACATATACAGTATATCCACATACATAAACATGCAGATCTACATATGTCAGCACATATACACACATACATACACATATATAAGTATATACCCCATGTATCATACAGTATGTTTATATTTGTTATCCATATACATATGCCACCCAAGCCCAGGTATATCCATTACATGTGTATGTACAAATATATATATATATATATTTACATACATGCATACCCACATGCACGTGCATCACGCAGCACATACAGTATACATACATCAGTAACATATACTTAGGATATAGGATATGTTCTAGTATGAGAATATATATAATATATATTAGTATGATGAAATGCAACAGCAATGTTTTATTATATAATATTGCTATTGATGGTCAGAAGAGTGGTCACTATTGTATGGTAAATCCACTATAATACATACATGTGTATATATATATATATGAGTCATTATTTGCCTGTATTTATATTCCCGTTGCCTTTATCTTACAGTTTTACAGTCATACTGTAGGAGAGTTCCACTTCTTATCAGGGAGTTGTTTATAACATTCTCTTTTCTGACTTATTAGTGCGTGACTCGTTCATCTGAACATTTTTTTTTTCCATGGCCTGGGACATAAAGTGGGCGGGGATGCATTTGGCCCACGGCTCCAAACAATCGGCTGGGATCTGCCGTGTCTTGGTGTTTGTTTACCCAGCCTGTGTCGGTGGTCAGGCGGTCACGGTGAGCCACGCCTCGCGTCCATGTGCGATCTCTCCATCTCCGTGCAGCACACGCGCCGCGTTTTGCATGAAATGTGTATCAGTAGGACAGCACATGCAGAGCGCACATGCAGCGTGGGTTTAACAGAAAGGCAGAGCACACCGTGCGGCAGCCCTCAGCTCCACAGCCCCGCCAATGAACAGACACAAAGTCGTAAAAGAGAGGGAGGGAGGGAGGAAGGGAGAGGGAGACAGAGAGAGGGAGAGAGGTACAAAGAGGGAGACAGTCATCCACACAAACAGAAACAAGTTGAAGCGGAAGCACGGGCGGTCTCACTCCCCACTCACCTGCAAACGTGATTGACTCCCGTGTGTTCGTATCAGTGGAGGTGTGTGTTTGTGGGTGGGTGTGTGTCAGGTCCGACAGCACAGTGGTGGATTTGCTGACTCCACTTTCTTGGATTTCATGACCCACTCCCAAGAAAACTCCAGAGAGGAGACCCGCGCGCCTCATCCCCACGCACCTCCAAACACCCGACAACTGACAGCAGACATCTGCTCACCTCCTGACCGAGGAACGCCTCACTGACAGCCGCCATCTGCTCACACCTCACCGAGGAACATCCCACCGCTGCCTCCCCAGTCCCGCTCCATGGGGCAGGTGTTTCACGCAGCGGCGGTTCCCGACTTTCCCACCAGTCTTCGCGAGACTTTTGCTCCAGTGTGAGGTCGGTCATTCACTGACGACTTTTAGCTCGAGTTTCGAACCCATTCATCGACCGACCTTCAACCAGAAGAACCATGGACAACAGCTCTGGTAGGATTCTCACCTTTTCCCTTCTGTGATAACCTGATTACTACGAGTCACCGCCTTATCCAAAGTGCGCGCTCTTTGATTTGAATTATAACTTTGTTTTCTTGATCGTGTTGATAATGATAGAATAGTCAGACTTGTGACAATGATGATGATGAAGATGAGGAGGATGATGTCAACTTTTGAACTGATTGATGAGACATTGGTTTGGACTGGCACAAATATTTGCAGGTCCTATAAAAGTCAACAAGGTTGTTTTGGCAACTGAGTTTTCATGTTATTTTCATTACAGGATGTGCAATAAGATGGTCTATCTATCTATCTATCTATCTATCTATCTATCTATCTATCTATCTATCTATCTATCTATCTATCCAATTTAGCCTATATTGATCAAATAATTCAATTTCCAAAACTGACATTGACCGATACCAATAAAATTTGGGTCTCAGAACCCTATGTGTGATTTCTGTAAACTTGGCAAAACCCAGGCATTGTGTTATTGGATTTTCATTATCGGAGGAAAATCCGATACCTTTTTTTTACCGATATTACATATTGTTGCTAATATCAGGCCAATAACATTGCTAAATGATATTATTATACATCCCTAATATATGTAAATATGTTTATTCTGGATGTGTCATATATATATATACATATATTATATAATGTATATCTCCCTATATGTATAAAAATATCTATATATTCATCTATCTCAGTATATCTGTGTATGCTGAAAGTCTATACATACAGTATATATGTCTAAATATATATACTATATGTCTCTTTATATATGTTTTCTTATAAGTATATATGTGTATATTGCAACTCTATACATGCAGTACATACAGTATGTCTGTATATATTTTTCATATACTGTATATAGACTGTATGTCTATATATCTATATACCTCCATATATAATGCATGTCTACGTATATGTCTATATATCTGTTCATCTATTTATTTTTTTGTATCTAGCAGGTTATATCAATATCTAATTTTTACACTTTTTTGCCTCTTTATAATTTATACTGCTATTTTACGTGCCCCCATGTGCTGGAAATGCAGGTCGTATATACTCAATTAAGGCGCAATATGTTTAAAATTATTTTTTAAAGACATATATCCACCACTTTCTCTTTGATTTAATCGTGGTTTAACAGCAGGACTTTACGCACACAACGTTGTGCCAAAAAGTTGTTTCCTGCGCCGCTCTTCCGCGCACCCGGCTGTGGGAGCGAGCCCGGCGTCCACTGCGTGTTTGTCTCCATGAAAACAAAGTCACGTGGAGCTGTCACTGCGATGATAATCTGTCAGAGAGACTGAGCTCCGAACCTCTGTCATCTCACGCGAGGGAGAGGGGAGACGTCTGGCACACGGGGCGTGTTTGTTTCCGCCATTACGGTCGGGGCTGCTCCATAAACCCCGATGATAACCTGTTTAAAGTGGGGTCAGCCAACGGTGAACGTCATCTCAGCGGGTCGTTCTTCTAATTGACAGTGAATCATTGACAGCGGCGGCTCAGTCACGTTTCAGTGCAGGTGATGGGCGACGCTGAGGGCAACAATGAACCCTCTCACCGGGTTGTGACTTCCTATTTACCTTGATAAAGTAGGACAAGGTTTTCCATGGAAGGCAGTTAAAGTTCTAATCATAGATTACAGCTGTAGTATTTCCCAATAAAGTTGAGGTCTGTGGCGTGTGTTTGTTGCCATGTTTATGTCTCATATGGACAAATGTAGTCATTTATTTGCCCGTGAAATAGTTTATTGAGAGTTTTATTTTGGTGACTGCACATATTTTTTTCTCTGCCAGTCATTAGTGACCAGTGTAAACTTGGCTTCATTGACCTTTAATATGGTCTTAAGGTTATTGGAATGTCTTCGCTCCACACTTACATCCAGTGTCATCTAAATAAAGCTCATAAATGTTATCATAACCCAGCAAAACAGTTGCTGCAGTTCCAGGCTGTTGGGTTCATAAAGTCCAGTAGATTAAATAAGGTTGTATTTGTGTCAGTAACGCCCCCCCCCCACACACACACACACCAACCTCCAGCCCCCGCCTACTTGCTTGCTCTCATGTTATCTTGTGATATTTTTTTCCCATGCTGCACTCACTGACCTTGTCGAAATCTGTACCTTAATCCTACTGTAATATAAATATATTTACTCAGTCACAGTGCATTAATTGCTGAATAATGTTGCCGGTTCAATTCCCAGGTTGTCTGGATGTTCTGGATGTTGCATGTTCTTGTTCTTGACTTGCAATCATCCACCAGTAGCAGTCTCCAAGACTGCCACCCAAATCACCCTGCACCCTACCACCCAACGCAATGGAAGTTATGTGGGTTGGGACAGTGCTATGCTCAGAGCACCTCTGTGGAGTCGAACCCTAACCCTTGCCACCCAAGTCCGCTTCCTTAACCACTAGGACACCACTACTTGCCTCCCCTACTTGCAATCAAATGACACAGACTATAACATTGACTGGACTCTTTCATTGACCATTAGAGTGACTTTATGGTGAAGAAAGACAGATAATATGAGTCCCAGGCCACATCGGGTCCTAAAAGTTGACAAGGGAACATGTATATTAAGTTTACATGTGTTGATTATAATGTTTTTAGAATCTCACTATTGGGGAAGTCCTGATATTGTAGGGTAAAGGCAGAAAGATAATGATTATATCAATAAATAGTATAACTTGGATTAGTTTGGTAGGCTGGATTAAAAGGCCCAATGACCCTTATCCAGCCCCCGGACCTTAGTTTGCCCTGGTTTGCTCTATGGGTATGTCTATTGGTCTATGTCCAGTACGTGGCCCAGAGACAGACTGGCAGAGTGTTCTGGAACTCTGATCTCATTGATGAATATTATGATTGGCTTCAGCTTGGTTCCCACAACCATAAAAAGGATTAAGCAAAAAGTAAAAATAATCTATCATTACTTCCTCATTTGGCTTAAGATAGAATGTAACCAAGATTAAATTTCTACTTCTTGAAAAATTAAATTATACTTCTGTCTTCTGTGGTTATTATTTCCTCATGAGTTTAGTGCGAGGAAAATCTCTTTATAAGGATTTAGTGCAGTGCTTCTCAAAGTGTGGGGCGGGCCCCCCGGGGGTGCGCGGAGTAACCTTTGGGAAATTAGGGGATTTAATATTAGTGGCCCATATATTGGCACTGCAGAGTGACCAAAAGTTTCCTTCAGCGCCATCTTTAGACTTAAATGATTAGACTTCTGTAGCTAACATAACATCCATGACATTCGTCACGTAATTTATTGTTACATGTTTAATGCATTTGCAAGTATATCATGTTAAAGGAATACAGTTTAGACATGTATGAACTAAAAGTGATGACTAAATATATGAATACATATAAATAGCAATATATCTTAAAAATATATGAAATATAAATTAAAGACACATTGTTGTGGTTTTATCGCACTACTGAGATACTGTATGTCTTGTAAAAACCCAGGTCACAAACACAAAGTGACTCAATGAGTCAGTGTGGTTCCGTTGAACTTTTCGTACAATGACCTACTTTCACAGATGATCAACGGTTGTGACCCAGTTTGCGATAAAAAAAATGCTAGAAAAAAAATCGTTATAAAAATACTGGTTTAATGCAATTACTAGAAACTAGAACTTGAAACTTAAAACCCATAAGATGTAAAGTAATTAAAATTAAGTAAATGAAATCACTGGGACTGAATGTTGGTGCATGACACTATTTCATACACGTAAAACTGTCATCACTGACGCCCTTTCCTCATGATTGGAGTAGAAGGTAAAATCCCTACTGTCAACGGAGCCACGCCCCCATGCGGATGGCAGTCAGTGATTGGTTGTCGCAAAGAACATATAATTTAAAAGACAAAAAAATTTTAAAAATCTTGCTTTGTTTGTTCAGCTGTTCCTCATAATGACCACTAGTTGTTGTTTTTGGAACGATGCAAACATGCAGCTGCATTTTTGTTGTTTATTATTTGTGTAACGACAACATGCCTCGACCCTTTTAAAGAGATTTAATTCATTTAAAACCACAAAACATGACATTCCTCCATCAGCTGGATGTCTCCTCTCAAAGTCATCAGGTAAATGATGCCACACAGAATGACTTGTGATCTGTGACTTGTGTAGGTCACCTCTGAGATTTATGGATCTGCCAGCGTCCAATCGGACACAGTGACAGCACAGATGATCACGGCATAAATAAAATAATGTCAGAAGTTAATGTAGGATAAAAAATACTTTCTGTAATGTCTTTTTCTGTAATATGTCCCCAGATTGCCCTGTCTGTGGACAAAACGGGGCGATATGCTCTTAAGACACTCTGACTGGGTCCCCTTTTGACGAGGTTGTCTGTAGTGAGACCCGAAACACCCGATGAACCCAGGTGTCCACAATGATAACGTGTCTTAAATTGCACCAAAGTGTGTTTTAAAACTGTAAAGCAAGCTCAGGCAAGCATTCTGTGACCCACACCTGGGCCCCGACCCAGTGTTTGGTACAGACTGATCCCATACTTTAAACTGCAGCCTGACATTATGGAAACAGCTAATCTACTCAGGATTTTTTGGAACAATGTCACCACCACAGGTTTCTTCATATTAAAAACCTGGGGTCACAAGGTAACACGCTGACATAAATCTGCTGTGGTGCAGCGTTTGAATGACAGAGCAGGCGGTGTTGTGGCTGCTGCTGAAGTTGGAGGTGATGATGATGATGGTGCATAGTCACAGTCAGACCTACGCCTCCCCTCCGCCCTCCCTGAACATCATGCTGTTCTATTTAATTTAACTCCCCGGTTACAGTACAAGCCCCTGGCTGCCGGGCTGTACAGGGAGGATCTGGCTGCGGGCAGTTCCACGTCTTCCAATAAAAGCCCTGTCAGAAGCCCTCCTCACGTGGCTCCGCTGGCACAGCCGCGTGCGACGCGTGAGACGTCCCTCGCCTCCCGCTCCCTCCGCGGCCGCGGCTCTCACGGAAGATGCTGGGTGCTGTTGGCGGGGACGAGGGTGATGGTGCTGAGAGGCAGAGGGTTGGTGGGGGAGTCTGGTCAGTGGGTCAGCGATTCCGTGCATCGACTCTTCCCCGTCCTGTTGGTCACGTTTGTCCGCCTCATGCGCCTGTCTTTCGTTTCGCCCCGTCCCTTCAGAGAGTCAGTGCGACTGGAGCTGAGTCAGTTGTGACTCTGCAACATCTGGTTTAAACTCTTTAACCTCTGTGATCAGGGAGAACACACTCGTGTTCCTTACACCAATGCAAATCTATTATTATTTTAACAGATTTCATTGTTATTTATTATATTAAATAGGAATAGCCATGCATTTATAATAGAGATGTCTCATTTTATAAGCCCAATAATTGAAAAAATCCATTATATCATGTTTTTTGCCTTTGCGATAATGAAAACCCGATTACACAATGACAGAGTTTTGCCAAATTTACTGGAATCACACATGGGTTTCTGAGATGTTTACATCAACAAACGGCAACATATATTGGCATTGATTCAATAACGGTATCGTAATTAAAGTGTTTGGACAATATCTGGAATTTTAGATATCGGTTAATGTAAATATTGGATGTCCCTAATATATTTATTTAGATTAGGACTGGTTTAAGGAACAAAAAACGGAAATATTTGGCATTTTGTTTGGAACAGGAACAAAACAAGAAACATCATTATCTTTTCTACCGTAACAGAAATGCATATTTAAATATATTGGTAACCGATTGTTCTTTAACAAAGTCATTTGTCTCCTAAAAGGTTCTAGTAATTGTATTTTTTGTTATAATTGGTTCAGGAACTTCCCCATAACCAGAAACACTAAAATACATTCTTCTTAACGGATTGGTATATGGTATATGAAGGCAGGATATCTGGACTGCAGGCAGGACAGTTAATTATTGGCAATGACTGTTACCACCAGGACTATCACAGAAGACTAATGTGACCCAAAGGTTATTTTCAGACTTCTAAATGTTAAGTACGATGTCTTGAAACGTGGGTTTTTGGAGAAGTCAGATAGTCATGGATTTTCAATTATGTCAGACATTGAGTCAGGGATTTGTTTTGACAGTGTCTGGAGAATAATAAATGAAAATGTCTCTGTCTCCACCCAGCATAAATTTCTCAAAAATGGCACATCAATCATGCAACAATGTCTTGTTCACCACAGTTTCCCTAGATTGAGTCTCCATAGGCAACCCTATTCATACTTTAAGGCTTACAAAATAAAAGTCAATGCAATTAAATGCACACATGCAAAAAATACAGTATTGCGAAATAAAATACAACATTGTCCACTATTTTAACGTACATTCTTCAACACACTCCCCCTGCTGACTGTTTGAGCTGGAGCTGCAGTGTGATGCAGCATCAGTTTCTGGAGGACACTGGAGACACATAGACACAGTTCTATCAAGTTGCTGTGATATTGACCTACTTATGCACAAGTCAGAGTTAATGAAGTCTGCAGCACAGGCTGAAGTGGCTCTGCTCACACAGCAACAGATTCAATTGGCCACTTACTTTTTCGGTCACGACATAATAAGCACACAATCTGCTGCCTGAAGCCATGCAGTGACATTATAAACCTCAAACCACGGGGGCTCACAGAACACAGTCAACACGCAAACACGGTACCTGGAGCTGCACAGGCAAATAAAAAAAAAAGGACTGAATAGAAAGAAAGAATTAGAAAAAAAAAAAACACACAACAAAACCTAGGTTGGTGGGCTGTTTACCATGTTCACATTTCTCAGCCTCCAGTCTCGGGTCGATGAGTGCTCATGGGGGAAGTTTGAAAACTAAGTTTGATACAGACAGCACTGACTTTCTCGACTAGTGAATTAATGCTGTCTGCAGTGACCTACATTTGTCTTTTGCAACGTGACAGTGTGAGGAAAGAGTGATTTCCTGCATGGGAAACCCTGAGGTGCTGCCTTAAAAAAATGTAAAGAAAATCAAGAATTACCTATTATACCCTGCATCAGACTGTTGGTGCTTCTATACAGTACGACTTCATCAGGAAGTATTTTATTTTTCTATGCAAGAATTATAAATTTGGCAGTGGTGGCCCAGTGGTTAAGGAAGCGGATTTTGGTCTGCAGGGCTTCAGGTTCGAATCCACCAGTTGCCCGGTTGCCACTGAGGTGCTCTGAGCATAGCACTGTCCTTACCCACATAACTTCTTGTGGGCTCACCACCCACAGGAAGCCTCACAATATGGTGCAATGTGATTTGGGTGGTACCAGCTGCCCCTGTGACCCGGCAGAAGAAAATGAATTAATAATTATTAACAATTTTCACTGCAAGTTACACATTGCAGATTGCACGTTGTAATAAAAGAGCATTTTTTTTTCTCTTGTCTTGAGACATAATCATTGGTACTTTGTTCTGGCTTTTACTGCTGTATAATGCAATCTTTGCCCTGGACTGTATAAAGTCTATTGTGATGCACGCACAGCTAAAGACCTCATTGTTCCAGCTGCAGGTGCATGCATACACACAAGTGGCATGCGATGCATTTTTTACATGTTGCTGTCACTTTGGCTTTGTTGCACCTGAGAACCACGAGCACACGCTGTACATCCTCACCCCATACTGTCACACAATGGGTTCAATCTAGGGGAAGCTCTGGACTATATATAAATACAGTGGGGTGGCACATGCACAAGTAAATTTAGATGTAACTAAAATAACTGGACAAAATATTAGACAAGTTGGAACTCCTATATCCCTGTAGTGTTTTTATTACAGTTCCCAGGGTGGGTGTTTAGTCCCTTTTTGGTGCAAGGTTCTCATATCTCAGACACAAGGGAGGAAATGGAATTTCAAGATTTTTTTTTATTGTGCCAATGGAGCTGCATATAAACTGGATATAAAGAAAAATGATTCATTAATTCATCCTCTTATCCATTACTGAGATGCACTCCAAGGCTGACACCTAAATCCCACTGCACCATACTGTGAGCCTTGCTGTGGAAGTAATGTGAGTCAGGACGGTGCTATGCTCAGGGCATCCTGGGAACTGGTGGATTTGAACCTGAAACCTTGCGGTCCCAAGTCTGCTACCTTAACCACTGGGCTACCCCTGTCTCAGAGATGAGGTGGATCACTCATGGACTAACCAGTGATTCTCAACTTATCTATTTCCACCTAATGAGGTTAAAATCTATTATTGTTACAATTACATACCCTTCTGCTAGGTGGCAGTATATGGATATGAAAACTAAAAAAAGAGCTGGTGAATATGATCTTTGTGAGTCTTTCTTCAATTCCTGCCAGTATATCAGCATTGTTTTCAACTAAACAGGATACAATTGTTATATTTCATTACATATACTTATTGTGAGATGTTCGTTTGATGGTGTGCATGGTCGTGTTGTTCTTCCTGGTGATGCATATGTGCTGTGGCGCGAAAAGGTTGCAAAACACTGATGCAATTTCACCTTTTCACCACTGCACTAGTTAGTTGACAGTTATGGTCCGTAACCACCTATCAACACACCCCTGGAATGCAGACTGTTAAGGAACATTGTTGACACTTTTACAGCACTACTGCTTCAGGTGCTTGGCGGTAGCTGGGGGGGGAGGGGTCATTCATAAACTCATGAACATGTGACACTTCAGGTGGACATGCAATGTGTTTGTGTTGAGAAAGGCAGGGCCACTGTCTGTGTACCGTCTGTATGTATTCATGCACAGGGAGGGTGCGGCTCAGGGCTCTTGTCTGCTGGATCAGTCTCTGACTCATGAGTCAAGAAATCCACCTCCACGTGCTGGGCCGGGGATTATCTTAAACATTTCAGCCAAAGGGCAACGCGGCCACACCAGGATCAGCCTACTGCACTTATGCACGCTTTCCACAAACCAGGCATGTCATGAATTTTGAATGTTGGGATCTGTTTGTGTGTGCAGCTACACGTGCAAACCAGTGATAACTACTGCAATAAATGCAGCAAAAAAAGGCTTTTCCTGCCTTTTCTCCTCCTCTCACTGAACTGATTACAGGAATATATGAAAAAAATTTAAGAAAGACAGGGAAAAAAACAGAAAATACTAAGGAGTGTAAAGTGAGTGGGTGTTATTGCCCTGCTGAAGTTTGTTGCTTTATATGAAAGTATGATAGCTTTATGATATGTACTCTTCTTATCTTGTTTGTCTATTAAAACAATGTCATTGGGTTCAGCAATTTTGGTTTTGCATCGTTCAAATGTCCTAAGTCCCACATCTCAAAAAGTTGTAGGCAAATTAAAGTTGTAGGCAAAACATAATATTAAGTTAATAATAATGGTTTATGTTTCACCTTCTCTTTTTGTCCTATGGAAACAACCTTTAGTTTGAGTTAATGTTAAAATTTTATCAACCATAGCTGAAATTTCTAAACATTAGAGAAATTACTCTTTTTTTTTTTACAGGCCAACAACAAAAAATTGTGTTCTGTATTATACGGCTATTTCTACATATACTGCCGGTACATAGGAGTTATGTCAGGCATGGGCAGACTAGTGGCCAGGGCCCTTTTTGCATTGAAATAAGACCAAACTTCGCCAGATTATATAGTATTTCACACTTTTAAATGACATTTATTGCAGTTCACACAAATGTTCCGTCTATCTGCTCCTAACCTGGCCCTTGTGTCCAACTTGCGGACCACAGTTGGCCCTAAAGTCTGGGTTATATACTAGTGGAAAAACTCTGGATGTGATCATAGGGCCAAATATAATAACACTGCGGGCCAGATTTGGCCCCCAGGCCTGAGTTTGAGCTTAGTCAGTAAAACACAGTCGTTGTGTTTGCTTACCATCTGGTTCTTTATTTATAAAATAGTGTAAGTTGTAAATTCTACTTTATTTTGATGGATATGTGTGTTTATATAGTCTTTTATATCCCTCTGGTCTGGTTGTACTCTATATAAGGAACTGTTTAGATAAATAAATTAAATACTGTAGTTGAATGGGTCGCGTTGTAGGATTTATTTTGTATCATCTACTTGCTTGTTTTCCCTATGCAGTTTCTGTTACTTGGTTACTCGTTTGTCTCGCGAGACTTGGCGACAGTTGGTGGGCGGTTCGCTTCTTTATGTACTTTTCTCGGACTGCTGTGTTGTCTTCTCGCGATAACTGCCAACGCGACCGTGAACGATCACGGTGCCAGCGTAGATTTTGGACACGGGACTGATTCGTACAGTTCGGCCAGTCACCGTGTCAGGAGTCTGTGCATGTGAGTCAGCGGTCAGGTGTCGTGCAGTTCATCTGGTCCCGGGCACGATGCCAGGGCAGCGCGGCTCTTGTTGTTGTTGGAGTTGGAGGAGGAGAAGGAGGTGGTGGTGGTGGGAGTGGAGGAGGAGGAGGAGGAGGCGGCGGAGCGGACACGTGAGAGCGTGGCTCAGCTCATCCGGGCCGCATGACTGGAGAGAGGATGCACGACTTCTACGGAGCCACATGTGCAAACATTCCATTTAACCCAGTGTGATGAAAACTGCACGACAGCGACACAGGAATTATTCAGGATACAGTAGGAACTGTCGCTGAGCGCCCAGGAGTATTTTTACCCTCAACACGTCACTACGTACAATTCACTCAAAACGAGATTTTAAGATGTTTCCTGTTTCCAAAGGTTGCGCAACGTTGCATCACGAAGTTTACAACTTTGACCAGTAGCAGAGAAGAGATATGACAGTAGACATAGCTGGTCTGATAAGACTGTCATTGGCCATAGGAAATGGATGATATCAAAGGTGTCCAATAGGTAGACCAGGATCTACCAGTAGACCTCCAAAGAAGTGTTGGTAGATCCTGAACAATAACATAAACAATAATAGTAATTAAAGCTGGAAATGTAATTCTATCTCAAGATGCTGCTCATATATGTTGATGTAGAGACTAAGAAATTCAGTTTATATTGGTAAATATATTTAGAGTTTTCAATCTAGGTAGTCAATCAGTTCAGCCTGGTCTTTCACAAGTAGCCCATAAGACAAAAAGTGTGGACACCCCTGATTTAGAGACATGAAAACCTTGTGATAAGAAGTAAGGATATAGAATATTAACTTTCTATGCCCCGAGTCAAACCAGAGAGCATTCGGGCAGAGACAAGCCAAACCACGTGCGCTCTTTTTGGTTCAGAATTCAACACGAACAGACCTACGAGTAGCCCGGCTTTTTATTGAATTATTTCTTATGGGAAAAATTAATTCAGACCTCGATCAAATCAGACCTTCGACCACCAACCTGGAACGGATTAAGTTGGAAAGCTGAGGCACCACTGTATTAGATATAACGATATTGATATTGTTATACTGTATATTGCCCAAACACAAATTTCTTCGATTTCAACATTCGATAGCAATAAAAGCCTGGTGTTTTTTACTTATATGTCCAAATAACTGTATAAGTATGATAATAAATAACTGAGCTGCAATCTAGTGACTTACTAATACTATTTTAGGACACACTAATTACTTATTCGGTTTTCATTAGCAGTGGACAAACCATGAGAACTCTTAAAGATATTAAATTACATGCTTATATATCAGGCTGTGGTTAAGGTTGGTTAAGGAGTCAGACTTGGGTCCGCAAGGGTTCAGGTTCTGATTCACCAGCTGCCAGGTTGCCAATGAGGTGCCCTGATCATAGCACCACCCTGACCCACATATCTTCTTGTGGGCTCATCACCCACAGGAAGGCTCAAAATATGGGGCAATGTCATTTGGGGGGGGTGCCAGCAGCCCACTGCTACCCGGCAACGGACAAGCAGAAGAAGAAAAATTAATAAAATAATAGAAAAACGTTCCCAATTGATGTTTTTAGCTACTATAACTAAGAGAAACCCATGTGTCTACTTGTCTGTTTATTTTCACTCTCAACTAATATCCACCTAATCCTTCCTCCACCCACAGGAGGCGGAGGAGTCATCCTGTATGCAGGTTCCTCAGGCAGCTCCAGCCCCAGTCCTGGCAGCCCTTCCAGTGGGTACCAGACCCAGTCACCTTCTTCCCACTCCCAGCCCTCGTCTCCAGAGGAGGTTACCTTCACAGAGATTGGCCCGTTGAAACAACGTTCAGCCGGGTGTGCCACTTCATCCTCCAAACTGGTGTTCCAGTTCCCAGAAGTCTACAGTGGAGCCACAGTGGCAGCCGCTCCTCAGAATACATTTGCCCATCCTATCGCAGGAAAGCGTCCCTGTGGCATTCCAGGGACTTTTACCAGTATGTTACTCATTATTGTGTTAATTGAAGTAATGAAGGATTTGGACTTTGTTGTTGTTGTTGAATCTGCTCAACTGACTGTGTTCACCTCATGGTTTTACAGAAACAGGGGGAATGGTCCTGCTTTGTAAAGTGTGTGGGGACATTGCATCTGGTTTCCACTATGGCGTCCACGCCTGTGAAGGTTGCAAGGTAAGACATAGTTATAATAAAGATGTTGCTCCTACAAAGTTAAGATTAAAGATTAAATTCCTTTTTTTGTCATTGTGGCGTTGTGATTCACACCACAGCACACAACGAAATTTGGTCCTCTGCCTCTAACCCATCATCAAAGTTAGCAGTGGGCAGCTAATGAGCAGCTATTGAGCAGCTATTGAGCACCATGCTCAGTATCTTGGAAGTAGGGGGATTCGAACCGAGGACCTTGCGGACCCAAGTCCGCTTCCTTAACCACTAGGCCACCACTGCCCACCTACAAAGTCTGGTGTATCGTTGCCCTTCTCAATGTAGAACCTCTGAAAAATATCAGACTATTCTGATATGACCTAAAATTGTAGAAGCTAGATGTTTCAAAGCCAAAGTCAAGTGTATGGAGGGCAAGGGAAAAAGACCGCTAGGCATTTCTTCATATTGTCTTCGATACATTTGGAGGAAGGCAGTTAAAGGAAATGCAGCCATGACAATCAGCAAATCTTGGCTCTGTAATGGTTTGATGCTGCATTTTAGTGAGCGATGTTTTGGTTTAAAATACAATGGCTTTTACAAGATCATAAAAAAGATCTTGCCCTCTTAAAAGTTTAGATGTCAATAAAGAAATATGTTGTCTAAAGTTGAGGATGTCCTTGGAAACTATTCCAGGAAACATCACAATTGTGTTCATAGTAAATGTTCATTTTAAAGGTCCATTCCATATTTTTTCTGCTCTATCTTTATCTGGCATGTCTCCTATTTTCCTAATGAAACACAGACGTGACCAGATGTAGACTTATTACACTACTGTATGCATTTATTAAAATCTTCCTAATTTAATCTCTGTGTCTATTCCAGGGTTTCTTTCGCCGCAGCATCCAGCAGAACATCAACTACAAGATGTGCGTGAAAAATGAGAACTGTCTCATCATGCGCATGAACCGCAATCGGTGCCAGCATTGCCGTTTTAAGAAATGCCTCTCAGTCGGCATGTCAAGAGATGGTGAGAAATCCCGACACATTTTTAATCAGAGGGACCCTCATGTGTTTCTGTCTGAATACCACAGTGCCCTGATTAGGCAAAGCAACAGGGAGATGCGCAGGCAGAAAGAGGCAGAGCACAGATATGTAGGTCTGTGTGAAAAATGTAATGCAGCAAGTCTTTTGAGGTCATGGTGCCAGTAGCTCAGTCACTCAGTCTCTCAGCAGACCTGCACCTGCCGTACTCCATTGTGTCACCGCTCTGCCAAAGATTACCATCTGGCCTTGCATCACTACCCAAGTTTCTCCTTGCCTTCCTCCCGCCCTTAGCGGCGTCTTCCTGTTTCGTCGTTACCTTGAAGCACTTGTTCAGCTCGCCCCTGTGCCACCTCCGCGCCCCTCCTCCTCCATGTACCCACCATGTTCCCTCAGCTCTCTTACATCTCAACCTGGTGACAATGATTTATGAGAAGAGGAGCCTTGGAGTCCCCAAAGCTATCTATCATCGGGAAAACTGCAGCAAACACAGGAATTATTTTAGGAAAATAGAACAGGGTCAACCTGATTACCTTGTGTATGCCCATAGAACTACTTACAGCAATTAATGAGGGGGTAGGGCAACAATTAGGCATTTACCAAAAAACATTGTTGTGGTCCATGTAACAGATTTTTTTCGTCAGCCGTGATGCTGGCATCATCTAACTGTAGCAGTGATAGCCAAACATTGATTGATCACCTATCAGCTTAGATTAGAAATAACAGCTGCTGCGACCTAGAAAACAAAGCAGAATCTGGCCTATAGTGTACTCATACATCATGACCTACTTAATGTAGTTTTCCTGTCTTCTTACTCTCAGTATGGTTTCTGCTTATCTCCACCCTCCAGTGCCCTGCATTGGCTAATCTAGTAAAGAGGTTAGTGTTATTTCTGCATGTGCTTGACACTTCTGGTGCATAGAGAAAATAGGCTGGCAAAACACAACTCAATGACAGAACAAACGGTTAGGTCGAACATTCTCAGGGAACGTTCTCACAAGGAAGGAAAAGAAAAAAAAGCCAGAGGACCACAACCTAGAAACCCCTTTTTGGTTTGGTTCTACCATCTCGAAAACAGGAAAACCACAGTCAACTGCCTGCAACCCACAATAAAGAGCACACTCTGATTTGAAATTGAGGCAGATCAGTGACTTTAACTCTATCGTTTATGGGTCTTTTTGAAAACTATTGGTTTACCCTTACTTCTGTCAATGTCATATCTAGGCTAACATGATTTTTCTTTGTTTTATCCCCATTTTAAAATGATTATTCAGATTTTTCACCCCCTCTCCTCAGCAAAAGACTCTGCATTGGATAAAAAATCTATTTGGGAAATACAGAAATATCAGCAATGCATTTCAAAAGTCCTATTTATGTTTATAATGTGCAAATCGTAGTATGTTGCTTTATAGGTATAATGCTGCCATGCAAATTTTCTGCAGCTCTTGGAAAAATAAAAAAAAAGATCAGGTGTGCTTCACTTGCAAAAGTCTTTGAAGCCGTTGTGCCACAACTTTTTTCAGATGAAACTTTCTTGCACGTACACCCACAACTCCCACCCACACAAAAACGTACCCTTTCGCAGTGTGACATTCTCACACGCCAATCCCCACCATTTGCTCGCCCTATCACCTCTGCTCATTTATGCACTTGAAGCTCATCTCATCCTTCTGTGTCTCATACCATCTCATTACCAGTGACATCACGATCACGTTGCCCCACTGCCCTACTTACAAAGGGAGGGAGCTGGAGAGGAAGGAGACAGAGGTGGATAGAGGAGAGGCTGAGGCAGATGGTAGGAGGAGGTTCTATAAATAGCACCTCCAGCTGATGGGGTTTTTTTTTTTTTCGGGGTAGGGAGATGAGGATGCGGGTGGAGAAAGTTTTAATCTTGCAACTTCTGATTCTCCTTGAAATTCTTCACTTTTAGTTCCTCGGTTCTGTCCATACGGTGAGCATGTAGGGTGCGATGAGTAGAGATATATGAATATACAACTGTATGTACCTCAGTATCCCCATATTGGGCTAAAAAAAACGTCTACTCATGGTATTAAGAGTCTCAGGAGTTTCTAATTTTAGAAATTACAACACCCAGGCACGTACAACCCCTGGGGATAACATTTTAATGAGAAAGAAATAACTCTCTAAAAATGCATGTCTTATTTAAATGTTCACACTGTTATGACTGCTCCATACTTAAGTGTCCTCAATGCTTGTGTCTCCCATAGCTGTTCGTTTTGGCCGAATCCCCAAGAGGGAGAAGCAGCGTCTTTTGGACGAGATGCAGAGCTATATGAACAGCCTTAATGAGTCTAACGCTGTGGATGTGGAGTCATCTTCAGTGAGAGAAGCTCTTCCCAGCCCAGATGAGGGAAATTCAAAAGAGGCGATCGGTGCCATCTCCAGAGCTTACCGAGACATCTTCACCAGCAGCAACAATGGCCAGGAGAGACCAGCCAAGAGAGCTAACATCACCACCACCAACACCACTAACACCACTAACACCAACACCACAAGCCTCTTTTCTCAGGACCCAACCTTCTCCCAAGTTTCATCCCATCCAAATACCAACCCGGCCTACCAGTCTTCTCCCATTGCACCTTCTCCTGTATGCCCAGTTACCCCCAATGACAACCACCCAACATTTCACAATGTGGACAACAACCACTACAACTATTTTGTGTCAGCAAACCAGATGCATGATCAAGCTAACAGAACAGCACCTGAGTGTGGCCCAATTGCCAACAACAACATCTGGGATACAGGAAGTGCCACAAATCAGTGTCCGTGGAAATTGGCTCCAGGAGCAAAAGTGCTGGTGAGTCTAATGGGCCTAATAACAAATGAGTATCTCTGTGGATTTGTTTTGTTTAACAGGTCGTCTAATTCATATACTTGTATTTCTTTTGTCTTTGTCTTTCAGGCATGTCCTCTGAACGCTTGCCCTGTGTCAGGTCCAGATCGTTCCAGCCAGGAGATTTGGGAATCCTTCTCCCAGTGCTTCACTCCGGCTGTCAAGGAGGTTGTGGAATTTGCGAAGGGCATCCCAGGATTTCAACAGCTCAGTCAACAAGACCAGGTCATGCTGCTCAAGTCAGGAACTTTCCAGGTAAAGGCGTTAGTCAAATTTGACAGATACCCTCATGTTCAAATGTTTATGATAATGCTAACATCCCTCCGTCTGCATCTGCCCAGGTCCTGATGGTGAGGTTCTGCACTTTGTTCAACTCTGAGGAGCGAACGGTGACCTTCCTGAACGGTCAAACCTATCCACTGCCCACACTGCACGTTTTGGGCATGGGCTCCCTGCTGGAAGCTATGTTTGAGTTCAGTGAAAAGTTGGGTTCACTGGGACTGGAGCCAGATGAAATGGCTCTCTTCATGGCTGTGGTTCTGGTTTCTGCAGGTGAGGCTGATAATATACACATGTGCGACCAGAGCGCTAATGTTTGACGTGATCTCATAAAAACACTTTCACTCCTATGTGCTTTACAGACCGTTCTGGCATCTCGGACACGTGGGCTGTGGAGCAGCTCCAGGAGGGCCTGATTCGCGCCCTGCGATCACTGATCACCCGACGTCGTCCAGATGACACCACCCTCTTCCCAAAACTCCTCCTGCGCCTCCCGGACCTGCGCACCCTGAATAATCTACATTCTGACAAGCTGTTGGCCTTCCGTATTGACCCTTGATTAGGTCAAGAAACAGACTTTTCCGTTCAAACTAGTTACAACACATCACACATTAATACATCAAACCATTCAAGGACATGCATGGTGATAAAACACCTCCGCTATCATGGGTCGTGAGGATTTTCGCTATCAAGAGAAGAATCGCGTACATCCTATCCTAACTCTCATTTCTTACACACTGCCGTTTCTTAAGGCTCAATAGGGCACCATCGCATTTGTAGTTTTTAAGGCTAGACAACGTTGTCTTCTAGGCAGTTGTTAAAACAGATAACCTCACTCTTAGAAGCTTTTTTAGCTACAATATTGTAATGCAATGGTAAATCAATTGTTGTTGGACCATCAAAGAAAGGTTGGACAATGACAAGGACTGACTCAATAGCCAATACTGGTATAAGTCCCACTAGTTGTTTAGCCAAGTATTGTGCAGTCTGTTGAGTGGATGGGATATACACAAAAACAAATTCCCAACCAAAAACCTCACCATCCAACAAAGCAAACGCAGTTAGCAAACCTGGCCCCCTGTTGGAGAAGTTAGGTAGTGATCTGGCGGGACGCACACAGAGACAGCAAATGGTTTATGATAATACCTCAGTAAAAAAGAGACTCTCACAGTTTGACGAGAGTTTTTCAACCACAGACTGATAAAGGCTCATAACTTCCAAGCAGTGTTTTGTACAGATACTTTCTTGTGAATATGCAATAACCTTAAAACCTCTTAAGAAACCGTGTTCCATTAAAACAACAGGTAATGAGTAGAGCTGCTTTTGCTTTTAGAAAAATAACCTGCTCATTATATCCGCTGTATTTGATAATGAAACTAATCAATCATTTTAATTCTTTAAGCTTCACAATTTCAACGGGCCATTATGACGCAGAAATCCAATGACTCTTATTGTATTATTAGACAGCTAATTGCTTAGGGGCCATTAGTGATAATTGACCATTCACTCATTCATTCACCACGCAGTTTTAGGAAAAAGGGAATCTGTACATAAAATGTAGCAAAATCTAAAATGTTAAGATAGTCATACATTACAAATACGTATTCTGCATCAACGCTGGTTTCAAACCACTGTTTCCGCGGGGACTTTAAGCGCATTTCTAAAAAGGTTGGAGACACATTTACTTCACATAACTGTACAGATATAACGTTTGCATATATTGTAGTATAAGTGACCGACCGACACACTCCATGCATGTTATGTTTTGTACAGTAGACCACTTGCTTTTTGTTTCTTTTACCTCTGTACATATAATTCCATGTCAGTGTTTATGCATCAGTGACTAAAGTGTAATGGATCAGATTGATGGGTTCCTTGTGAAGGAATGTTCTGAGATGGTGATTTGGCCAGGCCGGGTCGTAAGGAGACTGTGCAGTAGGGGTACCTTAGATAATGTCGTCACATTTCTTACTCTAACTATATAAAATGACCAGGCTAGTCCCGCAAATCACCAGCACTCGTTCCGCACGCATCCTTCCTCTGCACCAAATGTTTGTCATACAAACACAAGAGATATTTTTTTGGTGTGAGAAATCTCATTTGATTGATCTTCTCACTGGTTTGCTTGTTTGATTGTGGCTGATTGAGTATTGCCTGTATATACTGTAAATTGTTGTTCTTAAATAGAAAGGATATAATGACATAAAGTTTAAATTGTACATTACTGTGTTTGTGTCTCATTGCATTGCACGTCTAGTTTTAGCAGTAGAATAGATGCTGTATATACTCTGTAGACTGCAGTAAAGTTAGAATTAAGGAGCTGGCAATTAAACACCTCTGAAATACTATCCAACCATCCATTTTTATCCACGTAGTCTCCACAACTGCAACCCAAATCACATTGCACCGCACGATACCTTCCTGCAGATGGTGAGCTAACAGAAAGTCAACCGCCCTAACGCCCAAAGACGGAGACAAAGCCTTTGGGCCAAATTCTTCTTCTTTCGGCTTGTCCCTTTGTTTTCAGGGGGTTGCCACAGCGAATCAACATTGATTTGGCCAAAGTTTTACGCTGGACGCCTTTCCTGACGCAACCCTCACCATTTATTCAGGCTAGGGACCAGTACTAAAAAAACACAGACTAGTGCTCTCTAGTGGCTGGTTTCCTCGGGGCAAAATTAAAGGCCTAAATACTTCTATTTTCTTGTTAAATATTAAAACTACTGTATATTGGTAATTTTATTTAAATATAACTTACAAAACTAACTATTGAAGCTTAATATGTTTAAGTCAGTTGTGATGTAAAGGTTAATACTGTCATATATTAGCAATAATGTGCAAAGTAGCAAAGCGGACAAATTGTAATTTCAAGGTGGACATAAAAAAGCATAAATAGCAAAAACCAGACTTTAAATACTAAGTAGCCGCGATTTAGCCAAACATTAACTACAAAATTTAACAGAAGTGCCAAGTGTTGTTCCCATAATTATGCATAAACACAAGCTATACGTGTTTACAATCAATCCCTAAGAACATATACTATTGAGACAAAGTCGGCTTACAGCTAGAATCTAAAAGGCTTCACTGAAATAATGAAAATACGGATAAAAACATACTTTAATCCGGTCAAAGTCGTGCCCGTCAGAAGCTAGTATTGCATTACCAACCGCCTCGTACAAGCAAAGCACTACTGCCATCTAGTGGTATGAAGTAGTACTTCCCGGAAGTCAAGGGCTCATCAATAAAGACTTGTCTACCTGTGTAGTTGACTGTCAGTGATTATGTTAACTTTATTGAAGTGATTTCTTACGCGTCCTTCACTACTATGGCACTGCAGGTGAGACAAAACGAACAGCAAACAAAACAAACAGCCGAATTGTATGTTAGAGTCCGTACTATGAACTAAAACGGCTTTAGTTATTAGCGTGTTAGCATGTAGCCTAGCGCAAGTGTTGAAGGAAGAATCGTTGAGTGTCGTATTTTATGTCTGTGACGTGTGATTTCAACGATAAAGGGTCCAGCGGCTATTGGATTAATTTTAACAAAATTACGGTCGATGTGGATTTTGAAAAACAATATCGTGACGTGGAGGTTCCCAACTTACGAGGTCCTCACTTTGGAAGAAAAGCATTCCTCTGCGTTGGACTAAGTCGACCAACGCTGTCATGTATGAAAGTTGATTATTTTTATTTTTACCTTTCCTTATAATTCTGTCATGGCAACAAAGATTAATAGTATTACATGGACTCTGACACCTACTTATGTGTACATCTATATTAGTAATGGTAAATATAGTCATAACATAACATAATTCATTCATAACAATGAATAAAAGCACTATTAATATATCAAATTATATATGACATCAACACAAAAACAATGGCCGTTAATTCGTTCGACATTTGTTTCTCAGTTTTGTCCCCTCGACATGCGAGGTCGTCCATTAGCAAGTTTGTAAGATAGAGCTACGGACTGTTCGCGTCAATTTAATATATAATATTTTTTAATATGTCATTATTGTCTTTATACAGGTATGACATATAGTGAAATTCTACATATTGGTCTTAGACAGTGTGCGTGTGTAAGACACAACAATAACTATAATAATAAAGTAGAGTAACCTCAGATGTGGATGGAACGTTCATTTGAACTAAGATAAATGGCATGTAAAAGCCATGTATAAAGCCTTAATACTTGATAATAGCCTTTATGACTACATCTACTGGAGAAACACGTACATTGCAGGAAAAAGGAGGAGGCCTTAACTTGGCCTGGGGGCATTATATATATATATCTATCTGGCTACCCTGCTACCTTGCTATCTAGCTATCGATCTACCTAGCTATGTAGCTATCCATCTAATCTATTTATCTATTGTTTTGGTCAAGAAAGAAAGTCTTTAAAGCTTGAGAATGTTGCGGTCCTTGTTTTGGCTAACACTTACTGGCTGTGATAGAGGAACAGCATGAATGTCCACCAGGGTAAATAACCACTTCTTGTCATCTCTCTGCAGGTGTTAGAACACAGACGGAATAAAGTTGCCACCTCCTCAAGGTCTCACGTCTGATCTTTAGTGGATGCAGCAAAAACTCCACCATGTTGGTGACAGCCTACTTTGCCATTATTGTCCTTCTCACCCTGTGCTTTGGCCTCGAGTTCACCGCTCGCCGCCTGACCCCAAATCAGCCCACAGCTGCTGTCGCCAACCCTGCCTTCCGTCATTTCCAGACCATATTCCTCCGAGCTTACCTCTTGGCTCTGTGGGCAGACTGGCTCCAGGGACCGTACCTCTACAAACTTTACCGTCACTACAGCTTCCTGGAATCTCAAATAGCCATCCTTTATGTGTGTGGCCTGGCTGCTTGTGTTCTGTTTGCGCCTTTTTCAAACTGGCTCCCCCAAGTCTTGGGACGAAGACAGACGTGTCTTATTTTCTGTTTGTGCTACTCGGCTTGTTGTCTCACCAAACTTTCCACTGACTACTTTGTTCTGATTGTGGGCCGTGTCCTAGGGGGTCTATCCACCTCCCTCCTGGCCACCACATTTGAAGCCTGGTACGTGCATCGACATGTAGATGTCCATGATTTTCCAAAGGAATGGATCCCTGTTACTTTCACCAAAGCTGCCATGTGGAACCATGGACTAGCTGTCGGAGCAGGACTGGTAGCCAACCTGCTGGCCGAGTGGCTACACTTGGGTCCAGTGGCTCCATTTCTCCTGGCTGTTCCCTGTCTGTTGTGTTGTGCGTGGGTGGTGCTAACAGACTGGGGCAAGGAGGAGGCTGAAGGAATTCCTCAGGGCGATAAACAGGCACCGATCAACGCTCTAAATGGAGGGACTCACATGTCTGCCAAGGCCCGGTTCTCACGCAGCTGTTATGATGGCCTGCGCTGTTTGCTGTCAGACAAGAGAGTGATGCTCCTGGGTGGAGTGCAAGCTCTGTTTGAGAGCGTCCTCTACATTTTTGTGTTCCTCTGGACCCCGGTGTTGGACCCTCACGGAGCACCTTTAGGAATAGTGTTCTCCTGCTTCATGGCTGCCAGCATGGCTGGCTCTGTGCTCTATCGTCTGGCCACCTCCACTCGGTACCACCTACAGCCAAGCCACGTGCTCTGCCTCTCCGTGCTCATGGCTTTCTTCTCCTTCTTCATGTTAACGTTTTCAACTGTGCCCGGCCAGCCCAGACCTCATGAATCCCTCCTGGCCTTCCTGCTGCTAGAACTGGCCTGCGGCCTCTACTTCCCAGCGCTCAGTTTCCTGCAGGGCAGGATAATCCCCGAAGAGAAACGAGGGAGTGTCCTGGCCTGGTTCCGACTGCCGCTCCACCTGCTGGCCTGCCTGGGGCTGTTAGCGCTTCACGGAGAAGTTTCAGGAGCAGGTGAAGGAGAAAGTGGCAGCGGCACCAGGCACATGTTCGGAGGCTGCGCTGTCATGATGCTGGCAGCTTTGATGGCGGCCGTTAGTCTGTTCACACTGGGCAGAAATGATTCAGAACTCAGAGTGGAGGGGAACCGAGGAGGAGGGGAGATGTACTGAGAGATGAGGACTCTGAAGGACTTTTTCTGTTGGGTGGGAGGGAAAATAAAGTGTTTATTATATGGGTGGTTGACACATGTTGCCAAAATCATGGATGAACAAAATTAATTCCAAAGACATGAAGAGAGGATGAGGGTTTATTGGATTTTTTGGTGATAGCAGCATGGCTGGGGTAGCTAACAGAACTGGGTTGCCATATTTACTTCTCCTGAAGTAAGAAAAAAGTAAAACATGAAATCTAATTTTATACTTCATTTTGTCACTGTTAAGGGGTTATTATTATTATTATTATTATTATTACTGTTTTCAGTTGGGATATTTATACAACCTGGATCATTCGACTGACATCACTGTCTGAACCAAGTCCTGTTTCATTCCATGACAGCAGAAGCTCCATTCTTTTTTTGTTTCAAAACTGAAGGATGGTATTGTGTGTTTGATACAGTGTCCTTAATAGAAGTCTGTGAAGGAATTTACATGTGAAGACATGTATCTGTTTTGGGTATCATTGTTTATTTAAACACAATATGTTGGTTTCTGGTTACAAAAATAATTTTACTCTTTTGTTTTGATTAAAATAAAAAAGTAAGATTGTATGCAATACAAAGTAGTACTGGTATTATGTGGTATTATATTTGTATTAATCATATATATTTGATATCAATGATATATTGACTCTTTGATAGTTGTCCACCCAAGAAAGACATTTATATTACATAAGTGTAATATAAATGAACAGGAAAGGTACGGTATGTGGTTCTCAACATTATTTAACTCTATAATTAAAGAATAAACTGACGTTTCATTGAGATTTAACAGGTTTCTTGCAAAAAAAAATGGATTTCTTCAAGGCAATGGTTCTCAAATTGAGGAGCCAAGCCCTCAAAGTGGTACAGAACTATATTTGTGTATCTGTGTTTGACCAGATGTTGTTGTCTTTCCCACAAATAGTACCGAGTCAACTATAAAAAAAAGCCAAGTAAAAAAAACAGGTGAGTTTTCTTTTAATATCTGTTAAATATGTAATATAAATGTTTTTACCAGCATTTAATTACATGTAGTTGAATTTTGAGGGCTTTGACATGTAATATTTGTAATATTCTTGTTAAAATTATAGTTTTGTAAGGTTATTGTACAGCATACAATAATGTTTAACGAATTAATGATGAATTAATTCATAGAAATGGAGTGTTGTGTTCTCCTGACCTCCAGTCTTTTACCTCCACATTTTTATGTTCCTGGTATTTTCTGGATTCTTCTCCACACATCCATTCTCACTCCCCCCTTTTTTCCTACTGCCGTGGTACAGTCCCCTCTTCGCACTATGGCCCAGCTTGTGATAGATGCTGCTGGAACATCCCTCTGTGGGTGAGGGAGGGGTGACTGCACCGTCATTAATGTGTTGTTATGGAGCAGGATTCCAGCACAGAGACAGTGTTTCCAGTCTGAGGAGAGAAGAAGAGAAGCATCTTCATCACCCAGCTCTTAGTCTATAAGATAAGACAAGACGTCATAGCCACAGACTGACAGCCATTTATAGTTTAGAGACAGTCTGCAGGAAGACAGACCAGCATCATGACGCAGGGAAAGGTATAGTACCATACACACCATACACACACATCACATCATTACCTAGTGTCTGTTGCTCACCTGTAGTGGTTACTGACCTCAGCTTTAATTTTCACCTACATTCATGTCTGTAGTTTTTAACAGACCTGGAATCTGCACAAACTTAAACTCTGTAATAGCATGTAAATGCACATAGAGTTGTATTAGTTCATTCCTAATGCATTTTGTGTTTTGTTGTCACTTTACACACTGTGTAACTAAATACGAGCCAAGTGCGTCACTGCTGCTCTCATTGCATTGCATCACCTTGACTTCACTGCAGGCTCTGGCTGTTGGATGTGCTGCGATCAGACATTCTGTGTCATCACTATTTAATTCATTCTTAATTCTTCAGAGACAAACTGATGTGATGATCAATAGTATTTGTTGGTTACAACACTGAAATTATGGAGGAAAACAAAATGCATTTTTCAAAAGAAAAGAATAAATAGAGTTGAAAATATTTTATTTCCTAGAAATTATTAACTTAATAACTTATCTTGTATAATATAATTGCAAATGGTGGCATTCAGTCAATTCAGATCTAAGCTGTTTTTCCAAAATTGTTGTTCCCTCAAGTAGCACAGCAAGGAATCTCATTCATTGCTACAAAATGTATCCTGAATAGAGCTGGCCACAATCCTGCTTATTTTTTGGCGCATAATTCTACCTATTACCTTATATAATATGAATAAATGTTCCTTATTTCAGTAAATCTGACACCATTAACATTAAACAGTCGCTCAAAAAAACATTCTTGGCCTGTTTAGTTGAAAACAATTTCTCATAAACTGGCAGGAATTGAAGAAAGATCCATTTTATCAGTTCTTATCATCTTTGTTGGTTTTCTTAGCTCTCTGCTGCCACCTAGTAGAAGTGTATTTAATTGTTCTGCCATGTTTTGACTAGCAGACTAATACAATGCTATAACACAAGTGTGTTCTACATAACCAGTGGTTTGGAATCCCTGTTTGGCGGTATAGTTATTTGTTATTTCCTGGTTTTTTTAAGTTAAGAAGAAGATAATAAGTTAAGAAATTACTTTTTTTTTTTTTTTTTACTCTATCAGCTGTTTCTCGCTAACAAAACCACCACGGACTCGTCCTGTGGACAGGCCTCAGAAGCACCAGCTCCTCCCAGCTATGAGGAAGCCACTGCAGGTATTTCATGGTGTTATCTGTGTACTGCTGTATTACGTTGATGGTTGCTGGTTATAAATTTGAACATTTAAACTGAACCGGTTCACTGATCTGAACCACTAAAGAGTCTGAATCCTTTACAGGCAACATTACCCCATGTTACAATGACGTGGAGATGCTCACAGAGATCAACTGGGATGATCGCAACATCAGGAGAGTCTTCATACGCAAGGTATGTCACTTGTGTGGTAGTTATTTTAGTGTTGTGATGTAGAGACACAGAAAAGTTCATTGCAAAGAAGAACAACATCAAGTCAGGCACCTAGGTCTGCCTGGAGAAACCTGGTCGATATGGATCTCCTCCCGAACATCTCCAAAATCAACCGGCTTATTTTCTCTTTTGATGACCTACAGAAACATTGCATATAACCTGCATATCTCTCCTGTTTTGGCTCTAGCGTTATCCAAGTCTTATCCTTGTGTATCCTTACAAGGATTCCCAATGATTCCAATTCATAATTTCCCGAAGGATACTCCCGAGGGATTACTAAAGTTCTTTCCGTCTACCTATGTATATATCTGATGAAGCTTAAGGGTGAACATGTGCTTTACATCCAGATTCACGTTAATATCAGTAAGGCATTAGTGCAGTAGACATCTTCTTCAGGTATGTTCAGTGCCCTTAATATTTATGGGCACATACCCAACCACTGGAATGTTCAGGTCATGTATGGGGTACGACAAACTGGATGAAACACATGGGTGTGGTTACCCGTTTGCTTCAGACACTCAATTAATCAATCAATCAATCAATCAATAAATCAAGTGTTATTCATATAGCCCATATTTACAAAACACAGTTTGTCTCCCAGGGCTTCACAGGGTTGGTAACATCCTCTGTCCTTAGACCAGGGTCAGGGAAAACTACCAGAAAAGAACCCTTATAGCAGGGACAAAAAGAAAGAGGTAGAAACCTCAGGGAGAACCAGAGGTGAGGGATCCACTCCCTGGACGGACAGACGTGCAGTAGATGTTACCAAAAACATGCAAGTGTTCAAGTGCCAGTGTTCATCTGGAACTGGGCTGGTCACAGTCTTTAGCAGGGGCAGTTGACGGAGTCCTCGCTTCCATCTTGGGCTCCATCTTGTAAAAGAATGGAATCAGTTAAATCAGTGCTTCTCAAAGTGTGGGGCGGGTCCCCCCAGGGGGCACGGTTTAATGCTGAGGGGGGCGTGTGTGACCCTGGGGAACATGCTTTTTTTTTTTCACCGTACTACAATAAAGTGTTATTGCACATCTTTTTAAGTTCAACTATATCTCTTTCTTTTTGTTTTCTTTATGGTAACAAGGATACGATGTTATGCAGAGGTGTAGCTATAACTATTTTATAGACAAATTATATATAGTTGCTATTATATATAGTTGCTATTATATATAGTTGCTATTACATATCGTTGCGGCGGAGAGTAGGTGGTGGGGAAGGGGGACGCGAATTGTTTTCTTCTTGCTAGGGGGGGCAAAACAGAAAATAATTGAGAAGCACTGAGTTAGATACATGACATGGGGGGACATTGGGTGGTGGATGTTACTCGAGGACATGGTAGAAGAAGTAAAGACCACAAAGTCCATGCCACCACACTGGGTTATAGGATAAAAGGTTTGTGTTTTGGTTTGACTTATTTCAGCAAAACAAAACCTTGTTCTGACTGAACTGAACTGTTTTGCTCTCAGGTTTACAGTATCTTGATGATCCAACTACTGGTCACTCTTGCTGTCGTGGCACTGTTTACCTTCAGGTAAGGTCCAGCCCGTAACCCTAAGTCAAAACAAATAATAAAGTTTGTTGGATTAATCTGCTTAAATAACCTTTCTTTTCAGTGACCCTGTGAAAGACTATATCCAATCCAACCCTGGGTGGTACTGGGCCTCCTAGTAAGTCAATATTACCTGCTCTGTTTCTGCAGTGTTTTTTGTGAATTTCCCTGCATCCATTATTTTCCAATAAGATTCTTTGCAGAAATTACATGGTAGTTATAGAAGAATCACCTGTGGTTTAGGTCTCGTTTAGGTAACATTTCAATATTTCCTTTTTTAACAGTGCTGTGTTCTTTGTCACCTACCTGACCCTGTCCTGCTGCTCTGTCCCGAGGTAAGTGAGTTTTATCAAATTTCAGTAAACATTACCAAAATATTGTAATATATAAATATTGTAATAAAAAATTCTTCTACAAACATCTCTGATACTTAAAATGTTTTCTTCAACAGGAGACAGTTTCCATGGAACCTGATTCTGCTGGCCATCTTTGTGAGTATTACCTAGTTTTCAAATAACCTCTCAAGAGTCTCAAGAGTTTTCATCTCACCCTGTCCTCTGTATCAATTCTAACTCCAACTACCTCCATGTCCTCCCTCACTGCATCCATCAATCTCCTCCTTGTCTCCTACCTGGTAGCTCCATCTGTAGGATCATTCTGCTACCGGGGTTTCCACTGTCCCTCCTCTGAACATGTCCAAACCATCTCAATCTGTCTTCTCTAGCTTTTTCTCCAAACCTTCCTGTCTGTGTTGTCCCTCTAATCACCTCATTNNNNTCCTGATCCTGTCCATCCTTGTCTCTCCTAAAGACAATCTCAGCATCTTTAACTCCTCCACCTCCAGCTCTGCCTCCTGTCTTCTACCTATTCCTAGTGTCTCTAAACCATACCAAAACATAGTCATAGTTTTTTTTTTTTTTTTTTTATAAAAATATTTTCTCCTTTAAACGTTAACACTGTCGCATTTCTTGATTCATGATTCCTATTTGTCTTTTTTACAGACCCTCTCCCTCTCCTACATGACGGGAATGTTGTCCAGGTATGATGATCCTCATATTGTGTCTGTACGCTGATCATCATGGGTGGAATGTTCATGTGATAGTTTAGGTTCTCTATTCACCATATGTTCTAGAGACATTTACTGAAGATTCTTTTCCTCTCTTTGTACAGTTATTACAATACCAAGTCAGTGGTGATGTGTCTGGGCATCACAGCATCTGTTTGTCTTGTGGTCACACTTTTCAGCTTTCAAACTAAGGTGTGTAAAAAAAAATTTAAATATTCTGTATTTTTGATGAGTTGATTCAGAGTAAAATTGTTTTAATTTTTGCATCCTTTTCTTTCTCTGTTAAGATGGACGTGACTTCGTACCAGGGGGTACTTTTCGTCTTCTGCATGGTCATGTTCATTTCTGGCTTGGTACTGGCTCTCGTCCTTCCCTTTCAATATGTGAGTACTTCATTCCGGGATCATAAATCAGGATCCAAATGCTGCTGTATGACCTTTAACCAAGTCCTTATTATGGTTCAGGTTCCATGGTTGGATGCCATTTATGCAGTCTTGGGAGCAATATTATTCACCATGGTAAGAGCAAGTCTTTTTTTCCTCACATGTATTTATTTGCTTGTGAAATATTTTAGCATTCCTGAAATATGTAATATTTTACTCTAATTAACTGGTCTTTTTTTCTTAGCCTGTTTGTCTACACATGATTTTGTGTTTTGGGACTTGTAGAGAAACCAACTATTTTATTTTTACTAACTTCATTTATTTGGTTAATTTTCTGCTTGAATATTTGTGACAACTCAACATCCATGTAGCGTTACTCCAACGTCTAGTTTTTAAATGTATATAATATTATTCTATATTTTTCAGTTCTTGGTGTTTGACACCCAACTGCTTATGGGAAACAAGCGCTACTCTATGAGTCCGGAGGAATACATCTTTGCCACTCTCAATATCTATCTCGACATCATCTACATCTTTTCGTTCTTCCTACAAATCTTTGGAAAACGGGATTAAACCATCGTCCTACGGAAAAGACGCCCCATTGTAGTTTATGGAAAAAGTGCTTCCACTGTATAAGCTTTATTTTCTTAGTGATGCTAAGGTGAACGTAATCAATGCCAAACGAGTAACTGATCTGTCGACGAAAAATCATACGACCGCAACCTTATCCCTGCTGTCTAGACACTACCTAGTGTGGAGGCCTAAGAAAAAAAGAGAAAAAAACATGGGACGTTCCTGCTCTGTCTCCATTTAAAACATTCTGTAGTCATGTTGTCGTTGTGGTTTATCTCCAGGCTTGCAACAGAAGCAAGGAAAATTATAGATGTCACTGCTGTGTAAAGGTATTTGTTTTTAGAATACATAATGCATGACTCCGAGTTCAATATGCTAAACACAATAAATACATCAATAGGCTGTATTTTTGTATGTTGATTTTGGGACTGAAAGCACATAAGCAAATATGTAGAGAGATACTTGTACTTGATGTGATTTTTTTTTTTTTGCAGTGTGTTTGTTTCCAACATACAGACCCCCAACAAAGTGCCAAGAATTAACTAAGTGTAACTTAAGTTCAATGCATGTGATTGTGCAATGACTTCGATGTTAAATGATATTTGAAATATATTTTTTGACTGCGTTAAAGTATTTTGATGGATTTTGATAAATGAATAGATTTTAGAAGTGACCTTAGATTACTTTTATTAAAGAAACTGAAACTGTGTAGAAGGGTCATTTTGCTTTAACTCTTCTCTTATTATTAGGTGTCTCAAACCTCTGGACCGAGGACCACATCAGGCACATAACCATCCCATGTTTGGCCCTGTACTAGATTAGAAAAAAAATAGTATTTTTTTAAATTCTTGTTTTATTATTGAAATGATTAGGTAAAATTGACCTGTAAGTATTTATTTAAAAAATAACTGCAATGTTCCCCCAATGTAAATAGATAAACACACAGAACTTTATTAATCACTCTTAGGAAATTATTTGGGGAAATTACTGGTAATGTGGCAGTGGTGGCCCTCAGGCTTTTTTGAGTTTGGGACGTCTGCTTCAGGTAGATTAGATTACATTAGCACCTCTCTCTGGGTTTTGGTAGTTCAGTGTACGTGTTTGAATGTAGTAGCTGTTTTGATGTGTTTTAAATAAAGCTATATTATGCATTAAACATCTATGTTGCCTTCATGTTCATGTTTTAGCAGTTGAAAAACAAGTTGATGCTGGAGATGTGTTCTTAAATCCATCCATCCATTTTTGTCCCAGGCCCAGAGATGTTGTCTCTGGGCCAAAGTGAAAGCCTATTTTATTATTTCACAAGTCGTGTGTTTCACTTTGTTATGGGACATAACAAAACATTAGGTTTTTCACGAAAATGTTAAATTTATGTATTTATTTTTACTGCTTTATCAATTAAAGTTACCAATATCGCCACAGGTGGCACTAAAATTTGTGTGACAATTCAGGTCAGGATCAGAATGACTGAGTATTTGTGTGAACTAAGGAGTAAAGTATTGAATAAATGCTTAAATGCTTTTAGCATCTTCTAGATTATGTTTTAGGGATATAAGGGCCTTGGATTGAAAAAGTAGAAGGATAATATAATATAATAATAATTATTTTCATATAATATATATTAATAATATAATATAATATGAATGAACAGCATAAGTTTGGAGGGCGGCATTAAAGAGCTAAACGAGCCGCATCCGGTCCCTGTGCCTTAGTTTGGCCAGGTTTGCTCCTCTCAAAACATTTGTTTTTTAACGTTTATTTATGCTTGAAAAATATAGATGAACCGTGAAAACGAATTTAATTTAGCCAAAACAAGATAAAGTCCTTTTTTTTAATCATTTGAATTGATTTTGCCACGGTCGCCTGTTCGCGTTTTAATTAAACCCCATTTAAAAATTACGACAAACCCAATCCGCAGCAGCTGACCAATCAGAGCGCGCGATACTGAGAAGTGCCGTTCAGCCATGTTGTGGTTTTGAATGAGGAAGAAGCGGGAGATGGTTTTGTTCAACGACTTTATCTGTATTTAAAGTCACCTGTAGAAAATGTAAACGACTGCGTACGCGACTCAACATGCCAGCCGATTATTCGAACCTGTTCGTTGCGACTTATCGCGTTCCAGTGGGAATTTAAATACACTTGAATTAATTAGCCGTGCAGCTAACGGCGTCGGCTAGCAGCGCGTGCTAACAGGCAGATAACTGACCAACGGTCAGCTCGTGGTCACATATTCACGAAAGTAAAATGATGTCCGTGAAGGTTGTTCGCCTTTCAGACGGACTCAGTTAATCCGCTTCAGTCGAATGTAGGCGCCGAAGCTCAATTCGCTGTGACCGCGTTGTCGGGTTGACTGAAAGCAGCCTCACAGAGGTTCTCCATCAACGGCGCTCTGAAACTTTTTTATTATTCAACCATGTTGAATAAAATCTACGGATGGATAGAAAACAGTATCGGAAACCTTCGTAACGGTGTAGCAGCTGCGGAGGAGGCGGCGGGAGCAGAGCGGGCACCAGGAGATGGACTGGAGGACAGGACCAGGAGGAAAAGACCGATTGAATGGTAGGAGTCGTGTCCCCGTTATTTCACCAAACACTGGGACTGAATGACACGGATTTTTTTTTAGTAAAATAATTAAATGAAAAGGACTGAAAAATTGATTCACTGTTTGTTTGTGAAGGTAATACAGTAGTATATCCGTCTTTACTTTTTAATGCCTACAACAAGTCATAGTAGAAACTGCCACAACGTATATCGCTGTAAAATGTTGCAATTAAATGTCGAATATTATAATTGTATTGAAGTAAACAACCTGTCCAGGCTAAATATAAGCCAAGCAGTGCAGTAGTGGGGTCATGCATCATGTTAAGTTCCTATTTATCCACAAGTTTGGCAATAATTCAACTATAAATGCTTGTGTTTAGGATTTCCAAAGCTAAAAAAAATAATCCCTGTTGTTAAATGTTGTTTTAGTTGTTGGTGTTTTAAAATCAGAACTGTTATGAACTGTTCTACTCTTTCCAGTATCATGTTATTCAGCCATTTCATTGGTTAGGTGCACCAAATAGTATTTTGTTTAGTTTTATTCCTTTTTAGAGATAACTACGTTCCACTGGGGCCCACAGTTCTCAACCAGCAACTTTCTGTCAGGCCTGTCATTTAACCTAGTGTTCCTCAACCTTTTTTGTGCCACGGACTGGTTAAATGTCTTGTGCTATTTTCACAAACCGGTCGTTTAGTTGTGGCGGATAAATACCCCTTAATGAAATGAAATTTCCGGTGTTCTGAAATATTTTCCTACCTATGTAATCTTCCTACCCGAATTAGCTGTGCATGGGCTCAACAAGGATTTCTCAAGTGCACACAGCCTATAACTTTCTGCTGCTTTTTGTGTGGTTAATTTCAGTGATCAACATTGTCATCATTCATCAACTGATTTCATAATATTATATAGTTCAGGGTTTTGCACTTCATTTGCCTGCCAAAAACCCTTTAACTGTTCTTTTGGTGTCAGGTAGCGTTCAAATAACTCTATTTGCATCCATTTTTGTTCTGTAGTTTGGAAGATGGACACAACCTGCATCATGATGGCCTTCTGATGAAGAAATCCAGAATGGGTGAGTGCAAAACCACACACTCTTAACGTTTCACTCCATTTAGTCAGTGTTCAACTCTGAGCTCTGTCATTCTGACTATTTTTGCTGTTATGGTTTCATCTAGGAGACATTATTGACAGTGTCAAAGTTGCAGCTGAAGGCGTCAAGAATCACAGTACCATTGTTGCCACGTGGATGAAGAATACTGTCAGCCCAACCTTGAAAAATATACTCCCTGCCTCCCCTGGACCTCCACCTGATGGGCTGACACAGCCAGCGTCTGCGTCAACATCCACTGCATCGGCAGCAGCCTGGACAGGGAGGCTGGTGAGGAAATATTTTGAGCACAACTCTGTCACATTTTCACCTCAGTGTATTGACATCATCTGCTTGTGTTTTGGTTGGTGACGAGAAGACTGAAAGGAACACTCTACATTATACATTTGCTTCACCTTCAACAACGTTGGAGTGGAAAACATCCAAATCGGGTAAGACCGAGCGTTTGGACAATCGCAGCATCCAATCGGGCAAGACTTCATCTCAATCTTTGCGCTTGTTTTAATTTCCACTGTAGACTTGTTGCGTAACGAGAAGTCCATTTTGGGGTCTAAAGTCTGCAGGCGTCAAGTTTGTATGAGTTCTTCTCATCGGGAGGTGCCAAAAACAAATGGACATTCACTCAACTTACCAACTAAATTGCACTCATCTCCACGGTTGGGGCGACCACTAAACCTCCGACCATGTGGAACACCAAGGTAATCATCATAATACATTTTTTTTTTTCTTGTTTATTTCATTCCATATTTATGATCCACAGTTTATTAATCTGTAATCATCAGGCTGTTTTGGTTTCACTAATATTTTTTTGTTTGCTTTTTGTGCAGTGGACTAAACACCACAAACAGCTCTTACACCAGTGTTTATGAGAAGACATTTCCCATCAAGGTGATGCAGAGCCCGACTCACAGCAACTCATCTGGGCGCACCGAGAGAGGCAGGCATCACTGCACAGCACAGGAGGTCAGAGGGCATCAGAACATGCAGCCGTTGTGTGGTTCCTGACAATGAGGAGTTTCTATATTGAGCTCATTTTTTATTTTTTTGTTTTCTATGCTGTGTTTGTCCAGTCTGTTCGTGAAGAGGAGAAGGAGGTTTACAGGCAACTTCTCAGTATGGTCTCTGGTGGACAGTCATCGTTCCTTCACTCCAGCAGCTCACACGCCATCGTGAGGTCACATAGAGATTTGTGAGTATAATGATGAAATGTTGTCATTTCTCAGTTTTTACGCCAGATGAGCTTACTGACGCAACCCTCACCATTTATCTGGACTTGGGACGAGCACTAAAAAACACTAGCTTGTGCTCCCTAGTGGCTGGTTTCAGGTTGCGATGGTTTGGACATGTTCAGAGGAGGAACAGTGGTTATATTGGTAGAAGAATGATCCTTAAGATGGAGCTACCAGATCAGAGACGAAGATGGATGCAGTGAGGGGGGACGTGAAGGTAGATGGAGTAGATGGAGGACAGGGAAAGATGGAAAATCTTGACTTGCTGTGGCAACTTGAAAAAATGACACAAGCAGTTAGGAGAAGAAGTTGAGGAGAGTGAGTGAAAGAAAGCACTCCAAGTCTCTCCTCCGACCCTTCAAACTTTTTTCTTGTAGTTCTGTACTGAGAATAAACTCACAACGATGCCAGTGTGTGGGCTGTTACCTTTCTGTTTAGAGCGATGCCTACACAGCACTTGTTATGGTCTCGTCAGCAAAATCTGTGCGGAGAGAAGCTGGTGAGCAAGAACTGGGATTATGTAAAGTGAAGGAAGTAGATGCAGGACAGACTTTTTAAAACCCCACAATCTAACAGCTCCTGTCACTGCAGTGTTTGATAATAAAAATATATTTTACTCTACCATAAAAAGGGGGATTATTTTTACTTTTACTCATTTGGACAATGACTGGAATGATCTTGGAGTTCCACCACTGTCAGTTTCTCCTGAATCAGATTTCCATACTATCCTCATGAACACTGCTTTGACAGTGCCCTTGGTTTTTTTATTCTCAACCCTCTCCTTCTCATCAGCACCAGCTTCCTGACCACCAGCCGCAGACTCCTACAACTCTCGTCGCCTCCCGGGTCAACTGCCGAAGAAACTTCGGAGGGCACCAGTTCTCCACCCAGCCCAAGAGGAGTGTCGAGTCAGAGCTCCAGCAACCTGCCCAGCCCAGTGTGCACCTCCAGCAGACAGGGGAACCAGATGTGGTCCGTGGACGCAGACGTCACCTTCAGCAGGGCCACGTCTCCTCCCTCGGCTCTGCAGGATACCTCCTCTCAGGACACACAGTCATCAGGTCAGAAAATGAACTTTAGCAGTCAGTGAAACATGTGCAAGACACTGGGGCGTGGAAATGTACATGGTGTAAATGGAAAGCCTGCAATTGCTGGTCTGACTTCTGGTTTTGTCTTGCAGCTCATGATGGAGATTCTGTTATTATCGTAAGTGAGAAAAAGAGTGAGAAGAAAGACAGTTCTAGGTAAGTGTTTGGTTTTTCTTTCAAAAGAAAGTGAACATTTTCTTACTCATCAACCAACCAAGGTTTGAAGATGTTGATGTGAGTGTTTCATTCATCTGTCTCAACAGTGTGCCATGTTTCCAGGCTGAGTTATGGATCAAAGAATTGTAAGTATATATTTCACCAGTAATCAATATTTATTTTTTGTACCACTGTGAGTAAACCTCGCTGTTTTTCTCATGAATGTAGAACAAGTATGTACGATTCTCGGGCGAGAGAAAGACGGAGGCAGATCGAAGAGCAGGAGGCTCTGGCTGCACAGCTGCTGCGACAGGTGACTGGGCTTCGCTTTAATTTGTCATCATCATCATCATCATCATCATCATCATCTGTCATGGCTATTGACACTTGACTCTGTGTTAATCTGAATTACTTTATTTTCCATTCCCAGCGTCTGTCTGAAGAGGGCCAGCTAAGTCCGGAGGTGGAGGTTCGTATCCGAGTTCCTTTGGAGAAGGAGGTTCCTCTGACCGCTGTGATAGAGAAACCAAAGGTTTTGGAAGAAAAGCCAGAATTCCCTGAACTAACACAGGTACAATTCTTGACTGGAAAACATATGTACTTTAAACTAGTGGTCCCCAACCAATAGGCCGGGGTCTGGTAGTGTTCCGTGGGTGAATTGGTGCCGAGCCACAGAGAAGTAATGTTTCCTTTTGGCCCCATCTGTCTATTACTTCCACTTGATCCATATCCATATCAACAAAAGAACTGACCAATAGAATGGCTAGGATTCCATCATCAATAATACAAATATATTTTCTCAGTGAAGACAACAACAATAAACCCAAAAAAGAGTCATTGATACAAGATTCTAACTTTTTATACCGGTCTGGTGGCAGAAAGTTATAGGCTGTGTGCACTTGGGAAACCCTTGTTGTGTGCATGCACAATTAATTCGGGTAGGAAGATTTTATAGGTAGGAAAATATTTCAGAACACCAGATATTTACTTTAATGAAGGGGTATTTATCTGCCAATACTTAACGACCAGTCCGTGAAAACAGAACGAGACATTTCACTGGTCCGTGGCGCAAAAAAGGTTGGGGAACACTGATTTAAACCATTTGTGTGTTTTATTTAGAATAAAGGTTGTAAAAATGAGAAGAAGTCAAATGAGAACAGATATCAGGATGTCCATTTCTCCTAATTCTTTGGGTGTTTCTGTTAAGGAAATGGAAATTGAGGTGAGCCGGGTGTTGAGAGGAGGAAGTCCTCACGAGGTCATGAGTGAAGGTTTTGGTCTCAGTCTGACGCGGAAGGACCTGCTGACCCTCAGCAACCTGAACTGGCTGAATGATGAAGTGAGTTGACTCTCAGGGTTATTACCAATGTAATAAATCCTACAGTATAACTCCACCTGTTCTGACCCATGTCCTCTCTTTCTGTTGTCTCAGGTGATCAACTTTTACATGAACCTGTTGGTGGAGCGCAGCAAAGAGGCCCATTTGCCCTCGGTCAACACATTCAACACCTTCTTTTATCCCAAGCTGCGCAGAAGCGGCTACTCAGCCGTCCGCCGGTGGACAAAGAAGATGGACATTTTCTCTAAAGACATCCTCTTGGTTCCCGTCCACCTTGGGGTGCACTGGTGCTTATCTGTAAGCTGAACGAAGCCCCGGATATAGTGTTTTTTGTTTTGTCAGCAGTTTGTCTCGTAGCTCACATTCATTTAAATTCATCTTCCTTCTCTCTAAGGTTGTGGATTTCCGGCAAAAGAAAGTCATGTATTTTGATTCTATGGGAGGAAGAAACGAAGGAGCGTGCAGCCTGTTGCTGTAAGGAAACACTCCATGCATGGAACAAGACTAAAATGAACCTTAAAAGAAAAAATGCTGATGGTTTCTTTTCTTTTTTTTTATTTTAAATCATGTTTTCCTTCCCCAGTGAATATCTGCAGGAGGAAAGTAAGGACAAAAAAGGCCAAAATCTGGATACCTCAGGATGGACTCTGCACTGCAAAAAGCCCAACGTAAGTGTAGTAATACACAAGAACTACAAGAAACTGCAGTATATAGTAATGTTACAATGACATCACCATCATATGTCATGATATTTGAATGAAACATCTAATGTTCAGTGTCACAAAACCTATGAACGTGTTAACGAAAAGAACGACTTCACGTTTTTTTAACACAGCACAAAAGAACGTTTCCTGGAAAGGAAGAACGTTTGATATATCAAAGTGTCCTGAAGTCTCTGCATGTACGTGCTGTAATAAAGAATCTATTATTATTGTAACTAATTTTTGAACATAAGGTGTACGTGCTGGGGGGCCAACTCTAGTACACTTTTGTTTTTTATCTCGCGGACAAAATATATTTACACTGCGGGCCAAATTTGGCCCCCGGGCCTGAGCTTGACACGTTAGCTCTAAACAAAGCTAACAGAAAAGTCTTCCCTCCCCAATCTCAGGAAATCCCTCAGCAGATGAACGGCAGCGACTGTGGAATGTTCACGTGCAAGTATGCAGATTACATCACCAAAGACAAGCCAATCACATTCACACAGGTAAAGTGTTTCCTGCAGCAGCGGGAGGTTAAAAAAAAATAACCTTAGGGTGGTTCAACCTCACCCCTCATCCTCACCCCTCTCCTCCGTATTCACAGAAACACATGCCCTACTTCAGGAGAAGAATGGTCTGGGAGATTGTGAACCACAAGCTGTTGTGATGTGGTGGTGGTGGTGTTTGAAACCAGAGGAGAACTGTAAAGACACTGGTTTGTCAGTTGTACAGTCGACATCACCAGCTCTTCAGATCAGGACACCAGCGCTGCCACTCCCCGGTCTCCTGAAGACCAGTCAAGACCTCGGCGTACGGGTAATCGCTGAAGCAGCTCAGCACTGCCTCCTAGTCTTAAACTTTTCTGTTCTTTCTTTTGTTTTTTTTTGTTTTTTTTTTACAAAAAGTTTAAGTTCCATCAACAGCAGGAACACTGTGTTCTTCAGTCAGAAGCTGAATTTGAAAAAAAAAAAACTCACATCCACTCTCTGAGCTGCAGGGTGATGCAGACAAAACTAAGTTTACATGTTTTTCTCTTACAGTACAGGGAGATGAATGTCTTCTGTTACAGTCAGCAGTCAATGTCTGTCGGAATTGAACCTCACCCAGAAATGACTGCTTTTCAAAATAATAAAAAATTTAACAGCCCAAATTTCTTACTTTTTGATTTTTCAATTTAGACCTTAGTTTTTTTGGCTCTCTGGGAATCATATTGATACTTACCAGACAAAATTATTTTTCTAATTTGATAAAAATGTAACCTTGCCTCAGAGTTTGGTTTATATAAGGACCATAATGTGGGTTTGGGCCTGACCCTCTGATTTCTGGGTGTATCAGAGTCCTGGTCATATTTGCAGTCTCTAAGTGCAGGGTAAGAAAGAGTTTTTGAAGTTTTTCTTATTCAACTTTCCTATTGGTCTTGATACCAGATTGTAAAGTAAAAAGGTCCAAAATCTATTTTATGTATTTTGAGTTGAAGAAGAAAAAGAAAGTTTGGGCACATTCAGTATATTTTGACTTTTGTACATACTTTAAAATGATATACAACCCTTGAACAGTGTAACATACTTTTTTATATTCCTGTTTCCTATCTATTTTTATCTAGATCATGTATGTGTTAGAAATAAATTCTCATGTTATGTGACTGTTGTCTGGCTCTTATATCTCTTAAATCGCACAATTTGCAGCTGACGTCGGGGAAAAAAAAAAAAAATAAAAAGCATAAATCTGCCTTCGAAATCATCTGGATGCCAGTGTGTCCCTGGTCAACCCAAAAATTAGTATTTTGTCACTCCTCTAGCCCAGTGTTCCCCAACCTTTTTTGCACCACCAACCGCTCAAGTGTCTCGTACTATTTTCCCGTAGTTAAGTTGTGGCAGATAAATAAATAAAATAAAATTTCCGGTTGTGCTGAAATATTTTCCTACCTATAAAATCTTCCTACCAGAATTAATTGTGCATGGTCACAACAATGATTTCTCATAATTATAGTGCTCACAGCCTATAAATGTCTGCTACTTTCCTGTCTTGTATCAATGACTCTGTGTCATTTTGAGTTTATTGTTGTCTTCACTGAGAAAATATTTCCTAAACAAATATAGTTGCATTATTGATGATGGAATCCTAGCCATTCTATTGGTCAGTTCTTTTGTTGATATGGGTATGGATCAAGTGGAAGTAATAGACAGATGAGGCCAAAAGGAAACATTATTCCTCTGCGGCCCGGCACCAATTCACCTATGAACCATTCCTGGTCCCCGGCCCAGTGGTTGGGGACTTCATTTTCAGTTAATTTTTAGACCTCCCTCAGATAAATCTCCTGTACCTACATTTCCTCCTGCTCTTCCTCTTGTTTTTCACAATAAAAACAGACCAAACGTGCCACAGTGAAAAAGATTTATTTAAAAAAAAAAACCAACTTCATAAACAAAAACTCAAAGCATCATTTCATCGCTGTTTTTTCTGTGTTTTTTTTTTTTCCATAAAAGAAACAAAAGACCTGCACCACTGCATGAATGTCCAGTCAGGTCTGTGACACAGTCTGAGCTGGAACTTCTGACTGAACTTTAAGGGGGGGAAAAAAACATAAAATTTCAGAGCCATTAAAACCAACACGTAGCTTTTCTTCAATATCAAAGATAAGACACAACAAAAGTATAAGAACAGACGGAATATTTCTCTGCTTCATTGAATAGTTCTCCTTTTGACACCTTTTCCTTCAGCGTGTGGACTTCATCTCCAGTCTAGTCTGAGAAGCACGTTGCCATTTACCTCCGGTGAAACGTAAGGCATTTCTGTGAAGTTTAGAATTTGTCCCAAGTTTAATCCTTTTCCTGCAGGTTGGCTGTCTCTTATACACATCTAGATGTGTATAAGAGACAGGCTATACAGACCTCTACTTGCGGTGTCTCAGGCACAGT